>BMAV01005856.1:0-67059 GCA_019973955.1 Trichonephila inaurata madagascariensis | reverse complement strand
CATTTACACGTTTTTTGTTAAATCAGGTTCCGAAAGTATAAACCCCTTTAAAAAAATTTAAAATGCTTTGTTCAAATATTTTAGTTTAAAACTATATTTTTAGTGTTAATCTGAATTCCATTTCTTAACGATGTTTTGACACTCGGTTAAATTTAAATTTCGAGGTAATTGTATGTTTCCATTTACACTTTATCTATCCATCCTTAACAGGTAGATTTCATACTCATAAAAATTTTGTTTCTTAAAAATTTCTTATACAACTACATTGAAGAAATTCTGTTTAAATATACTCATTCTTCATATTTGAACTGTTGATTTATATTTTGATGGAAAACTGAGTAGAAATTATGTATTTTATATTTGATGAGGAGTAAGAGAAGACGTTATTGAGTAAAATTGCTATATAATGTAATTTTTTGTTTGGATCTTTTAATGAATTTACATTAAAATCGCGAGGCGAGGATTCGCGATACACTCTCACTTTTGAGCAAATGTGTTAAGAATATAATTATAAAACTATTTACATATAATTACAGAATTGACCGGAACCGTATCAACACGTACAAAAACAAATTCCCTACCAAAATGTCATTGTTAGTGATACTTGTGTATAAAAAATTAATTTAAAAAGTCTTTTAAATCTTTTGAAGAATTTACATTAAATGTTTAAAAAAAAATTTTGAATTAATTCAAAAAGTTCGGAAGTTCATCAGCTATCATGCCCACAGTTATTCGACGATCTTTTTGGGATTATAATTTCTTCATTTTGTCAATGTTTTATTTACTGACGAAGGTTGATGATCTTCCTATGGGGTTATCAAAAACACTTTCAGGCCTTCTCGAAACGGGCAAACCACTCGTACACACACTTCATGGACAGTGATTGATCTTAAACACGTACCAGCATCGCATAAGTTTCATCCGGTGTCTTTCCAAGCTTAAAACAGAACAGAACTTTAAATTGATTTTTTGTTCGCTTATTTTACTGCTGTCAGTTAAGAACCAACGTAATAAACAATAACTAGGTAAAACAAGTCTTACACGCAACACAAACGAAGCTGAACTGAACAACGGTGGTGGCAGATGGTCAGCACCTGCCGATACGTATGTGCAGCGTTTTGTTTCGCCAGTACTGCCGGATAGACCGTTCTGACTTCCTTCATCGAACTTTATTGTCAGAGATTGTATAAAAATTGGTTTTCTATGATTTTTTATGCATTCACATCTATGTATACTGTAATAATATAAATTGAAATTGTAATAAAATGAGGCTCATGAACCGGAAACAGAACATGCCGTATAATTATCGAAAATTTGTAAATATTATATTTACGATATACTTCTTACATTTATTTCATATTCTAATTATATTTATCCTTTTGTCAAGTATGATTTATTCATCAGGCAATACTTTTTATTTTGACCTTAATCTCTCCAATATATTTCCGTTTGGCTCAATACATCATTTAACACAGGAATTAATGTTAAAAATGGCCAACTATCCTTATAAGTGACTCCAAGAAACCATAATTACGTACTTCATTAATAGAATACTTCAAAAATTCAAGTTCTTTCTCTTTAAAAAAAACCGGATTTTTTTAGACTAAAAGGGAAAACGTTCTCTCCTTTCATTGTTGTTTGATTGATGTAGCTTTCTTCGGAAAAAAAAAGAAAAGTGAAACCATCGCTTTTGCATTAGGGTGAAAGGATCATTTAAAGACAAATAAGTTCTTTTTTGCAGCAGCCAGGGTAGTGTTAGAACAATGGAATTTTTCTTGTTGCCAACAAAACCGACAAAAAGCCAATATCGATTAAATTCCTGACATTTTAGCTAATTTAAGTTCCAAGCTCATCCTATAAATATTACATGAAGCCAACTGAATATATAATACATATAATATCGATGCTATTTGTTTCTTTTGATAACTGTTTGACATATGAATTACTCTAAACCTATAAGCATAAGCAGACATAAAATAACATGCAGAAATAATGTAAGTCATAAGATACTCAGAATTAAATACAAGTGGGTCTATATATTCTGCAGAGAACAATCCATCTGCCGGCTCTTGCTGTGATGCTATAGATATCATTCGGTACACTATACGGGCAATTGTCGAGGCCTTTATCTCGCTTGAGAAAGCAGCAGAGAAGATAGGCTTGTCCATTTATGAGGATAAAACTAAATTTATGATTGTATCCAACAAAATTATGGATATGTCGTCTCCTTGAGGATAAATAAAATTATACTAATTATATAACTAATTTAAAAACCAAAATAAACTTTTGATAAAACCAGTTGTCCTTTAGAAAGTGAATGCTGTGTCTTCTACAAAGTAAAAACATACATGCTGTTGATCTTAGAAAGGAAAATCCCGAGGAAGATCTTTGGACTAGTAAAACATGATGACGTCTGGAGAATACTATACAATTATGAAATTTATTAAAAAAAAAATCGAATCCAAAATTGTAGAATTGTAGAATTTATATTTAAAGACGAATTTCACATGCTGATTGTTTTATTCCTGTAAAATATAAAATTGGATATTTGATGGTCTGATGAGCTATTTCTTTGCCTTTTGTTAGATGATTAGTCATTTGAAAGGATTGAACATCAATCTAGATTTATTTTACTCGTTTGTAGAATCATGTTCCTCTAGTAATGCTGACTGTCTTTTCGAAAAACTGCCCCTAGTTTTAGAAGTACAAAGCTTCGTCTATTCAGTAAAGTGCCACTTAAGGTATCCGACTACGTTCGGAACCGTGATTTTAAAAAAGTACATAAATGGATAATTTTCATGATATTTAATGTCAGTTAAATTAGAATACATGTATAAAATTGTTTTAAGAAAATTTTGACAAAAAAAATTATTTAAGTACATTATTTAGACAAAAAATTAACTTAGAATAACCATTTGTCAAAATGTTCTCCTTTTATAAAAAATGCTTCTTAAATAATATTTTGCTTATATAATAATATTTTGCTTATAGACTTCTCCAGAGAGTCTGAGCTATTTTTTTAAAACTCCACATTATTTCAGAGTTACAACCCATTGAAATAATTATCTGCGTTTTTTTCTTAAAATTGCTCACTCTGTTGATAGTAAAACAGGATAAACCCTCTTCTAAGTTATATATTTCAAATTTCTAGTTGACCTCTCTGTACGAGGTCTGAGATAAGATAAAAATATTATTATAATAGAAGCATTTTTCACAAAAGGAGAAGTATTTTGAGAAATGCGTCATTCTATGTTCATTTTTGTTAAAATATTGTACTTAAATAATTTTTATTGTACATTCTAATGGGTAGTTCCGTAAAAATAAACCATTACTTTTGGATACTTTAAGCATGGAAACCATGTACTTTTATTTTATAATTGTTGCAAGAATAGAATGCTTTATAGTAGAATTTTGAAAATTTTGTGTTAATTATTCTTTAGGTACTAATTTAATTTTTTATAAAATATTTACGAAGGAAGTAATGGGAGCTTTTGTAGAAGTGTCTTGCAATTATTCTTTCTTAAGGGCTCACAGGACCATTAACAGATATCCGTGCACACGAAAAAAACATCCTTCTTCAAACCAATGTAACTTAGCAATAAAACAAAACAATAAATCTGAAATTTTTACCACATGATAATTATATATATTTACAATATTTCTGAAATTTTCAGACAATTTGAGAAAAAATAAAAAAAAGTTAAAGAGATAAAGATTGGACAATTTTTCAAAAATATGAAAATCAATATTTTACACCACGCAGGATTCTGAAGTACAAATTGATCAAAATTTACGAAATTGCTGTGCGTACTTTGGATAACGGAATTTAAATCAATCATGCGTGTACAGCGACGTGTTCGAATTGAATGGAATGCCGAAAATGGCTTGCCTAATATTGTGACATCTCACGCGTCCTTTCTCTAACATAACTTCTGTGTTCTTTGACGGCCACGATTAATGGCAAATCTTTTCCAACCCAAATCCAAGAAGTGAAACGAAGCATAGATGCAAATAAGATAACCTTTAAAAGGGCAGAAGTTTTAGTGAGCACGATGGCAATTTAGAGAAAGTTCAGTTTGTAAAAGGTAGAAGTGTAATTTGATGGCCTACCCAAGAATCACGGACATTTCGCCATTTACTACAAGGTGCATACCATTGCACTCGAGCATAGCTGAATATCTGAAGTTGATTGGAATTCAAGGTAGGGAGATTATTTTCCGAATTCGAAATATTATTAGGATTGAGAGTTGGCGGATATAATATAATTATATAGTAAGTGATCCAATTGCGCGATCTGTGTTAACTACGGCTACGTTTTTTGGTTTATTCTCACTTAATATAAGTTTGTTTGATATATAAGTAATTTAAGTTAAACTCTTAATAAAAGTCATATTAAGAATTCTAAAATGTCTCATGATTTCGAGAATCCCACACCTCTAACTTACGCTGAAACCCCACAATATGGTCAACGAAGATCGACCATGTCGCAATATACTTATCAGGGCTCCAACAAAATGAGCCTAGCACACGATCAACACTGTCTTCTATCACGAAAACTTAAGGATACTTGCCTGTTTGAGATACCAAAGTTCCCGCCTACTTTTTAAAGTTCTGTCCCATTGGTGGATAGATTTTGATGTCGGATGATCAACATTCCATTCTGTTCGAACACGTCACTGAGCACGCGTGACTGACTTAAATTCCGTAACCAAAGCACACACTGCACTTTTTACTGCGGCGTCTACATTTGTATCAATGAATTAAGTGTAAGAAGTTTATCGTCTGCGATTGCCGAATAATGCGCGCACGTACAGCTGATCGGACCAGACCCAAGAAAACTTGGAGAGTTTTTCAATCCACGGATGAACAGTTTGTTGCATTCTGATGGGTGGTTCCGTAATAGTAAAGCCTTTGCTTTTGAATAATTTAAGCCCGGACACCCTGTATTAATAAATTTAATAATTTAGATTCTGTTGTGTAGTCTCTATAAGTCGTTTTAGATTGTCCAACAAATTTGTAAATTATCGAATTTTCAGAAAATATTTTGTGTATTTAATTTGAAACTCAATAATTTGTACTTATTAATATCTCAATAGTTTTTAGTAAAATACTAGATAAACTTTTGTAGAACATCCACTGAAGCCTTAAGACATACTCGCGAACGATTACGGATAAGATGAAATCATAAAAACATACACTGGCTAATTTATTGTAATCAGCCACAGGCGGCGCACTGCATTGGCTCCATTTTGGCACTGAAATCAATTCTGCATCCCGCTTTCGCATGAATGTCACAAATCCGGGGAAGATGGCTGGAAGCACATTGTACTAGACCAGGAGTGGCAAACCTTTACGGATTAACGTGCCGTCAAATAATTTTGGGAAAATAATAAAACTAAATACTATCAACACAAAACTCTATTTACTACAAAAAATACCCTTTGTACTGTATAGTTATAAATGTTTTAGTTATACGTGTAATTCAAATTAAAGAGAGTGACATTAGTTTGACTTCGTTGTTGCAGATTGTGTGGATGATAAATAATTTATATTAGTAATGTAAGATGTTACTTTTTGTAGATTACATGTCGAATTTGAGTCATCTGCCAAACGGTTTCTAAGCAATGAATTATTTACGATGTGGTTAACTCATTTTGACTAGAGAGTTTGCGATTTGTTTCAAAATACATTTTTACAGACGATGTTCTGCATACCACTATTCCAGAACATAAAACAAACACCGCTTTGTCGCCTTTACTAATAATGCCATTTTTCTCGGTCCACCAAATTTTAAATTCTGTGTTACACTTACTATCTTGCATTCTTTGTTCTTTTGCTGAACTAGCAGTGTTAAATAACAGTTAAAAAATGTAAATATAACGCAGATAAACTTTAAAGAGCTTTAAAGTACAGTTGTGTCAATGAAATTGATTAGCTATATGTAGACAAATTTTACAAACTAAGCAATTGTAGTCTAAGACGTAACTAAGGCAAGACAATAACAAACGAGTGAGCTCCCCGCCACCCCGCTACAGATCACTCCCGTTTGTCTGTAATACTTCATAATAAACTTTGAAATTTTGAAATAAAATGCAAACCATTTTGATCACTGGCGTGCCCAAAATATTGAGTCTCGTACCATCAATGGCACGCATGCCACTGGTTCGCCATCCTTGTACTAGACCTTCAAACTGCTGTCATACAATTCCCGAAAATTCTGAGGCGATGTTTTTGAGCTATGAGATGCCGTTCCATGACATCCCAAATCTGAAACTCCTTGGAGTACTGTAGTACGATTGCCGTTTTGAGATTGTCCTGCTGGAAGTCTCTACTTCCGGTGATAAAGTTAAACTTTATGTGGTTTATCCGTAATGATGTTGAGGTTCTTCATGGTGGATTTTACCAAACTTCGCCCTCTCGAAGGTTCTTCCTGCAAAAAAAATGATTAAAAAAGACACATAAGGCGATGATTCCCCACCCTTTAAGCAGAATCTACCGAACTGTGGGAGTCGGAAAAATGTTTTCCTAAAATTGCATTATACATTCTAATTCATATTAAGTATAATAGAAAAATATTTCAAAAATGTTACCAAAGAACTCTCTCATCAACGTAATTATTTAAAAAGAATTAATTAAATATATATATATAGTATTGAATGCTGATTTTATTAACACTATTTTTTATACGGACTGGAATTTTAGGAAGTAATCATTGCGCTATTATTTAATTATTAACTTAATGATGATTTGATTGAGATTTATTCATTTAATGATGATAAAATTTTTATTTATTTAATGATGTTATTTATTCATTTAACGATAATATTTATTCATTTAATGATGATAAGAGTGAAATTTCTTGATTTTTAATGGTGATGAGATTTATTCATTTAATGATGATGTGTACGAAATTTATTGATTCTTAATGATGGTGGGATTTATTCATTTAATAGGGATAAGATTTATTCTTTTAAGGATGATAAAATTTATTCATTCAAGGATGAATATTTTATATATTCATATATTGATCTATACAAAATGAATCACGTACATGATCAACAGAAACTTAAGAAACAGAAACAAGTATTACGAAAACTTAAGAATACTTGCCAGTTTGAGATACCAAAGTTTCCGTCTCCTTTAAAGTTCTATCCTATTGGTGGATAGATTTTGATGTCAAGGGTCGACATTCCATTTGGTTCGAACACGTCGCTGTACACGTGTGGCTGATTTAAATTCCGTTAACCAAAATATGCACTGCAACCTTTTGCTGTGGCACCACATCTTTACTAATGTCAGTGTAACAAGTTTATCGCCTGCGGTTGCCGAAAAATGCACGCACGTGCGGCCGATCGAAATAGACACAAAAATTCTGAACAGTTTGTTACATTCTGATAGGTAGTTCTGTAATAATAAGGCATTACTGTTGGATACTTTAAGCCTGTACAGCCTTTTTTGATAAATTTAATAACTTAGATTTTGTTGTAGTCTATCGCATTTTAGATTGTCCAACAAATTTGTAAATTATCTAATTTTCAGAAAATATTTCGTGTATTTAATTTGAAACGCAATATAATTTTCTTTTAAATAAATAGTTTTAATAAAGTCGGATAAATTTTTTATAGAACCCCCGGGAAGCCTTAAAAAATAGTAAGATTACGGCTAAGATGAAATCATTAAAACCTACACCAGTGCTTCTCAAACTTTCAATAGTGGCGCCCCCCTTTTCAATCAAAATTTTTTATGCCCCCCCCTTATACATTAATAAATTATGAATGCAATTTGCATTTTGAAGCAAAGCTACAATACACGATTTTAATTAAAATCAAAAAATTAAAAACAAAAGTAAAAATTTTGTATACGTTATTTTTTAAAAAAAAAAATTAAGTAATAGGATAATTATGTTTTTTTTTTTTCTTTTTTAAATTTGGGAACATATTCAAAATGTGGTAGCTGTTTTGGACAAAATATGATATCAGTTAAAAAAAATAAAGAAAAAAAATTTTAAAAAAAGTTTTTTTTGTCGTTTTAAAAAAATTTTTCTTTTAAAATTTTTTTTTATCCTTATAAAATCGTTACAAATTTATGATATAAAAGCTGGTCGCGGTTTTAAGTACTATTTTCATTTAGATTGAAAATTTAAAAAATTTAAAAATCAGATCAAGTTATTTAATTTGTTGTTTATCAAACAGGAAATCTCGCGACAAGCTTTTATATCATAAAGTAACGTTTTTTTATAGTTGATAGAAAAAAAATTTTTAAAAGAAAAGTTTATTTTATTCTTTTTTTAATTTAAATAAAAGCTTTTTTTTAAATAGTTTTTTACTTTTAATTTAAACATCATCCCTTTTTGGAACCCGGATTTTCTAGGCTATTTTGAAAAAAATATAGATCTCAGTAAATATCAAAAAAATAACTCTAGTGCTTTCTAATTTTAGCCTTCCTTTGAAAAATTTTTGCTCTGCAAGACAACCCCATGGAAGTCACTGACAATTATTTAACTTGTTCTTATAATGGCTGAAGTACCCATTTTAACACGAGTTTTATTTTTAAAAATGATAATATATTATTCTTGATATAATAGCTTAATTGTAAGGAGAGTAAAAACCAAGCGACAATGTATACAAAATGTAAAAAAGATTTATTGAAGTGAATCTCATATTTTAAACGGTTTTGAATGAACTGTAATTTTAAGCCTCGCAGAATTAGCATTTAGAATAAAGTTTGAAAAAAAAATATAAAAATTTTAATGAATAACAATTGTGTTATTTTTTTAAAATTTAAAGTGGAAAACTTCAAATGTTTTAGTCCGGGACGGGGGGCACCGATACTAACGTTAATGGTCCGGGGTGATGCACCCCAATTTTTTTTATAATTATTTTCAATATACAAGATAAAACACAATTTCAGGGAAAAATTTAACAAAAAAAATATACTTACCCATTTAAGGTTTTTCTATTTGTCTTTTATAAATTGAGAAAATATCCAAAAAAAATGAACCAAATTGTTCCAAAAAGTACGTGACCTTAATAAAAAAACACAAATCACAGACACTTTTGCTAACATTATAGGAAAGTTATTTGAAGCAAACGTCAATTTTTTTCACGTTATTGAATTTTTAAAGTCCGTTGATGATCGACAAATATCCTGTTGAACTTTTTTTGCTTTTGTCTTTTTTTACAGGGTGAAGTGCATTTTTCGGTACACTTTGGCTTCGTATTTTTTTTGATAAAGTTCTTAATGTGCTATTGAAAAAAATTTTTCCTTTCTTTCATGTTTATTGCTTTTTTAAATTTACTTTCTAACAAGAAATTGCATTATTTCAGCAAGTGTTTCCCCTTTTTTGATCAGCTTCAAATTTCCCTTTCAGAGAGTCACAATGTCCAATTTTTCATATTCTGCTCATTTACATTTATAAACCATAATCAGTCGTTCACAACATCACAATTAAAACCACTAAGTTATTCATAGGGAAAATGAAGCATGTTCAAGAAAATATTTTGAAAAAGTGATCGTGCCGGAAACTCGCTAAACAAGTATCCTAAGATTCTAAAAAACGTTTGCCACCCCAAAAAGGGAGATATGTGATCAATTCATTTTAGCCCCATTAAGACTGTCATATTAGAGGATTCTCTGTCAACGTCATTGGTAACAAAAAAAACAGTTTTCCCAGAATTAACGATTTTGTATTATATGTTTCATTATACCATAAAATAAATCTTGGCCAATTAATCCTTCAAAGTGCCCCAATATGCTTATCCATGTATCAAAAAAACTCTTTCACATTGTGAAAAAGCGCAACAGAATTATATAATTTACAACTTCGCAAAAAAGGGATGCAGATAACACCACTAAGCTCGAAAGTCAGCAAAAGTAATATTTTAGATTAAAAGAAAACGTAATAAAAAATCTCTCATCGTAGGATTACAAGCAAACAAAATATTTTCTTTTTTTTTTTGATGCCCTTTTTTTCCACCAGATGATATATATAAATCATATCAATGTGATCTGTATTTTTTTTATATCAGAAGTATTTTTTTTTTTTCATTCCAGTAAATTAATTTTTAACCTTTATTTTCGATATGCTCGC
Source organism: Trichonephila inaurata madagascariensis (assembly GCA_019973955.1). NCBI lineage: Eukaryota > Metazoa > Arthropoda > Arachnida > Araneae > Nephilidae > Trichonephila > Trichonephila inaurata. The sequence goes on along the minus strand of BMAV01005856.1, from coordinate 56,969 downwards.
GCCCCCCTTGAAGGGATATCGCGCCCCCCGGGGGGGCGCGCCCCACAGTTTGAGAAACACTGACCTACACAGAAGAGCTAAATCATTATAATCAGTCATAGAAGCGCACTGCATTGGCTACCCTTTGACACAGAAATCAATTCTGCAACCCACTTTCGCATGGATGTCGTAAATCCAGGGAAGATGGCAGGAAACACCTTGTACTAGACCTTCAAACACATGTTACACAATTCCCGAAAGTTCTGAGGCGATGTTCTTAAGCTATGGGACTGTTTTCCATGACATCTCAAATCTGAAACTCCATGGACCACTGTGGTACGATTGCAATTTTGAGATTGAAGCGGTGTCTTGCTGGAACTCTACTGCCGATGATAAAGTCAAACTTTATGTGTTTTATTCGTAATGATGTTGAGGTTCTTCATGGGGGTTTTTACCAACCCTCTCATACTCTCATATGACTTTCTCTCGAGTCTGCAGTAAGTGGCAATGACTTGGTTAACAGAGACACTTAAGAGCGATGTCTGGTGCGCAGTCCCATATCTAGCAGAATCCACTGAACTGTGAGAGTCGAAAAACTTTTTCTTAAATTTGCAATGTATATTCTAATTCATATTAAATATAATAGCAAAATATTCAAAAAATGTTTCCAAGGAACTCTCGGCAACGTAATTATTTCATAAGGATTAATTAAATAATTTAAAAAGAATATATATATATATATATATATATATATTATTGATGCTGGTTTTATTAACATTTTATTATTTTATACAGACTGGAATTTTAGGAAGTAATCATTGTCCTATTATTTAATTTATTAATTTAATGATGATGTGATTGAGATTTATTCATTTAATGATGCTATTTATTAATTTAATGATTATGTGTGTGAAATTTATTTATTTTTTATGGTGATGTGCAAAATTTATAGATTTTTAATGATGGTGGGATTTATTCATTTAATGATGACGTTTATTTATTTAATTTGGATAATATTTATTCTTTTTTTGTGGATTTATTCATTTAATGATGACGTTTATTTATTTAATTTGGATAATATTTATTCTTTTAAGGATGAAGAAATTTATTCATTCAATGATGATGAAATATATTAATTTAAAAGATACATATACGGTGAGAAAGAAATTTATTATCGTATAATTATAATTTATCTTTTAATTATTCATGAAATCAAGTATAAAGACACACATGTGGATGTGTCATGTCAACATTTTCAATATCGTTAAAAGAAATGAATTAATATCGGAGAAAAGTACTGAATTCCAAATAAAAATTAAAATAATGAAATAATACAAGACGAAATTATGATAAACTATTAATTTAACTCTCGAAGCATTTTTTGAAGCTTCTCTTGTATTTGATATATATTTAAAGTTTTACACATCTAGAAACGCATAATTTTTTAAAAAAGTAATGAGTTATAATATGTGTGTTTGCAGAAGTTTTAAAACACTAATCTACACATTTTTAATAAATAAATAAAAAAAATCTGAAAAAATTGAAAATTGAAATTTGTATTTTACATCATGAGTTTAAAACTCACAATATTTATATCATTACTTTCCGATATATTTAATCGTTTGATTCGGTATATGTTAAATAAAATAATCTGTTTACAAAACTAAAATATTCGAAAAAAAATTTCCTCGCTTCTTAGATATGCCCAGAAGAATAAAAGTGAGACATCAATTGAGAAATCGAGACACGTAAAAGCTTTTACGGTGTCAAAAACGTCAAAATCTCCTGAGGAAAAGTTTCCCGTATGAAGAAAAAATTCTCATATCAAAAGAAATGAAATTATCGGCGTGGTTGGAAACGCTCTTTTAAATCACTTAAATTCCCTTCCCCATCTCCATTCAAGTACTTAAATTCAAAATCGGCCATACTGTGGTGAATAGCTTTTGACTGCTTTAATATTTTGAAAAAGTTAAATGCATTTTATAAATATGCATTCCGTGTTCTCCTTGAGACAAGATTGAATTAATTTTATTTCTTCTGATTTAAATTCAGTACGAATAAAAAATGCAAAGTATACATATACAGTGGAACCTGTTTTTGTGCGGTCCTTTTTGATGCGATTTTATTTTTGTGCGGTTTTTATTTTTGTGCGATCTTTTTTTTATGAGGTATATGAATTTCAACGACTTTGGCACCACTGTAATGTTTTATATCTACGTACCAGTGGCGCAATGGAGAACGTTAGGTCCCCCTGGAAAAGTCAGGTTTTGCCTTTAATATTTTATAAATTGAGTAAACACATACTTGGTGTTAGTCAGGCCTTGGAGTCCTTAGAGTCATAGGCCCTCCTGCGTGGCGGAGGTTGTGGGAGTGTACATTACGCCTCTGCAATGTAAATATATACACTTCAAAATGCTCTGTTCACATTTGTTATAAACAGTCTCTCGACATTGCACGTTCGGTTGCTTTCTCTCAGCACGCCAACAGTCTGCGCTTGATTTGAGACGAAACTTTCAATGACAGCGACATTATCAATAATTTGATAGATTATGAAGACAGATAAGAAGTACCGGATTCTTTGAGAACGGATAAAATGTATGCAGGGATGCAGCTTTCCAACAAATTGGAAACGCATTTTCTTAAAATAGATACCAATTCCGAAAGGAGTACGAAATTTCAAAAAGAGCTTTGATCATGCATATCTGATTATCGTGATATTTACAAGCAAATGACCAACCGACCTTCACCTCAAAATTTATGTATTACTTTATAGTTCCAAAAAATATAAATCAGTTGATATTGTAATTTCATGTGACGAAAGTGATTTTGTTCATCACAGGAAGATGAGCGATGAGTAGCAGCAAATCATGTATGTGCATTTTGAAAAATTCTCCATCTATACAATGAGAAACTAAACGTTTTAAAAATATTTTCATGTGTAATTTAATTATCTTTTTTGTTATGGAAGTACTTTCTCATAAATTTCGTAACTATTTGGCGTATTTTCTAACTGCGTTTTTTTTTTATGCTGTCCCTCTTCTCCGCATAAAAAAAATTCTGGATTATTTCGACAAAGATGTTTGTTATATGTAAGAATTTATGAAATTTTCGAATATTTTTTTTTGTGAGGTTTCTAATGCGATCCCTATCTTCCGTACAAAAACAGATTTTACTGTATATTTATTTACATACCTTTATTCGATGTAGATCTAGTATTGCACATTTTGGTAAATATTTCCGGTGAAAAGATATTTTGAAGAAACTGTAGCAGCACTTAAGACATTTATCTGTATCATGTGGCTTTCACGTGGCGATTAATTGTAATAATCAATTGTAAACTTATTTGGCACGCAAATGCCGTCCAAATCTTGAAATATGCAACTGAATTGAAATTTATCTGTAGTTGCATGAGTGTATGATGAAAATACAATGTCGTCAGGCATTTGCGAAATGGTGCAACATGTTTGAACACGGTGATACAGAACAAAACAAATGTGTGAACTTCTGAAAACTTTGAAGTGATAAATGTGAGATCATCCTTATCATACTCGTAGCGCAAATTTGTCACCGTGTGACTTCCATGTTGTGAGACGTGTCGAGATTGGACGAGATTTCTTTGCAGAAGGCATTCTAAATCTTGTGCCACACCACAGTACATGTTTAAATAACGGAAGTAAGTACTTCGAAAGCGAGATTCTGCTTTGAAAGTTAAGGTACAAAAAAAATTATTGTAAAACTTTTGATCCTTTTTGTTCTAAGTATTGTAATCCGCTTTTGGACAGTCCCTCGCATTTGTTTCTACTTTTTTTTCGTTTTTAAAGCTGCGATTATTCTAATCTTACAGAAATCAAATAAAACATAATTACACAATCAGAAAGATTTTTTTTATCGCCACGATTCGGTATAATCTTTTTTACAAAATAACGATATTTTCCACTTTTATAAGATGAGACAATATCGATTCGTTTTTATGAAAATATGTTTCCAATCATTCTGTACGAGCTTTTAATCTTTGTAATGAATCGATATTCTATACTAAAAAAGTTCTTACCTTGGTCTTTTAGAATCAGTGATTTAAAATATAAAATGCCCAAAACTATTTTTTTATGATTTTTCAAAAAATTCTCAAAATTTTAATAAAACATTTAATAATTTCGTCATTTATAAAAATAATCACATGAAACTTTTTTTCTGTTTGTCAAACATTATTATCCGTGTTCTGTACAAAGATTGAAATAATTGCTTAAAAACCAAATGTTGGAGCGTTTCTATAATTTTGAAGGTTTTTCTTATATGGTGAATGTAAATATAATGAAGATTTAAAATCCATTTTATTATTTTAAATTCTAAGAGCATTTATTGTTATATATATATAAAATAATGAATCTGAACTTTAGCATATACAGAAGGTGGTTTTATACTAATACAGAAACAGTATCATGTACTTCCACTCATAATTGGCGTCGATTTCAATACTGATTTCGATAATGTGAAGGAGTGAGATTAGTACAATTAAAATCAGAGCTTAATTTGGATTTTGTTTCTGGTAGAGCACTGGGGCGACTAGGCATGGTACAACCATTGATGCAATGTTTCCACGATTGGTAATTCTACTGACGTTCACGAATCATACTTTAGTTACCACAAGCCTCTTTTAAAGTGATTAATAATGACGAGAGTATTAAAATGTAATTAATACTCAAAGTGATATTAATTGTGAATTAAATCAACCTCCTTAACAACGTACTTACGTACTATGAGTAACATATATTTATGTAACATAAATGATGTAAATTATTTATATTTATATTATATTAACCTAATCAATATGAAAAAAGCGAATAGAGTAAAGAAAGTACATGCATGGTTTCAGTATTATATTAGAAGCATTTATTTACCCTGTTTGTCTACTATATAATCAAAGACAACTGTCTTAAGGAATAAATTTCAGTCATCCACTGGAGTCGACACACACAGTTTTTTTAAATTAATTATCAAATACATTGTGTAGTACTGATATTTATATAAGTGTATTATATCAGTGTAAATGCGTATTTTATTTTTTATTATGTCAGAAAGTATTTTGTTTTGCTTCTTTTCGGTCAACTAATAATATTTTTGAATCTTTTATTTTCGACTTTTTGATATGTTTGCGGCCCTACATAGGGTTATCATGCCCCCTGGGGCGTGTCCTCTAGTTTGTGAAATTCTGTTTTGATGATTCCCTTACGTGCTGAAACTTCACTTATATGAAATTTCTTCAATTGAATTATTTTAGTATATCCCCTATATATATATATATATATATATATATACAGAGAGATAAAGTGAAGGTTAAAATGTGTTAGAAATTATATCTTCAATTTAACCTTATACACGATTTAAATATAGAAGTGAGCTGTTCCATAACGTTGCCATTAGCAGAAGAATTGGAGATACGCGAAGATATTTTACAAGTATTTAAACTTTTTAATTCACGTTAACTCAATTCTAAAATTATTCTTTTTAAGTTTCTGATTTTGTAATTAATTATTTATCTTTTTAATTTAATTATATAAGGTTCTTTACTCACAATTCCTGAGCTTCAAACATTTATTTAATGGCTTATCATATTTATTTAATAGTTTTGATGTAATGTGTTTTTTGCTAAAATTCTACTGGTTTCCCAGACAATTATAAATCAGATTGCCAAACCAAAGCTTTTATAAAATGATGTGTTATTTTTTTTTGTTTTTCTTATAATATTATTCATGCTTTGAAAAAAATGATGGTTTATTATAACAAGGAGTATGTTTAATTTACTTAGAGAAACCTATGTAAAAAAGTTTTGATGTTGGGATTTCAGAAATATCATTTGCCAAAGATATTTAACGCGAAAAACTGGAAAAATGAACTAAAATAATTCAACACTCACTATGGAATCATTGTCATTTTTCATATAATTGAGTTTAAGGAAAAATTATGTAGGTTTTTTTCTCTTAAAATTTGTTCACTGTTTGTTAAAAATTTTTAATTCAAAATATAATGTTCTTTTTAAGTTCTCACTATCTTTACACATTCTGGAATTTATAACAATACCTAGTTAAGAACAAATTTAATATTTATAAGTGACCTCATGGGCTTGTGTCATGTATAAAAATTATATGCAAAAATGAACACTTATCTTGTTCATTTGTATAGTTTTTAATTAATGCCTTAAATATCGAATAAAAATTACGTTCCCCAAATGCCACCGTTTAATATTAAGGCGAACATATGTGGTACATTGGGGTAGGGGATGAGGAGTAGATAAGGAATAAATAAGCAAATCTTCTGAAGTGAGTAAATCCTTCGCGAACACTTTCAAGGCTCTTTTATTGCATTCCAAAGCCTTCGGAATAATTTTATAGAGCACAGTTCACAAAAAAAATCGTACTTCGGAAAGCCGTATATATACGTCTGGAATTATGAATTCACCGGTTGAGCGAGACGTTTATATACGTCGGTGCCACTAAAGATGTTCAAGTCGTATTGAAGCTTTAGCGTCAAAGTATAGTATTATTGAATTTAATACATTGTTATTTTATGGAGGGGGGGTGATGAAAAACATGATTGAATATTGGGTCGCAAGTGTTGAAAGTTTGAGAAGCACTGCATTATACCCTTCAGGTCCCCCCACTAATATGACATAACCTTCCGATGCACGTCAGTTTTGGATGTGGACGGTGGTGTCACCCCTTTGTAAACATATGCCCATTTTCTAACTACGTGTTTATACGCTTCATTTCCAGACACTAAGGGGCTCAAAAATGGTTCCCTTTTGTGACTAACAGGATTTGAAGAACCAATGGAAATTCTGTCCATTACAATTTTTTCCGCTTAATTCGTGTGGTACCACTCAAGCAGAGTTTGGACATGAAACCAAGCTTTTTACTGCAATCCAAAGCCTTACTCTGATGAATTCCAAGCTTGAAATCCAATTCTGAGGAAGTTAATTTGGAATTTTTCCAGATCATACCGCATAGCTCTTTGTCATTGACATTTGATGATCTTCCTCATCTGGGTTCATTTTTTAAAGAAAAATCACACGAAAGAAATTTTGCAAAACACCTTTGTAATGTTCGAACTGTTATTGTTACTTCTCCAAACCCGTCATACGAGTTTTTTCCCCTCTATCGCGTTATTCCATGTTCGAAACCTATACAACATACACAATGTCTTTGTTCAAATTCGCAAATATTTCAATATAAGATTTCTCAAATGTTCTTTCTCGATTATTAATTATGGATAAATAAAAGCTCTTATCTATCAGAATGATGAGGTGACACAAAAGAACGAAAGAGATGAGATGGATGAAGACGTTTATTTACATGACAGACAAGACAGAGACTGAAAAACTATAGCGTACATTCATACATTGATATTCGCACTTAAGGTTTCAACAGTCTTAAACGAAATATTTCATCACTCATGATGACAGTTTTACAAGTTTAAAAAAGCTGACTAAAATACGAAAAAATATGAATGAATCATCAATTATATACTAATCTAATTGTTTAATGCGGTTTCAGTTGTGGATCTGAGTTCTCTCTTTCTAAAGATCGACAACACTTAAAAGTGCACATGTTCATAAGCGACACAAATCTTTCCCCTATACCAGCGTTTCTCAAACTGTGGGGCGCGCCCCCTAGGGGAGCGTGATAACTCTACAAGGAGGGCGCGAGGATATTAAAAAGTCGAAAACAAAAGATTAAAAAAAATTATTAATTTGCTCAAAGTAAACAAACAAAATACATTCTGGCATAATAAAAAATAAAATACACATTTATACTAATATAATACACTTATAAATGTATCAGTACTTCACAATGTATTTTATAAGTAATTGAAAAATATTAAGTTAAGATAAAGTTTAATAATTACCAGTGACTCTATTGACGTGTCATACATACAATTATATAGAAAAATTAACACTTATCTTGATAATTTGTACGGTTTATAATTAATCCCTTATAAATGCCGAGATTAAAATTAAATTAAACGGTTATACGGTTCACTCCCCAATGCCAGTGTTTTTTCACGTAGGCGCGCGTATGAGATATACTGGAGAAGGGGGGGGGGTAAAAGAGGAATAAAGAAGCAAATCCTCTGAAATACGTTAATGCTTCGTAAACACTGTGAAGTTAATTTTATTGCATTACAAAGCTTTCGGAATAATTATATGGATAGAAGTTCACAGAAAATATCGTACTTCGGAAAGACGTATATATTCGTCTGGACCAATTAATACATTTGCTGACCAAGACGTTTATATATGTCGGTGGGACTTAAGAGGTTAAAGTCGTATTGTAGCTTTATCATCAAAGCATAGTATTACTGAATTCAATATAGTTATTGTATGAAGAAAGGGGTGATGGAAATTATGACCGAAAATTTTGTCGCAAGAATTGAAAGTTTGAGAAGCACTGCCCTATACCCAATACATATAATCTCGAAAAACCTTTTTCACTCCCTTACAGAATCTTATTATTACGTATTATCTGAGGAGCATTGATAATTTTGTTTATCGTAGTCCAGTATGTATTTCAGTTTTCATTACACATTTACAAGCTTCCAGAAACATAACTAATAAAAACGCAGGAATAATTATTTGTTCGTATTATTGTGTTTTTCATCTAATTAAGAATCAGTCATCCTTTCCCATCTTATTTACTGCTACTCATTTCTACTCTGAAAATGAATTATTGAAGAATGTATACAACTTTTCTGTAAGTGTATATTTTTGGCATGTGATTTTCTATATGACTAAATAAATATTTGCACTCACAAGTTTCTCTCTTATAAAATTGCATTTAAAGTATCCGACTACGTTCGAAACCGTGATTTTGCAAACGAGCATAAATGGATAACTTTCATGATATTTAGTGTCACTCAGATTAGAATACATGTATAAAATTATTTTAAGGACATTTTGACAAAACAATTATTTAAATACAATATTTTGGCAAAAAATTAACCTGGAATAATCTTTTTTCAAAATATTCTCCGTTTGTGAAAAATGCTTCTATTATAATAATAGTTTGCCTGTATATAGCTCAGACCTCTGTACAGAGGCTCAACTAGAATTTTTGAAATACTCAACTTAGAAGTGGGTTTATCCATGTTTTACGACAAGAGAGGGGAGAAATTTTAAGAAAAAAACACCGATAATTATTTTAATTGGTTGTAACTCTGAAAATAAAATGAATTCTTCAAAAATCCTTGTGGAGCCTCTGTACAAATGTCTGAGCTATATACACAGAATATTATATTATAGAAGCATTTTTCACAAAAGGAGAACATTTTGAAAAAAGGTTATTCTAAGCTAATTTTTTGCCAAAATATTGTATTTAAATAATTGTTTTCGTCATAATGTCCTTAAAACTATTTTATACATGTATTCTAATTTAAGTCACACTAAATATCATGAAAATTAGCCATTTATGTGATTTTTTAAAATCACAGTTCCGAACGTAGTCGGATACCTTAAAATAACACACAGATCAATATACGAGGGCAATTCGGAAAGTAATCTCCGAATCGTTCTATAAGAAACTAACCAAGACAGAGGGGAAAAAAACCTATTTACATATTAAAAGTACAACTTACCTCTATTTTTCAATATAATGTCCCCCATTATTCTAGCACTCTCTCTCTCTCTCTCTTGTCGTAGGGCTGCGGTAGCCCAGTGGTTAAGGTATCGGACCATGGCAGGCATGTCATGAGTTCGAGCCCCGTACCACTAAAGACCCGCCGTGTAGGGCAGCGATGCACGCTAAATCTGTCGAGAGCTGAAACGTCCTCCCGTTGGTGTGGTGTGGTAGTTAAGGGAGGGGGTGCCAGCTCAGGTGTCATCCACGTCACTTGACCATGGTTCAAAATTACGTGGTCCGTCGCCAAAAGCCCTCGTGTAGCTGAACAGTGCGACGTTAATATTCACTCACTCACTCTCTTGTCGTATCGTTTTATCAATTTACCAATTCCTTCTGTATAAAAAGTGGCCGCCTGCGATTTAAACCAATGTGTCACAGCGGTTTTAAGACACAGCGTGTTCCCGTGACTGTCTCATACAAAACTGCCAGAGAAATTTTTGGAATGTTTTCTGAAAGTTGAAAAATTACAGAGCAAACGAATTTTTTCATTTATTTCTTTGATAAGATCAACACCCATTCCGTGATTCCTCATGGATGTTTGTTCAGCAATTCTAGAAAACGCGTATCCCTTGACGCACTACACCTTCACTCATAATGCTTTGTCCGTATAGGGCACACAATGTGCAAGATGGATATCCAGTGCTAACAAGTTTTTGCCCTCAAACAGTTTCTCTCTCTCTCTCTCTCTCACACACACACACACTTTTGCTTTGCTTTCTCCTTGGAAAAAATTCTGATGTGTGTATAACTTTTCTTAGTAGCTAGATTCCTTATTATTTAATTTGAAGATATTTAAATTATTTAGAGTAAGCTTCTTATTTTACAATTTGTTTCCAAAAAAAATAATTTATATGTAAATAATTTACATTAGTTAATCTTTCAAGAATAGGGGATTTTTAATATACAGGGTGGTCCCGAAATCATGGAACAAACTTTAAGAGTAGGTACAGGACATTGTAACAATCATTTATATTATAGGAATATATGGGCGAGAGTGACGCGGTGAGGCACAAACACAAACATTAAGAAACGAAAGGAAAGACAAAGTGTTTATTGAAAACGTCGTTGTGACAAGTGTAATGTTTACGATAACTGTACTTAACTGTTCAGCACACATGAGCTATGAAGTCCATCTGCAGCGAACATTGCTGTACCACCCACTGGCAGTCGGAAAAGATATTCTACCGGTTCAAAGCTTGTACTCGCTTAAAATGAAAGAGGGGTAAGCGATTTTCGTTTAACACTGCAAACGGTCTGATGACTCAGACTTAGGTGATGAGCAGCAGCTCTTGTACTTGACTCAGGTCTATCAGCCACAACGTTCAAAATGCTTTCTTCCACGCTTGTGGACTGCGTACAGCTCTTCGTCGACGAGCATCATGTCTGGTGAAATGGAAAGAACGTGTTTCACGAAGTTGACGATGTAACCGCTGAAAAAATCTGCTTCGGCATTCGTCGATCAAGAAACGGCGAGTCATACATTCGTAGCGGAGCTCTACCGCTACTACATATTTGCGCGGCCGTGCATGCAATACATGTCTGTATTTTGAGAAATACGTAAAGTCTCCCATCGTAGACGTCAGAAAAATTGTGAAGGGTGCGTTCCCCTACTTGGATGCACCATGTTAAACGACAGCTAGATATCTACAGCCCCCTACCGGCAACACAACCAACAGATAACTGTTTCTTTTTTCTTTTGTTTCCCCTGTATGCGTCTCACACAGTGTCACTTGCGCCCATGCATTCCTATACAATAAATTATTGTTAAAAACTCTCATGGATCTACCTTTAAAGTTTGTACCATGAATTCAGGACCACCCTCTCTGTATATGACACCCTAAATATCTTAAACTTGCCATCGGTGGAAAGCGTAAAAGTATTCTTATCATTTATCTATTCTCTCAGGGCCTTTATAAAACTAGTTAAAAAAATTAAAATTTTAAGCAAAACTACTTTTTGGAAAACTGTTGATTTTACTTTCCATGAAGAAAAAAAAAATTTTAAAAGAGTTTAAGGATGGATTTTTTTAAAATGAAGAATCGATTCGTTCACACACTTGGAAGTTATTTCTCTCCTAAAATGTTAACTAAACTGTCAACCAAACTGATGTTGACCATCTACTGAAATAAGTGCGTGTTACTTAAGCTAAGATCTAATCCATAATATATCGGAGCATAAGGCTTTAGCCAAGTCTCCATTTTTACAGTGTTCATCACTGTACTGAACTGAACTGAGTGCATGTTTACGCAAGAGTTATTTTAATAAATTTATGGCCTTAAAGCCAAGGCTAATTAATCCTCATTGAAAATTTATTTACTTCGCCTTCTACCTTTTATAAAACAATCGCTATCCTCTTCAACGATTCCATCATTTTTTTTACATCTAGAAAAATGTTACTTAAAGAGATTAGGACTATTTCATAGAAAAAAATAAAGAAAAATTGTGTTGCTTTAAATTTCTCTCTACGTTTACATTTCCTATTTTATAATTGATGAGAGATCAATTCTGTTAATGACCCGTTTTAAGCGAAAAAGTATTAGTACCAAAATTTATTTCAATAAATCACTAAAGGGGGAAGGGTAACTGCTTAAAATAAATATAAATAAATAAAAAAAATTTGTATGAGGTAAAAAAATGTGTCAAATTAAACACATTTTTAGGTTTTTAAATGATTTTAATGCATGCATTAGTTTTTTTTAAATATAATAAGGAGAAAAGAAATAAAGTCGAATAAAAAAATGTTCTTACCTTTAATAGTGTGTTAACTTCACATATTTTTTAACCAGTAAATGTCTTAAAGAAGATACGGAGCCATTGTTTGAGCGATATTCCTTCGTTGGCCAATAAGGTTGGAGTATTTTTTCTGGTACCCCTTCATTCAGAATTGTCGTTTAAAACATAGGTTCAAATCCCACTCAATTTAACTTATGGTAACCAGCTCATGGCTGATGTGTCGCGTGTTCTAGTCCTGGTGCCACTGAAGACCTAAGCAGTGGGGGTCTAGTAGTCAAGGTAACGGACTCGTGACTGGCGTGTCATGAGTTCGAATCCAGTACCACTGAAAACACACCGTGTAGGGGTGCGATGCACGTTAAATCTGTCCAGAGCTCAAACGTATTCCCGTTGGTGTGGTGTGGTAGTTAGGAGAAGGGGGTGAGAACTCAGGTGTCATGCTCGTCACTTGACCATGGTTCAAAAAGACGAGGTCCGTAGTCAAAAGCACTCGTGTAGTTGAACAGTGCTACATTAATATTCACTCACTCGCCACTGAAAACCCGCTGTGTAGAGGAGTCTGATGCACTTTAAATCTATCGAGATCAAACATCCTCCCGTTGAAGTCCTCATCCCTAAACCGAGGCTTAAAATCATGAGGTTTGTCGCCAATAGGGATTGTGAAGTTGATACATCTTTTACTCACTCACAGATTCAAGTTCTTAGTGATAAATAAATTTTTGTTTATTAAGTTGTGTGAGGATTGTAAAACGGGTTGATTGAATATTTATTGACATTGCTCTCAGAAACAACAAAAGTACTGATAAATCGTAATTTTGAACTATTTTCAAACGACGAGAATGAAAAGCTCGTACTTCAGTTCCCAAACTTCTAGATTATGCCAAGTGAAGCCTGAGACTCGATGAGTTTAAGATGTATGAGGAGTGGCTCAATAAAGACATCTAGAGCAACACATGTAAATATCCTTTCAAACAGATTGGTTTTTTTTATTCACACCCCGCGTTGAAATTAATACAGAACAATTGGTAATGGATCTCATATTTCTGAAACTCGGTCAAGTGACGAGGAGGACACCTGAACTGAAACCGCATTTTTAGAACTGCTCCATCATGCCAACATGAAGACTTTGAGCCCTGAATTGTTTAATGTGCATCCTGCCCTATACACAGATGTTTTCAGAATCACCAGGACTTGGCCCAAGACCCGAAAATTTCTGCATTGATACCGCAACAGTAACCAATCGGCTACTGCAGGCATCCCTTTTAATAATTGATTTCTGCCACCCATTCGGTATAGAAGTTAGAGACGCTGACTGCTGTGCTGTTGGGATAAAGTTCGAGTCCCAGAGAAGGCATGGGTGTTTGTAAATGTATCGTGCCTTTGCGGCATGAGGGTACTCTAAATATTTGTACAGCTGCCAGTAATCACTTGAGGTTGGTGGAAGGGAAAGAGAGGTGGGAGGCTCTTGACCACCCCAGACGTTCTCCCTCAAAATTGGGGTGGAACAGGGCCTAGTAGCACTGTCATCTGTATAGTGCTGAAAGCTGCGGATAACGATAGGAGTAAATTTAGCCTCCTGCTGCGTACTTAATTGCATTAATCTGATGTTACTGTCGATCAGGTGTGGCATAAGTAACAACACACACACAACATAAATAGTTTTCAATATATCAAGTACTTACTGTGCCCTTTTGTATATTTCTTTGGGTGCATGCGTAGAGCTTATATAAGGCCTTACATTTTTAATCTTCAATTCTTTTTTGTTATTGCTAATTTGTTAAAATGAATTTGCATAAAATAGGGGCAACCAAACATGTACTGTGGCGTTCTTAAGGGAAAAATTGAGGCTGTTGAATACATTACTTCCTGAAAAGAAGTAACCAGCTGCCATCATTGTAGATTAAATGGATTAAACACGGAGTTAATTTCATTTAGAATTTAAAAAAAAAAAAACAATAATAAAACCCCGAAAAATTCTGTATTTTATATTTAAAATTTTTTACTTTTGATTTTATGGTTGTTATAAGCTATTTTATATTCTACAAATTAAAGATTACTGTTATTTTTACATTAGAACTAAGAATCTGAATAATATTTCTTTTTACCGTAAAGAAAAGAATCCGTTTTAGTGAGTACTTTCTGAAGAGAATAAGAGCTATAAAAGCTATATGACTTGAGTTAATTGCTTAAAAATCATACCTTTTGTGTAAAAATAAAAATAAGAGTCAAATGGTGTCAGGTTTCTGCAACGTCTAGCTTATGTCTGATGAATTTTAATTTTTATTTACAGATTTAACATTCTTAGCTCTAAAAAAAATCCTTACAAGGCACAAAGAAAATTAGAAATTTTTAAACTTAAAAATAGAGGAATTTTTTTTTCATTTTGTGTAAGGAGACCCTTTAAATTTAAACAGATATGTTTTAGATATTATTTTGAATTAAAAAATCATATTTAATTAAACTAAATACTTTTACATTTTCGTCAGAATTTAATATTATATATATACTTTAATAAATTATTACATTAGCAGATTAGACTTATTGAAATATATGAGGTAGGATTCAAAAGTTCCAGGACTGACCAGTTAAATAGCTGAAACACATCGTTCTTTGAAATAAGACCCTTGAGCAACAGCACACTTCTGACATTGCGTGTGTAAAGGTCATCCCAATTTTTCTAGAATTCAATTTTAGCCATGTACTTTAATTCAGCCTGTGATGCACTTTTAACTTCATCTGCATATTGAAATCAACAACCCTTTAAGCGGCGTGCTAGCTTAGGAAATAGGATGAAGCTGCAGGGGGCAAGACCAGGGGAGTACGGAGGATATTACAAAAAAGTTGTTTTCAATTTCTTAAGAAAGTCAGTGACGAGGAGGGATCGGTGTGCTGGAGCGTTTTAATGCGAAAACACCCTCAGCGCACAATTTTGATCTCTTCTTTGGGATCGACTCAAGCAAACGACGCAGGATGTATACCAAACGATGATAACAAAAATTCAAATTTCAAAATTTACAGTCCTTTATGTGAATATAATCGTTGTTTTTCTAAGCAATTTTATATAGTCACTAAGATAAAGTGCTCTAGTTTTTGTAAAAATTAAAATGTCTCTTATCCTGAAGGTCATTTCAAACATGAATAACAAAATAACACAACACAACTGAAAAACTGAGAATTTGTTCATAAATTTTGGTACAGAGCGGGCCCCGTTTATGTTATTTTTTTACAATTTTACCAGCTTTTTCCCATTTTAATAATAATAATTTTTTTTGTTTTCAATTTTACGATTTTTTTCCTTAAAATATACTCTATATAAATCTAAAAATCACGAAAAAATCCTTATATCTATTTTTTCAAAAAAGTTGTCGCAAGTAGTCGGATACCTTAAGTGAAGAAATAGAGATTAGTGAGATTTGGAGACTATTTAGCAAAGCTTACAATGTGATTCAGAAGATTCAAATATTTTTGATTTTACATGAAGGAAATCGTATCTAAAAAAATTATTTGGATTAATAAATTTTTTTATCAACCCAATTTTTCTCATTGGGTTTATTACTCAAAGACTATTTTTTCCTTCTAACTTGAATTCTCAGTGATTTATTTTTGTTTACGAATACAGTCTATTCATATTTCCCTTATCTTGATTATTAATACTTGAATAAATAATAAATTAACATTTAGATTACAGACCTATACACATTTAATTGTTCATTTAAAAGGGTGTAATTAATTTTAGGTTGCTGAATCAAGAAGCTGGTCACCGAGTATTGAAAATACTGTTCGATTTTGATCAATAGTCAATTTACGTTATCTTTTTGGTTATTTCACTTCAGTTAGTATTTGTTTTGATTAAAGAAAAAGAGCTAGTTTCAATAAGATGCTCATTTCTGGGGTAGAGGAACAATTAAATAAATGAAGTCTTTGGAGAAGCATTCAATCGCTTGAAATTAATTGAGGCTTATCTGTATTTAGTTTTTTCTTTTTTAGGTTATTATCTCTCTCTCAAACACATCCGTGTTTGAACAAGAATCTGATAGCTTACTAATGAAGGGGCGTTCCACGAAGGAATCATTGACACAGAATTTTTTCAATATCGGATGATGGGATATCAGAAATCTAAATGACCACTATTTGGTTTAATGGGAAATTTTAACCTAAGAAACGCATTTTCAATAAGACTTCGCAAGCAAAAGTGTTAATTTTTTTTAAAAAAAATTTTGCGTTTCCTGTAACTTATTCGTAATTGGGTTTCTAGTTGGAAATAGTACATGAAAAATCCTAAAAAAATTTTTTTTTGAGTGTGTTTTTTACTTACATGAATGGTTAAGACTGAATATAATGTTTTTATAGACTTGTGAACTTGAAAAGTCCAATCTGCTATACTGCAAGGAGGTAATTGCCTAAGATTGAAAATAATGAAAGATCGATAGCACAGCGTTTCTCAAACTGTGGGGCGTAACAACTCTACAAGGGGGCGCGAGCATATTGAAAAGTCGAAAACAAAAGGTTATTTAAAAATTATTAATTTACTGTAAAGTAAACACAAAATACATTTTGTCATAATAAAAAATAAAATGCATATTTACACTGATATATTACACTTATAAATGCATCAGTGCTACGCAATATATTTTATAATTAATTTAACAATACTAAGTACAAGTTTAATAATTACCAGTCACCCCATGGGATTGTCAAAAATTATATACACAAATTAGCCCTTATCTTGATAATTTGTACGGTTTATAATAAATACCTTACTGCCAATTTAAAGTTACGCGATTTGTTTCCCAATGCCAACCGTTTTCCACTTAGACACGCGTATGTGATGTATTAAAGGGGAAGGAATAAAGAAGCAAAATAATAATAATAATCTGAAATAAGTAAACCCTTCGCAAACATTGTTAAGATCCTTTTATTACATTCTAAAGTCTTAGGAATAATTTTATGGATAGCAGTGTACAAACAATATCATACTTCGAAAGACGCATACATACGTCAGGGGAAATTAACGCTTTGGTTGAACGAGACGTTTATATACGCCTGTGGCACTTAAGAGGTTAAAGTCGTATCGTAGATTTAGCAACAAAGTACAGTATTATTGAATTAAATGCATTGTTATTGTATTAGGGGGGCGCGTTGAAATTTACGATTGAATATTGGGTCGCGAATGTAGAAACTTTGAGAAGCACTGCTACAGTATATTCATAATATGTCCCCCTCCCCCTGGAATTTTCTCGCTTAAAATAGAAAATCTCATGGGAAAAGTAAGAATTACTCGGGCATATTTGGAGTTGTATATCTCGTACTTTGATATAGATTGCTTGATTTTTATTAGTGCAGAGTCCACATTTGGTCAGGCAGTGTCAAACAAGCCCTAGAATTTTTATATCTAGGATCTAAAGTGAGTGTTTTGTAAAGTCGCACTTAAAGAAGCACAAGAGATATTGGGATGGACATAGTTTTCAGCAGCTGTTAAGTGACGAGGACGAAACCTATAAGCCGTCACCTTACTTTTCTAACTTCCGCACTACGCCTACGTGATGACTTTGAACTACAGCAGATTTAAAGTATACCAACCCCTTTACATTGGTTCATCTTCAGAGGTATTATGACTAGAGCCTGTGACTCGACAACACCGGCCCCCGAGTTCGGGAACAGGGCCACTGAGCTAACCTAGGCATCTCAGGACCTAAAGAATAAGCTTAAAATGACTAATCACACTGCTCAAAACAATAAAAGGATATTGAGGTTACGGGTGAATCTTGCCGCTAAGGAATTATTTAGATGACACATGATCGACAGACACTAAGCTATACGAGAAAAATAACATGCTTAGCAGAAAAATAAGTAATATAAAAAATAGTTTTTAAGTCAATTCCTACTTAGATCAACAACGAAAAATTTTATTTTAGTGACTTTATTAAATAGTTACAATTAATATAGATATGTATATACATAGGATAGAATCACAGCATTAAGTGGTAATTAGTTTTTTTAATTATCATTAAAGTATCGTATTGTCCTTTAAATTTCATTCCAACTGAATGCTTTAACACGTGAGAAAAAACCTTTTCAAGTTTTGACACAAGTCGCCAAAAGGGTCGCTAAGTCGCCAACCTGGCTGTATTTGTAATTCTTTAAATAATTAGTTTTAATCAATTAATTTTTATTAATTATAATTAAATTATTGTAACGTTATCCAAAATGATCCTGTATATAAAATTTCAGCTCAATTAAGCGCTTTAAAATGCATTTTATTAACGATTGAAAATTCCACCACAAGATAAATAAATAAATATACAAATATATAAATAAATAAATACATAGACAGTGAGCTAATAGTAGGAATTGAAAAAGGGCTCATTTTATTTTTCAGTTGGATACAAAAGGAAAAACACACACAATTTGTGCCTATGAGAAAAAATGAACAAAAATGGTGTGAAAGAAATTGTGTTTGGCCTTGAAAGAAAATAACTTTTATGTTAGAAGCATAGTTTACCTAGACGGCAAGCAGTGTAGAACACTTTTGAGGCATGGAGTCAAATTGAGTATTAATGGAAAGCTGATGTACTCTGTCCCATTCTGCCAGAAGGGCCTTTTCTAGTTCTCGGAGGTTGATGGAGTGTCAGGCGGCTAGCAACTCGTCTGCCGAAAATGTCCCAAACATGCTCACATGCTCTATTGGGTTCATTTCCGATGACCATTCCATTCGTGTGTGATTCCTTCCTCAGAAAGGAAATCATCCATCAAATTAGAACGATTTGGCCTGTAACTGTTGTACATTAACATGAAATCATCCCTAATTGCTGCAGCGTAAGGGACTGCAATAGATCTGAGGATCTCATCCCAATAACGGCGACCGGTTAGGGCTCCCTTTCGAATAATGTGGAGATCGGTGCCCCCATCAATGGAGATGCCAGCACAGACCATCACTCCCCCACCTCCTAATCTGACACTTTCACAAACGCAGGATTATATCTAATACTATGATCCCTCAAGATAAATATAAGCCTATTGTCAGGTGGAAAAGTTAAAAGATGAGACATAGCCATCCTGTGATGACTATGTCTGGGGTGATTCGCGTAAGCTAGAGGTGTGGGATTATCTAAATGATGAAACATTATGTAATTCTTAACACAACTTTTATTAAGAATAACTTAAATTACTTAATTCTAAATAACAACTTTCTTAAAGTGAGAATGAGCCAACAATTAAATCTTATTTTCAAGTCAGATCGCACAACTAGAACACTTATCTTAATTATATTTATTTAACTGTCTAATCTAACTTCCTATACAAAATATTACCTTTTATAGAGTCACCTTCCTTCCTAGGTTGAAGAAATTCCTATTATGTTAATTTTAGATGAGAAGACTCAGGCTTTCTTAATCCTTATTATAATTTAAGGCAATGAGCGTATCCTTCTTCCAGAGCTGTAGGACGTCTAACCTTTATTCCAAACAATTCCACACTAATTTATCTCTAGGCTTGCCGTTATATCTCACCAAACCTTCTATCCTTTTAAAGTATATCTCATTTGCATATTCGATCCATTTCTCTTCTTGGTATTGGGTTGGAAAAGTTTTGCCATTAATCGTGGCCGTCAAAGAACTTAGGAGTTATGTTAGAAGAAGAACGCGAGAGATGTCACAAAGAGACTGGTCAGAGAAAAGAATATTGCAGTATTCACTTCTCCAGTTCAACCAGTTACACACTCCCTGCGGGAGCGACGGTGGCTTGCTGTTAAAGTTACGTATAGCATGTCAGCGAACATTAAGACCTACTGCGTGGAGCCAGTTTCGAACAGTTTGTATCGAAAATGTGATACCAGCAGCTGAGTGAAGATGTTGAGGAAGAATGGCATTCATATTTCGGTGTCTATGAGTGGTTAGCGATAAATATCGATCTTTATTGAACGTTGTTGTACGTCAATGACATTACCCTGACGGTCTCTCCTGTATTTATATCTTCCAAAAAACGTTCTCAACTACTGGAAATCATACTTTGTGAAACTCCAATGACTTCTGCTGCTACAGCTTGTGTTTGCTCCCCCTCCCGCCTCTAACCAACCAACAACTCTCCATGATTGATTGAATATTAACGTCCCACTGTTCAGCTACACGTGCTTTTGGCGACGGATCACGTAATTTTGAACCATGTCAAGTGACGTGGACGACACCTGAGGTGGCACCCCCCCTCTCCTAACTCCCACCACAAAAACGGGAGGACGTTTCAGCCCTACACTGTGGGTCTTTAGTGGTACTGGGCTCGAACTCGTGGGCGTGAACTCCGATACCTATACCACTCGGCTACCGCGGCCCCATTAACTGTCCAAGCTTCGGATTTGGTTAAAGGCTTCTTTGAGACATCACTTTTTGAAACACATTTCGGTCATTATTTTCTGCTTTCTTTTTCATTTAGTTGAAAAGGCTAAATTTAATTCGCTGCCCCTAAAGCTTCATTTTTGCTGTCAGAGTCAGAATTTGCATACTCTGAAGTTAGAAAATAAAAATTAGAATTTGTGGGTCTCTCTTCAGATTTATCCAAGAAAAAAAAATTGTTTTTACCATTATTTTACGCACGATTTACAATATTCTTTAAATGTTTTGATCAGTGTAGAAATATTGTGACTAGAAGTACAGAATTTTGAAAACTTGGGTCTTAGTTTCAATTCAAAGTGTAGTACAATTATATAAATATAATATAAACAGACTTTATTCCCTTCTGAAAAGTTTAAGGAACGTGAATTAGATTTCAGAATTTTTTTCCACTCCAATGTAATGCTACTATTAGAACATCTGGATAAAACTCCCTGGAGGTCCTAGGGCAGATATTACGAACATCCGTTCTTTTTTCATTCCTTTTTTTTTAAAAAGTGTTTATATTGTACCTGAAGTAGAATAAGGTACCTCTGAGTGAGTGAATATTAATGTCGCACTGTTCAGCTACACGAGGGCTTTTGGCGATGGACCTCTTAATTTTGAACCATGGTTAAGTGACGAGGATGAAACCCAAGCTGACATCCCTCTCTCCTAACTACCACACCAACGGGATGACGTTTGAGCTCTCGACAGGTTTAACGTGCATCACTCCCCCACACGGTGGGTCTTCAGTGGTACTGGGCTTGACCTTGAGACAAGTCAGCCACGATCCTATACCTTGACCACTAGGGTAACCCTGAATAAGAAATAATTTTTAAAATGTCGCCACTTTTCTCGTGTATGTCCTTATTTGTCCCGTCTGTGCCATACAGATTCACATTATTCCAAACTTCATTCCTTAAACAATCAACTTTAGAAATGAAAGTTGAGGAATTTCATGGAAGACTCAATTTTCGAACGAGAAATCTATTTAGATCGGTTCTAAGTAAATCTATAATAATAAAACCGAGGTGATTTAGTTTAGAAAGAAAGTGTTTATTTACGTCACACTTTAAACAA
The DNA here is from genome assembly GCA_019973955.1 of Trichonephila inaurata madagascariensis. NCBI lineage: Eukaryota > Metazoa > Arthropoda > Arachnida > Araneae > Nephilidae > Trichonephila > Trichonephila inaurata. The sequence goes on along the minus strand of BMAV01005856.1, from coordinate 35,143 downwards.
CCCGAGGGCTATTGGCACCCTCACTCCGAACTTCGCCATTTGGAGGATTTTGAGCTACGAGATTTAACGTGCTTCAGTGGCACAGTGCTCAAAACTCATGAAACACCATCCTCGAGTCATCACCATATGCTATCGCAGTCTGTGATAAAGTCTAGAAATGAAAACATCAAAAGCCTGTAAAACTGCAACAAATGTTTTGCCTGTTCTGAACATGCAAGATGATAAATTTGCAAATCGATACAGTAATGCAATAAGAGGACTATTGGCGAAGGATTTCATATGATCTATCAAACTATTGTATATATATATATATATATATATATAAATCCAACGGTCGACATCAGATTTCAAGTAAATATCAGAAAACGTGAATGACCTCTATGCAAGAAAATAACCATACAAATAAATTGAAATTACAAATTTAAATGGATAGGTTTATAATGGTTTACAGGTTTTAAATGGACATATTTTTAACCGAAAAAATGACCTTGTCGCACTAATCAGCTACTTGAAGGCTTTTGGGGACGGATCTCGTTATTTTGAACTATGGTTGAGAGACGAGGACTCCATCTAGTGGCACAACTCCTCCAACTCTTACAAAACCAAAGGAAGGACGTTTAAGACTCGGCATATTTAACGAGCATCATCCCTCTCTACGCAGTAGATACTCTTCAAAATTCAACCATCCGGATGATTGTTAAAGCAACTAGATATACGAGAATGACATCCGGAAAGCCATTAAAATCAATAGTTTTAAAACTTATGTTCAAAAAATAGCAAAAAAATTCTTCAGTTCCTTGCAATTCACTAATAACTCCAATATGATTAATATGCCTAACTACGATACAAATGATACCACTAAAAGACCGAGAAGAATTCTTCTCGATTCTTATAATCCACCTTAATTTTGGCTTTAGTGCAATTTTGATTGCACACCACTGCTATTATTTTAACTTTTTCTAAATTTGTTCTCTTATTTTGTCGTATTCCCTGCATCTGGGCTTGCCCCTCCCCCTTCGTCTTAAATTTCTTCCGAGAGATTTGAGCAGCCAATGAGAGTCACTATCCTCACCAGCCATGTACCAATCAGAGAGCGCCATCTTAGCTCTCAACCAAGTGATCAAAAATTTTTTCGAACATAGAACTTTTTGAACGATTGGCTTACCAATCAGCAACCTTCTACTCCCTCAGCATGATAACGTCACAGTCGCTCCACATCTACATTCGGATATGGGATGGAGGCTCGCTTCGCGAGCCATATGCCCAGTTCCTTCATCGTAGGTTCTACGCAGTGGGACGACGATCTTTGTTGAAAAAAATCAATCAAGGAACTCCTTTCCCTCTCACCCGAGTTACGGCATATGATCTGTTAGCCTATAAGCGTTGATCAAAGCGTTGATAAAATCTTGTTTTTACAGGAAGGAGATAAAATATCCTGGTTACTTGATTTGTTAAAGTCAAATATCCTATGCATTCAGCAAGCGAACAGTAAGTTCTTGTTGCCAGGGGAAAAAATCGGGAGAATGGTTACATAACCAAACATTTTCCCATTCAGAAAAACACATTTATCTTAACCCAATCGTTTAATTTGAATGGTTTCCTCAGCCAAACCACAGGATGGAACGCGTTTGATTATGAACTGCCCGCTATTAGTTTGCTAATATGCCACTAGAAAGTGCTTGTCGAATTCTAAGGATCTCTCCAAACTAGTATCATTATCCTTCATCAATAAAGAATCCAATACATTGTGTACAGGTTTTAATGAGCAAAATATACACACGTTTCAAATCAATCCAATATTTACGAGTTTTGTTTTAGCTAGGTAGTATTCTGTATTGAATACTTAAGCAGATAAACTACAAAGATATCGATACATTGCCAATCGATATTTAAAAAATTACTTAATAAAAACATTTACCTTTTTGTATAACATTTAAGTATCGTGGAACTCTCACTTATAATACTAATGACATAGCATGAAGTAAATAATAGGCTACTTTTGGCAAACAAATGTTTTCATGGGTTGAGAAGCCACTTTAAGTTCAAATTTCTAAAGGCAAAATAAAAAAATTATACAAAACCTTAATTAGACCAATTGCGTTGTATGGCAGGGAGTGCTGGCCATTAAATAAATCCAAGAAACTTTAGCTGCTGATTTTTGAAAGAAAAATATCCTCAAAAGTTCTCGAGAACGGTTTAGCATAAATGTCTATGGAATTCCATTATAAATATGAAATTTACAGCAGATTTAAACAAACCGACTTCTGTTAGGCTTATAAAGTCTAGGCACATTAAATGGCTAAGGCATCTTTATAGAAATTATTCAATCCCAGTAATACTTTCAAATATTAAAAGGTACACGAAAAAAGTAGCCCCCCCCAACCAGTAGGGCTGATTCTATTAAGAGAGAATTTGGGGATCTGGGAGTCAACTGTTGGCAATCTTGCACTCCAAACAATTAGACGGAGGGAGCTCACGGAGACAAACTGTAATGCTGCTGAAGAACAAAAAACATTCCATAAGAGAAGTTTATATTGTCTATTAACATTTCACACTGTAAATATTTAAAAGTCAGAAAATTAACACCACAAAGTGAAAGTTAAAATAACTTTAATAGGATGCAACAATACAAATAACAGTCAACCCGTACAAAATTTCCTTACACGTCATTAAATGATGGAAAAACAGTTCTTATTTATTACAATTGAAAGGAAACTTGAAGGAGATGTCTTGAAAGAATACTTTTTCACCCACTCGTACAAAGGCACTCTTTTATCAATAATGCATATTTTGCTGTCTTTTGTCTCAATGTGTAAAAATGAAATTGTGTAGTTTTAAAGTTCATTTAGATGTATAAATGCAGTATCAAAGCAGTAATGCGTTTCGTTCATGGTGGTCCGTAAATTATCTTCCAGTGACTTAAAACATCAAGGCTAAACCTTTTACTTGCTCCAAATCAGAAATTCACCTTATTATAAAAGCTGTAATTAAAAATCAAGTTAGAATTTAAAAAGTATTCTTAACCAATAAGCGAAGAACACACACACACACACACACAGAGATTCCAACAGCATATCCATATTATTTGTATGATAAATCCATCCACATTGTGTTTGAATACCCATCCTTTAAGCAATTACGTAGATTTTGAAAGAGATTAACTGAAAAACTTTACACTCAAAAGTAATGCGAATTTTTTATCGTAAATGAAATAGTTAATTTATTGACAAGTAGAAATATACCACTATAATCCATTAAAACTTTAAAAGACGTTTTTCAGTACTAGTTTTGCAACATTGTTCTAAAATAATAGTAGAGCTAAAAACTGAATATACGAGCACATTTAATGGTAGAAGCGTTTTGAAGGTATGGAAATTGAGTCGGTCGTTTAAAAATACGTTTCAGCATTTTGCAAATGCGTTTGTATAAAATTTTAAATATTCTATATTAAAATGAGCAGATTTTTTTAATTTTATTATAGTAAAAAGTTACTCACGGGCTTAAAAGTTATTCATTGAATCGGCTTTAAAATTTAATTTGTCAAAACGGTTTTCTTTGCCTGTCATACTAAATTTAATTAGTTTCCAATTTTAAAACGTTTCTTTGCCACAGGTTTTGAGTTAATCCCCCATATGAATATATCTATCTAAACATAACGGTTTGAATACTTATAGCATGAATAACAAAATACTTACCCCCTTTCAGTTGATTTCTTCATAAGTTGTAATCCTTATTTATACAGCAATATAACATTCGCTCTCGAAGATACTTTGTGTTTCCGCTTCCTTTATCCTTTCAAGTAACAACAAAAATTCTTCCTTCGTATAAAACCTACTGTTTAGGCTATTATTTTTAATATCTGCCTTAACCGATTGAGGACATGCGCGCCATAAATCATCAAACAGATCAAGATCAAATGAAGGCATTTCATACTTTTCAGTCCTAATGATTTCAAATAAGAGCCAACTAATGTGATTCCATTCAAGGTCATTTATCAAAAGCCCTGCATATTTACTAAGTACTCCCAAAAATGGATATCTTCTAAAAAAAGCCACGAGGCAAAAGGAATCACTTCGAAGGATTTGCATTCGCGTATCTTCGTCTAACTTGGACATCAAAAAGTACATAGCATCCTCGTAGTGTGTATCAGGACGTGGATTAAGGTCATAAGCATGAATCGCTTTTTCACAGTATTGTACTGCAACGAAACTTATGTGGTTTCTCACAACTAATTCATATTCCTTCCGTGTTAAGAAATTCCAGAAATATTCTATTCCCGATTTGTTTCCGGTTAGTAGGGTATACAGAAAGGCGAACTGATGAGCTGAGTAATCGTGATCATTCATATAGGTATTATACTGCTCAGTTAAACTCACGAAGGCAGGCAAATTATCCAACAATCGATGCGTCCAATAGCTCAGTAACTCTCTGTTTTCTCCTAAACATCGAAAATTATTTCTTTGTTTGTGCGTTAACAAAGGAAAAAGCTCCTCAAGGTTTTTTTCAAAGCAGTCATTACAAGCCAAGTTATATCTGAAGGCAACATCGATTTCATCGTCTTGCACAAGTAGTTTTTCTAGTCGCTTTGTGTCAACAGTCCCATAAGATGTCCAATATTTTACTGGAAGTCTTAAGCCAAAATTCTTGAAACTTGGAGAAAAATGAATGAAAGTTAACATATCAAGTATGTGTTTGCCTATTGGGGCAACCATAGCTTGCATCTCATCTACTGAATCTTCAGAAATATCTTCAATGTTTTCAATGATGTATGCTACTTGACATTTGATTTCCTCCCACTGTATTTCAACCTCATCTTGATCAAAATTGCTTAAGCATCTGCTAATAGTTCGAGTGATATCACTGCTGTTCCATACTGTGGCGACGACCCACGATTTAGTTAGAAAACTAAGCGAAGGTACGGTGTTGAAATCTTCAATCAACCTCATTCTCAACACACAATTTGAACTCTCAGCACAAAAATTACTTTCCTGTTCTTTTAATTTAACAAACTGATTACTTGCCTTCTAGGAGTTAGTTATCCATTTAAAACTGTAGACATTTTCAAAGAACATTTAGATCTGGAGATTAATTGAATAGTAAAGAGATTTTGGAATAAGGTACACGTTTCTGCACATCACAGGGATATGGATCTGCAATAGAATGAGGTACATTATTGCAGATTGCTTTTATATGAAATATAGAGTAACATACACAATGCCATAGACGGAACTGAATATTCAGTTTCTTTTGATATATGCCACTGTAGCCTGGAAGTCATGATGGTAAGTTCTCGATATATTATGTACCCCTTCAATGTGGAGTTTATATTTTTGTTCTTCGAACCATCTCTGATCTTTCAGTGAAAAACGTTGTGTTCAGTAGCAACACGAGAGCTAATGGCGAAGAACACAGTTATGACTACGGGAGAAGTGACGAGGACGACATCTAAACTGGCACCCAAATTTCTGAGCTTCTCCGACAAGCGTTTTTGAGGTATTTGAGCCTCAACAAACTTAAATTGCCCCATCTCTTCTATACGATATGTGTTGTGGAATAGTGGGAGCAGTTGCGATTAAAATTATAATGAATTTCTTGTAATAATTGTCAATTTATTGCTGCGTAATGTAGAGTTGTGTCGTGTGTTCGATCCCGGATTTCGTAACGATCAGTAGTATAGCTGGTAGCATATGATTTCTCATTGATTAAGTGTTTATTGTTATGCTTTGATTCAACGCACTCGGCTATTACTGACCAGATTTCATTATTGTGAGCCTTGTCAAGAGCGACATTTCAACTTCTACACCACTCTACAAACTCTTCTATACCACGCCAACGTGAGCAACTTGAGTCACGAAAAGTTTAACTTGCATCAACACTTTCACATGGGGGGGAGGTCTTCAGTAGCAACATGAATCGAACCCAGATCTGAACAACGCAGGCCACGTGCGCGACCAAAAGTTCTCTGCAGCCTAAATTTTATTCCTTGTGTTTTTTTTCTTTTGTATACTGGATTGTACATGTGACATTTGGGGATAACTGGATCATCGTTTATTTATTTTTTTCGCGGGAAGAATGATGTTTTTGTTTGTTTTTTTATTTTCATATGCGTAAAATGATGTAAAACAGTTAAACAGTTAATATAAAGTTTTAACCGCTGTGAATGTGATCTTCTAATGAAATAATATACATGAAATATATATGAATGCTATGCTCTATATATTTCCGTGTTTAAGTTGTTTTAAGATGTAAGGAAGGGGTCGGTTTTATTCGGAACCACTAATCCCAGACATAATATAATTTAGGAAAAATATTTCTTTTAATATTTTTTGTTAGCCATGCGCAAGCGTTATAAGTATTTTAGGTTTTTCAGTGTTTTAAATGGAACTTTTTTATTCTGAAAGATGAGAAAACAGTCACATGACTTCTGCAAAGTCAGTGTCCAGGGTGAGTGAGTGAATATTAACTTCGCACTGTTCAGCTACACGAGGGCTTTTGGTGACGGACCTCGTAATTTTGAGCCATGGCCAAGTGACGATGACGACACCAGAGCTGGCAACCCCTAACTTCCATACCTCACTAACGAAAGGACGTCTGAGCTTCGACATGTTTAACGTGCATCGCCTCCCAACACGACGGGTCTTCAGTGGTTCTAGGCTCGCACTCAAGACACGCCGTCCACGAGTCCATTATCTTGACTACTAGGCTTCTGCTACGGCCAGTGTTCAAGGTAAGAAACATAGGTCGATAACCATGTCCCGTACAAAAATTTCTCTTCCCGCCATTTTTCAAAGAACAAAATGGAACAAAGAATGAATACCATGGATATAGCGTAAAAGAACAAATCAACGAAAACAAATTTGTTGTCTTCGGATTGGGTTACAAAAAATAAAACTATTGCTGTCAGCGCTGTACAGCAATTCTACTGGGAAATATTCTACCTTTTTTACCTTAGTTCAGGTCATGATAATACTGAAGACCCGTCATGTAGAAGTGCTGATGCATGTTAAATATGCCATGGGTCAAAGTCCTCTCGTTAATTTATTTTTCTTGAGAAATTTTTACTATAATACTCGTGTTCTGATTGTGTAAGAATAAACAATAAACAGAATTTTTTTTAAAGATACTAGGTGGAATACAGCTCCATTATACAAATTATAAAACTGTTCAGACTAATTGTGTTCAAATTGTAACACGTAATTTACAGATTTGTTCATGTGATGAAACTATATTCGTAACACCAACACCGTTCCTACATTATAAAGGCGTTTGAATGAAACTTAGCGGGAAATTTGGGTACTGTCGAAGTTGGCATCTCCATGGTCCAATATTAACCACTGGGTAGAGCCTCGATAAGGTGGAATACAGCTCCTTATACAAATTATAAACTGTTCGACTAATTGTTCAAATTGTAAACTAGAATACATGAATTTTGTTCTGTGATAAAAATATTCTGAAGCAAACAAGTTCCATATTTATAAAGGCGTTTCAATGGAAACTTAGCGAAATATTGGCGATACTGTCACAAGTTGGCATCATTTCTGGTGACCAATATTGGAAACTTGGTGAGTAAAGGGATACTTCTGGAAATCCTTGGAGAAACCTATATCTCCATCTAGACCGTGCGTATAATTTTCGAGAAAATAATTTTTTGCTGTTGCTCATCTCTATATCTAGCCAAACTAAACAAGTTCATGATTTTCCTCACTCTCCAAAAGTCTAATACCATAGAGGGTCTTCATAAGATCATGTTTTGTAGGCTTCAGGTAGTCAAGAATATGTTCTGGAGTTGCCTGGCAGGCAGAACACCTAACTCAAAGTCGGAAGAACTTTTGTTTCCATCTTTAAAAGTCAAAGACTAGAGGTGGCCACTCCGGAAACAAGTTAGGATATTTTGTTCCCGCCTGCTGTGCTTTGAATAGAAGAGAGAGAGAGAGAGAGAGAGAGAAGTTGAATGGTTGATGGAGTGCCTGCTTTCCGCTGGGAAGCTTAAACTCCTGTCATGGAAAAATGGGGAGTGAACATTGGTTCGGCTTTACCTTAGCCCTATAGAGAGAGTGAGAGAGAGAACCACCAGGGCGTTCAGCCTCATATCAGTGATGAGCAGGAGGGATAGTTGATCATTATAAGCTATGACAGAAAATCATTTAATCCTCTTCACTGAATTTCAACTTTTTGCTACCCATTTTTAATAACTATACCTTATGCAAAAATAAATATATTACAGCGTCACGAAAAACTCTTTTATATGCAGAGATAAATGGTGTTTCTTTCTATTTTATAGTAATCCCTTTAAGGTATCGGACTACGTTCGGATCCGTGATTTTAAAAAGGCACATAAATGGATATTTTTCCTGATATTTAGTGTCACTTAGATTAGAATACATGTATAAAATTGTTTTAAGGACATTTTGACAAAAATAAATTATTTAAATACAATATTTCGGCAAAAAATTGTAACTTAGAATAACATTTTTTCAAAATGTTCTCCTTTTGTGAAACATGCTTCTATTATAATAATATTTTGCCTGTATATAGCTCTGACCTCTATACAGAGGCTCAACTATGTGAATTTTGAAACATTCATATTATTTTCAGAGTTACAACCATTTGAAATAATTATCGGCGTTTTTTTCTTAATTTCTCCCCTCTGTTGTCGTAAAACATGGATAAACCCCCTTCTAAGTCATATATTTCAAAAATTATTTGAGCCTCTGTACAGAGGTCTGAGATATATACAGGTAAAATATTATTATAACAGAAGCATTTTTAACAAAAGGAGAATATTTTGAAAATGGGTCATTCTATGTTTATTTTTGTCAAAATATTGTACTGAAATAATTTTTTATTGTAATACTATTCTTAAAACATTTTCATATACATTTTTTAATCTAAGTGACACTAAATATCATAAATATTATCCATTTATACACTTCTGCAAAATAATGGTTCCGAACGTAGCCGGATACCTTAATCTAAAGTATGGTTTTAATTTTGTGTTAGTCCTATATTCTTGAGAAGTCAAAAGTTCAGAATATATTATAAAAGCCATAGAATTGTTTGCAGAAAGTTGAAATTATTTTTTGCACTGTATAACAGTTATTCCTCTTTACTGAAGTGTTGTCTGAAAAAAAAAACATCTCTTGACATAGTGGATCATTTATTCATATAATGATATAAAAAGATGATATAAAATTCCAGAATATGTATTTAACATAAAGCAGCACAACAAGCTTCACTCAACAGATGCTCAAAAAATCCTCAATGATCAGAAACACACAATAGGAATCTTTAACAAATAATATTACATAAATGTCCCATTAAAATTAGCCTTCAAAGGAGGAAAAAATTATACTTTATTCTATAGTTTGAGCTAACACAGGAATATAACTTTCAGAATTTGAAAAATCGATCACTAAAGAACATATAGTCGAAAACATGACTCATAACCACATTCCTCGATCGATGTATCGAAAATGCTCTTACATGTCAAATATATCGACTTCCTATCGGAACATAATGGAGCTATGTTTTCTTCCCTGAAAAGAAGAAACCTTGTTAGACATAGACCACCAATCAGTTTTCTTTCTTTTGTTTCAAATTAACAGTGTTCTAGTAACTTTAACGTGTTTTGGCAACTTTTAAGGACATAAGATTTATTAATCTTGCATTGAAAAATTTACTGTATGTTGTTGGAGGAGTGAGGGAAGATAGTGGCGATGAAAGTTATGGATTGAATACAAGTTATTTTATTTAAGAGGGTAGAAGGATTCAAATGTAGGTAAGGATAATTTGTAATGATAAAATATATATTTTACTTTATTTTAAAAATAACACTTTAATTGTTTAACTCTAAACCTACCGACATTTTACATACTTATTTCTACTGACGGTGATATCCATAACCGTTTTTCAATTCATACTATTATTTCACGTTTCTTCACGTCACAGGAATATATAGATCTATAAAAGATACTATTAATTCACAATTTCTCTTTATATAAGGGGAGTGAAAATTAACGTCGCACTGTTCAGCTACCGAGAGCTTTTCCGGACCAGTAATTTGAACCATTAAGGACGGGGACGACACCTGAGCTACTTTCTCTCCTAACTCCCACACCACACCAATGGGGGGGATGTTTCAGCTCTTGAAGATTTAAGTGCATCGCTGCCTGCAGGCGGGTCTTTATGGCCCCAACTCATAATCCTACCATGATCTCAAATTTTCAATCGTTAATAAAATACTTTCTATTCATCCATTTAAGTTCAAATACATTTTTCAAAATTTGTAGTGGAGGACACTTAATATGAACACAGGTTTTTTAAATGTTAATTCATTAGTTAAACTTAATTAATGAATAAATAGTAACAAACAAATATAATAGTCCACCATATATAAAAAGAGAATTCGCTCGTTGTATCTCTGTAACGCAATGAACAGCGCGTTGGACTTCTATTCCGAATCCTACCTGGGATGACCTTATTTCTGAGAATGTGATTTATGAATGAATAAATAGTATCAAACAAAAGTAATATTTTAACGCCTCATATCGAAAGGAAAATCGCTTTCTACTTTGCCACCTATTATTGTATGTCATAGTATATACATATTGATATTAATTGTAACTATTTAATAAAAAGTATTTATAAAATAAAAATTTTTTCTTTGTTGACCAAAGTAGGAATTACTTAATATTTTTATATTTTTTGTTTGGGCGTTATATTTTTTTTCTAATTGGTTTCCGCTCGGTTTCGTCCACCCCTTTGACCATGGTTAAAAAATTACGTGGTCCGTCGCCAAACGCCCTCGTGTAGCTGAACAGTGCGACTTTAAATTCACTGCCACTCACCAGTCATTCCCGTGGATCTAGAGAACAATCTCATTCATTTTGGTCCCTATGCTTATTCATACCATTCACTCTTTCTCATTATCCGTATCACAAATTGCTCAATTTACAATAGATCCTGGGGCCATTTTTACTTTTCCCTTTTTTTGGAGAATTAAAACCCCCCTATCCCCAGTTTTTTCCCAAATTTTTTTTGATGTTGAAGTAGGTTTTTGAATATGTGTAGAAATAAGCCACTAATAGAGTAAAATACATTAATCACTTCTAAACTATTTTTATTTATTTACTACCCAAAGTTTGTAACCTATTATCATTACACAAAGAACTTATCACACTGAAAAGACTTGTCATGATCCTTACTTTGATTCGCGCGTGGGTCACCACCAACCATTATTCTGTGTGCTCGGCATAAACCAAACTGCACATAAACACAATCGGATGAAAGTTTCTTGGGAAAGTTTAGAAGTTTGACATTTCATTTTGTAGGTAATTTTTTTTATACATATAAAATTTCATCTACAAATTAGTTTGGCAAAAAGAATGATTTATTGCATGTAATTTACAGGGAAAAAAATTTTAAATTACACAATGTTGTAAGAAAAAAAAAAATATTTCCCAAAGTTTTCTTATTCCTTCTTGTTAGGGGAAAAATGTCCCATCGGTAAATCCGTTCTGGCCACAGGATTGTCAACATGTTTCCCTTACCGATCAAATTTTAATTTTTTAGCTTAAATTTTTTATTTTAGCTCTTTAAAAGGATGCATTAAAACGGGGTTTTAATAATTTTAGTTACAAAAAACCAGAGATGATCGTGATGGACTCCCAAGCAAAACCCCCCACGGGTTTAAACCAAACTGGTTTTCAAATTGGGAAATAATAAAGTGACGCCGTTGTGGTAGTGATAAGAAGCGTCATCTTGTTGAAAAATGTAACCTCCTGACATTTTTCTTTGGTGATTGGCATAATTTAAATCTGTAGCATGTCCAGGTAAATAATTCCTGTAACAGTCTTTTCAGCGAAGAAAAATGAGCCGAGAACATTCGAGGAATTTCCCTCTCAAAACACGTTTACCTTGAGATTATGTCTTTCACAAAATAAGATGGCATGAGGATTTTTTTCCGGGCCCTAAGGGTACCTTAAACTTATGAATAAACGTAGGATATATTCCTACTAGTCTGACTTTGGGGCTCCGTGGCTGAGTAGTAGTGTATCGCGCTTCCCCGCCACAGATCCAGGGTTCAAATCTCGGAGCCAGGCAAGGTCGACTCAGCCTTTCATCCCTTCCCGTTCGATAAACCCGTACCCCAAAATTGCCTTGGGGAAATGAACACTGAGGGGTTTCTTTTCGTCAGATTTTGACCACTTGACCGGAAAAAAAAAAAAAATCTAAAATTCAAACCCCGCGTCTAAGTTCCCGTAAATTGAGATAGGCACAGTAGGCCCTGGCCCTCATGGGCTGTCGCACCACAGAGGTCAGTTCAGTTCAGTCTGACTTTAAAAGGGTTAATTTCATTTAATATTTTGAAAGTTCTTAACCTTTGACATTTTTCCCGCGAATTGCTAACCAGGGAAAGGTGGGGCTTTTCCCCCACGTTTTTTAAGGGACGCTGGGGCGAGATGCATTTGCCAAATCCACGGTTCTCTATCTGATCTATTATCATTTCTATTGCGTATAACCGAAAAACTCGAAAGAGGAAAAGATTCGGATTGGACGCCTCCTCAATAGTATTGAAAATGCTGCTGAGTACACTCAATTAAGTTACAGTATACTTAAAAGTTTCGTGGGGGAGTTATATATATATATATATATATATATATGTAAAAGACAATACGAGCCCACCGTAGATATTTCACACGGTATTAATTATTTTCGCAATATCTGACTAAAAATACACAGTAGGTTGCTGATACCGATTTCTAAGAATCTATATCATTTTTTAAATTTCTGTTTTATGAATTTCAATCAAACTATACATTTTGCAATTACCATTTTTTTGAGCTAATATTGTTAAAAATTCTTAGTAATATAAGTATATTTCGTTTCTTTTTTAATTCTTACTATTAGTTCACACTCTCCCTATATATATTTATTTATATGCATGTCATATTCAAATTTTCAATCGTTAATAAAATACTTTTAATGAACAAATAGTAGCACACAAAAATAACAGCCCATCACCATATATGTAGAAAGGGGAAAATGGAAAATTGTAAGGAAAATCTCTTTCCATTTTGTCACTTAATATTACGATTCTATCATAATTATATACATATTTATCTTAATTGCAATTATTTAATAAAAAGTAACTAAAATAAAATTTTTCTTGACCTAAGTAAGAATTGACTTAAATTTTTTTTATATTACTTGTTTATAAATCCTCTTTTCCGTCATTGTGGAAATATGTACTTTAGAGGAATCAATGCCATCAATATTTCCATATTGTCTTAGAAATTTTTTTTTTGAAATATTTGCTTCGAATATTTTATTTATATTTAACTTACGTGATTCTTGTCGAAAATTTTTACTGTTTTTTTTCCGTTAAAAATGAATGAAAAAAAGCTAGTACCTCACCTCGTCAAATCCATGCCTTTTTGTTACTATGTTCCATCTGCTCTTTTTCTGTAAAAAAAAGTATTGTGGCAGAAACCTCATGGGATATATACTCATAGTTCCCTGGAGCTGAAATGCTGATACAAATTCTTCAATGTCAAAACAAATCATGTTTCTTTTTAGTCCATATTTTATATATAAAAAGAGCACATTTTTTAAGAAAAATCTCTCTTGAAAACGTGCTCCCATGGATATTTGAATAACAAAATAGAAACGTATGCCTAAGATGGAAAATAAATCAACGTCCAGAAAAATAAGTAGGGGTGTTTGAATTCTTTTCGGAAATATAAATATATATATGCAGAGATTTACAGTAAAATATGAAAAATATTTATGATTCTATCACAATCTATGAATATGAAAAACTGAGAAGTAGAGTGTGTGTGTATTGTATTTTTTTTTCAAGATGCGCGCGCTTTAGTTCTGTTAAAGTTAAATTGTTAAATTTAAGTGATTGACTTTTGAACAGGGCTGCAGTCTAAAGGAGTTGAAGTAGATATTTTTAGTTCCACATTTTCATTGCCGATAACACATATAACAAGCATCATACAGAAAAAAAAATATAAACACACTACAAAGGACAACTAAATACTATCTACAATGTATTTCAAGGTAACACACCCACTCTTTTATTTCAAACTTGAAAAAAACCCTCCTTTTCGGAGAAAAAGAAGTTCCTCTTGAGAGGGTCCTGCACCAAAACTTTTTATGATTTTGTACTTACACATGTTGTGGAGTCCCTGTAGTTGGGGCCCCGTATCATTGATACGGCTGATAAAGCGGCAGCTACGCCCCTGTTCCTGAAATTTCCAAGTCAGTTGATAGATTAAAAGATTGTTTAATGTCATGCAGTGACATTATTTCAATATAGGCTAAGGCGCATTTTAGTTACAAATACATAGGAAAAAGGAATGGGCTTTTTAATTATTAACGTCGTATCATCATGAGTTCATGTCTTACATTACTTAAAGCAAAATAAATAAATATGAACTAAAACTATTATGCTCATATATATACCATATTTACCCATTCTAAGCCGTGCTATTTGTCCTGCATTAATGCTACTGAGAATTGAGTGCGGCTTATAATCGAAGGCAAAACATTTCTTGGATGTTGGAAATTGAATTTCAATCCCTTTCAAAAAGAAAAATGCCCCCGTCCATTCTGGCTACTTGCATTGATGATTTATCCCTTTCCGCATGTTATCTCCATTATTCTGTCTATCCCAAACATCGTTGTATGGTCGTATTTAAGAATTTTTTTTTTATACGTTCTCTTTCTTTTAATCGCCTTTCTGTAATTAAAGATATTGGCTTTCGCATCAAGATGAGTTCGCAAGACACAAGTATGAAAATGGAGGCAATTTTATATGCAGAAGAAAACGAAAACAGAGCAGCAGCCACTGAAAACTTGACACGGATGAAACAAATTTACATCGTTGGCGTAAACCAAATGATATAATTTTTGCTTTCAAATGTTCAACAGTATTTAATAATTCTCTTTTACATTCTTTTAAAAAATGTGGCATAACAAATGCATTGGATGGCACGAAAGAAAACATCGTGTGGGAAAATGGCTACGCCTCACCGGCACCTAGAATTCCGAAGTCAATTGTGACAATGGGAGAGACTAATCATTTTTGAAACATGATATTGACGGTTAGAGTGATTAAAGGTTCACGTATGTATTTGAAAGTATTTAATGTTATTATAAAATAAGTTAATTATGAACTTCTTATTATTTCTCATTAAATTCTTTATTTTTTTAAAAAAATTAAGTATCGGATATTGGCGAACTTTTACACGATTTATTATTTTTCTCAAAAACGTGTAGAGAATCGGGGGTGCGGCTTAGAATCGATGGTGGCTTAGATTTGAGTAAAAATGAATATATATATATATGTGTGTATATATGTATATATATATATATATATATGTATATATATATATGTATAGATATATGTATATATATACATATACATATATATATATATATATATTTATATATATATATATATATGTAGTGGGAGATTTAATTTTTATTTTATCCACCTGACGAGAACTAACCGCGACTTTGGAAGAAAAAAGAAAACAAAACTATAAGAATAGCTTTTTTCAATCAGGATGATGCAATCTTGCATCAACCACAGACTAATCAGAACAGGCTTTACCGGAAATCATATGATTTTAATAGTTTCCGGTTGACTATGACTATAAATAGACTAAATCTCTGGAGCGGAAGAACGTTTTTGAGTCCTTTGTAATACTTGGGCACATGCTTGTTGTTCGTATCGCCCATTTGTGTTTGCGATAGTTAATAAATGTAATTTTAAAGCGCCAATATGTTTTATCCTGAAGACGTTGAAAAACTGCAACAAATTAATTTTTTCCATCCCAAGATTTCACATTAGAAGTTAAAAATGCCTTAAATCAAAACTAATTAATTCATTTATTAATCTATCTATCTATCTATCTATCTATATATCTATATATATATATAATCTTTAAACATTATATATATATATAATTATTTATTTATTTAGATAACATTCTGAAGCAGCGTGAGTACTATAAGTCATGACTGGCGAACCGTTATGGATCGACGAGCCATTTTTTTTTTCTAAAGAAGTGTTTAATAAGGTATAGACGTGCCGTTAAATAATTTTTACTTATGATTATTAGGAAAATAATACAACTAAATACTAACAAAACAAAACTCTTTATTCACTACGAAAAAATATCGTTTAATTCAAATTAAAGTAAACATTAATGTGACTTCTGTTACTTTTAGTAGAATGTTTGCTGCGTTGGGGTCATCTGCCAAACGGTTTCTAAGCAATTACCTGTTTCTGCTGTGATTCACTTTTTTGACAAGAGGATTCGTGATTTGTTTCAAAATACCGTTTTGCAGACGATGTTCAGCATACCACTATTCCAGAACATAAGTCACGCATCGCTTTGTATAGCTTTTACTAATAATACCAAATTTCTAGATTCACCAAATTTGAAATTCTCTGTTACACTTACCATCTTGTCTTTTTTTTTTCTTTTGCTGAACTAGCCATGTTAAATAACAGTTAAAAAATCGTAAATATAAACAAATAAAAACAGTAAAATACAATTGTGCCAATGAAAATGACAAGACCTTGAGTAGATAAACTTTGCAACATAAGAAATTGTGGTCCATGACGTAACTAAGGCATGGCAATAACGAACGAGTGTGCTCCCCGCAGCTCCGCGACTGATCACAAGCGTTTTTTGTAATATTTAGTGAACTTGTTATTTTAACTTTACCCAAAACCATTTGATCGCTGAGTTCCCAAATATTGTGCTTGAGGTTATTAATGGCACATGGTCACCATCCAAGCAGAGGATTAGAGGTAGTTGTATCGTGCAACGTTCCTAAAACGAGGACTACAACCTGAGTTGGCACCTATTTTCTAAAATTCCTCACTATATCATTGTCAGGAAATTGAACTTAGATTAAATGTGTAGCAACTGCTTTGTGGAATGGATCTTTGATGTCACCTGATTCAAATTTCCCGATCTAACTGAAATAACGCTAGACACACTTTGGGTTTTAAAAAAATTTAAAAAGCAATTTCAAAAACCCTTTAAACCCTTCCCTCCCGTTTCAAAAGGCCAATGCTTTTTTTAAAAATAAAGCTTTTCACCCCCAATTAAACCAAGGGTTTAAAAAAAATTTTGGGTTAATTTAAAAAAATTTAAAACCCAGAATATTTATTTCTTTTCTTTTTGTTTATTTTTCCCTTTTAATTTTTAGGGAAATTTTTATATTTTTGGGGAAAAATTTAAAAGGGTTTTGGAAAAAAGGAAAAAAGTTTTATGTGTTCTCCAATAGTTGGGGAAACTTTCCTTGGACAATTCTCAGCAAGAATATCGGAAAACAATGTGGTGAGTTGCAAGATTCCGTTTGGCAACATTTCTCTAAAGGTTTTTTCCTATTTTAATCCTTTTATTTCAAGAAAAGACGCGGAAGGAAATTTAAATGAAAAGCATTTATTTGTGAAGGCCCTTTATAGAATACTATCGATACACATCGAAATATTATAATGGATATCTATTTGATGTGGCACCCGTATTCAATGAAAAGAAATTATTTACAATTTTCTTTTCTAATAAAATGTATTAGAAGTTTGTTTTTGATAGCCCCTTTTAGGTTCTAATATTTACGTAATTTTTACTTTTCAAACATAAAAAATAATTCCAATTCAAATTTTATTTCAATGTTTTCATTCTTATATTTACTCTCTTATGTGGTTATTTTTTCATTTGAAATATTGGAAAAAAATTTAATTTTTCTTCCCTCAAATAATTTTTTTTAAACCCTTTGTTTTTTTTACAAAATTCCCCCAACACATAAAAAAGGGAAGGTTTTTTTAGTTTAATTTAAAAAGATTCTTTTTACCCATAATTCTGTGATATAATACAGGCAAAAACTTATTCATGTCGGGAATTACAAAACACTTGTTTTAAAAAATAAATTAATTAATTCTTTTTAAAATTTTTATTTTTCACATCATTAACTATTATAACGTGCCTTTTAACCTTCATTACTAATGGGAATTAAACGGGAAATTTTTAAAAAATTTGTTATTTTGCAATACTATCAATGGTAACAAAATATTTTATCAATTTAAAATTTTAAAAGTTTTAAAAATTTTTAGTTTAGTTTAAAAACCCGGTTTTTTTTTTTCCCCTTTTTCATTTTTTCCCACCACCCGGAAAAAAGATTTTTAAAAAAACGCATAAATATATAATTTTTATGATATGTCACTTAGATTAGAATAAGTATAAAATTGATTTTAAGGCCCAAGACAAAAAAAAATTTTTTAAATAAATATTTTTAAAAAATTTAAATTAGAATAACCTTTTTTTAAATGTTCTCCTTTTTTAAAAAAGTTTAATTAAAATTTTTGCCTGTATATAGCTCAGACCTCTGCACAGAGGTCAACAATTTTTGAAAAAAATTTACATTATTTTTCAGAGTTACAAAACCCCTTGAAAAAATGGGGTTTTTTTTTAAAATTTTTCCCCTTTGTCAAAACATGGGTAAACCCACTTTTTAAGTTTAAATTTCAAATTTAAATTGAGCCCCTGTACAAAGGTGTGAGCTTTAAGGAAAAATTTTTATTATATAATAGAAGCATTTTTCACAAAAAAGGGGAATATTTTGAAAAAGGGGCATTTGTGTTCATTTTTTTTCAAAATATTGTACTTAAATAATTTTTTTTTGTTTCTATTCTTTTAAAAAAACCCTTTTTTTACATTTTTTAATCTAAGTGACACGGATCATAAATATTATCCATTTATACGCTTTTGCAAAATCACGGTTCCGAACGTAGTCGGATACATTAACTACAATGAAAAGATATATTTTAAATGAAACATATATGTTAAATGAAAGAAAAATGAACCACTATTTTACCAGTACTTAAAATGGATATATTATATTTTTTAAAAACTGATTTTGTTTTAGAAGTGAATTATCCTACTACTATACATCTAAGCTGAAATATTAGCTTAGATGTAGTAGTATTCTGCAAAAGGTACAGTAAACAAAAGCTTAACACTTTTCCATAACACCTAAGCGAAAGTATAATCAACACGGGATTTAACTGATTCACAACCAATATTTCTTCCCATGGCTCATCTTCTGGGAATATTTAAAGCTTGTATACAATTTTTTATTCCCTTTTTGTACACCTTTTTTTAGCCACTATTTAAAGTGGTCGCGGGTTAGCGTATCGCGCTTCCACGCCGCAGGTCCAGGGTTCAAACCCTGGGCTGGGCAAGATCAACTCAGCCTTTCATCCCTTCTGTAAGTTGATAAAATGAGTTCCAAGCTGGAGGTTGAGAACTAAACAATGGGAGTTTCCCGTCAGAGTGACCTCCTGGCCGGGATATCACCCGGCTCCTCCCAGGATATCTCCGTGACCTTAGGCACCTGAGGTGCCTAAGGTCTAGGAAACTGAGATAAACACACAGAAGGTCTTGGTCCTTCTTAGGCTGTTGCACCATTTAGTTTAGTTTAGAATTTAAAGATTGTTCTATGTGTGCATGACAACGTTTATTTTACTCTGTAAGGGATGGTCGGTCCCATCCATTAGCGCGAGCGTCAGAAGGAAGATTAGCAACAGTCAAAAAAAAAAAAACTCAATTTATTAACAATTCTCAACAACGTAAGAAATTTCATCAACTCAAGTTAAGAAATACACCAATAGATAAATATGGGAGCAATAGCGAGGTAGACGTGATAATTGAAAATTATAATTATAAATCGGATCATTTAGTCTTAGTACGTCTTGGCAATACGCCTTCTATATATTTGAAGATAAGTTCTAATTTAATCTAGTTCAAGCCGACACGAATCCAATTTAACAAATAAATTGACCAAATCGTCAATCTTAATATTAATCAAATAATCTACGAGGCTTTCTCGCAAAACCTAGCCTAATGTTAATCACTAACTGCTATCCTTTAAGCTTCTAACCTCTCTCTCCTTCGAACGAACCTTAAAGTTAATCTTTTAAGTACACTGTTGGTCACCGTAAATGCAACACCCTGAAGGAAGCATGCAAATAATATGAAATTTACAACATGCATTAGCGGAGGTCAGATATGCAAATGATTAGAATTTCAGCGCAAACACACGTCACGCGGTCCTGTGGTGCCACCTCAAAGCGCTATTTAAGGCTTAGAGATTTGGACGATTTCAAGTTCGGCAATTGTGTTTTCCTTGTGGTTTTTTCAAAAAACGATCAGTTATGTCTAGTAGAAAACAGCGATCAGCTTTTGACCAAGTATCTGAGTTCGACAGAGGAAGGATAGTGGCCTACTGAGATTGTGGATTACCTTTCAGGGAAATCGGCAGTCGGTTGACGAAACCAAACAACTGTAATGCGGATATGTGACCCTTGGATGCAGGAGGGTACAACGGACCGACGTGGTCAATCGTATCCACCTCAGTGCACCACTTCACGTGAGGACAGGCAAATTGTGCGCATGGCAGTGACGGATCGCTCAGTCACATCACGAACCATAGCACAGCATTGAATCTGTAATGCATCATTCAGTGTCTGCGCGTACCATTCGACGCCGTTTACGGCAGAGTGGTCTGTCCGCAAGACGTCCATTGCTTGTTCTACCCTTGACACAGAACCACAGACGTCTCCGCCTCCAATGGTGCGATGAAAGAAGGATGTGGGTGGCAGAATGGAACGAAGTTGTCTTTACTGACGAGTCATGCATCTGTCTGCAACACCATGATGGTCGGATTCGAGTCTGGAGACACCGTGGAGAGAGGATGCTGAACAGCTACCACCAAACTGGTCCTGCACCGGGCATTGTATAGGGCGGTATTGGATATCACTCTCTCACTCCTCTAGTATGCATTGCCGGTACTTTAAACAGCCAGTGCTACATCTCCGAGGTGTTGGAGCCAGTTGTCCTTCCTTAACTTCAGGGCTTGGCCACAGCCATATTTCAACAGGAAAATGCGCGACCACATGTGGCACGCATTGTCCAAAGGTTCTTCGTCAATCACCAGATTGAATTGTTTCTCTGGCCGGCTCGCTTACCGGATCTTTCACCGACAGAAAACATGTGGTCCATGGTTGCTCAACGATTGACCCAGAATGCACCCCCAGCTGCCACACCAGATAAACTTTGGCAACTTGTGGAAGCTGGTTGTCTGCTGTACCCCAAGAACACATCCAAAGTCTCTTTGAATCAATGCCGAGGCGGTGATCTCCAACAATGGCGGCTACTCTGGCTACTGATTCTAGCAGGAACCACACTTCACAGAAGTCTATAAATTTAATCATTTGATACTTGGTCAACATGTTATCTACAAAATAAATTTTGTTGTGCTATCTCTTATCTTTCTTGGTTTTGCATTTACGGTGGCCAGCAGTGTGTATAAGCCTTGATTTGAATAATTCTCGTCTTCTTTTTCGGAGGAAAGGTTTCAATAGAATAATATTTAAAGAACCATTATTCCCAACGGGATTAGTGGGAAGTACACAAACAGACCCGTTATAACTCTATTAACAGTATACTTAAAAAAAATTTTTTTTTAAATAATATCTGTGTAAGAAATGCTTTTAGAGCTTTAAGATTATTTGCCAATTAATGCGAAGGTGATAGTGAAAAGAAAAATCTATAATAGCTAATTACTTTCGCGACGAGTCCATTGGTATCATATATAGGCGTTCCGAAATTCAACATCAAGTGGGGGCGAGAATAAAAAGGAGGTTATACCAGTTTTGAGAAAAATAAATAAAAAAGTTAAATAAAAACTTGATACATATTTTTGACAGGTATAAAATTGATACTCTCTTTAGATGGTGTGGCCACGTTTTATTGTGATTTTTTCAGTAGTGATTTTTTAAATAGCGAGGCTGTTATATATATATATATATATATATATATAGTTAAGATTGAACTAACTTTTAGTTAAGATTCCAACAGTAATTATTGTCGATATTTTAATTCATTTATGAATTAAACAAGTAATGTATAAAAATGTTTTTTAAGTCAATTCCTACTTGGATCTAAGAAAAATTTTATTTTAGCAACTTTTTATTAAATAGTTACAATTAATATAAATATGTATATACATATGACAGAATCATAACAATAAGTGGTAATTATTTTTATTAATTATCATTAAAGTATCGTATTCTCATCCAAAACAATCGTGTATATAAAATTTCAGTTCAACTGAATGCTTTAAAACGTGAGGAAAAAACCTTTTCAAGTTTTGACACAAGTCGCCACAAGGATCGCTAAATCACCAAAAATGATGCCAAAGTGGCTGTATTTGTAATTCTTAAAATAATTAGTTTTAAAAGATTAACTTTTATTAATTATAATTAAATTATTGTATTGTCATCCAAAATAATCATGTATATAAAATTTCAGCTCAATTGAGCGCTTTAAAATGTATTTTATTAAAGATTGAAAATTCCACCAAAATAAATAAATAAATAAATATATAGAGATTGTGAGCTAATAGTAGGAATTGAAAAATTGTCAAAAACTGCTTTGGAAAGAAAAGTAGCATGTATTGTACCATTTTGGATGCGTTGTACGAAGGTATCCTTTTAATCTTACTATTACAGCTTGTACCCTAACGGGGGAAAATATGCACTGTTGATGAAGCTAATTAATCGATTTTGGATCAATCAATTAACTATGGAAAAAGCTATCCAAGTTGTGTCATGATGCTTATGCTATTAAGAGGAGTCGGAAACCCCTCTGTACCGATAATGTTCAATTTGCTGTTTTCGATGTACCTTTTCTCAAAATCTGCTATATGTACATACTTGAAATTTTCCATACTATTAAAGTACACATTTCTCATTATACTGAAATGAATTTTTTCATAATTTATAAATTATTTTATAAAACATAATGAAATTTGACCCATTTTTCACTTGAAAAAATTTGTAAAAAATAAATTTTGAGCTTTTTACAAAAACGCTCATTTCAGTATATATTAGCCATCATTATAAACATATCATAAAAAAATTACATACCTGTGAATAGTAATTTCTGAGAAAAGGTACGTCGAACATCAAAAATTTAAATTTTGAGATAAATTTATTTTAATGTATACACAGAGTGAGACTTCAAATTGGCTAGGAAATAAAAAAAAATAAAAGACTCAATTTACAATAAAAGATAAATGTTTTGGTTTATATCAGATGTTCAACTTTTATGCAAAAACGAAGAATTTCGTTTAATATTTCGCCACTCAAATGGGCGTGGCCCAATTTCAACGATTATTTTAAAATAGGTTTTAAGAGCTTCTAATTACTCTAGAGGTTAAAGTAAGGTATTTTTAGAAAGGTTAATATCTATACAATTTGAAAATGTAAAAATCTCAAGTTGTCAAAAAAAATAAGATTTTAGTTTTCCAACACCCCTTAAAACTTATGAAAGTCTGTATACAGAAAATATATACCATTCTTTTCTGTATTTGTAAACTACCTCCTTCCTTTTACATCAAAATTGTAATAAACATTTGCATATTAAAATATATTCACAAGACTTGCCTTCGCGACATTTATTTATTGCAATGTACGTTTATATGTGTGTTCTTTTCCCGGGTATCATTACATTCATGGAGTTTTCGGTAATTCACAAAAAAGAATACAACTTTAATGTTTGAAGAAAAATTACTTTTAAAAAAGGACCTTCCCATTTCTAGTGTGCGTGCACGCGTGTGTGTACTTCACCAAAATTATTTATAAAAAGTTTCCCTATATTTTATGAACCCTTTTGTGCAATGCAGAAATTTTTGTCCGAATTATGATTTGGTCTGCAAAATACTTTTTTACTTAAACTAAGCTAAAGAGATCATAAAATTACACAGCAAGGTAAGATGACTTAACAACTGATTTTATGTTTTTTTCAATTCCTACCTATTAGGTCACACTCTCTATATATTTATTTATTCATTTATTCGTGGAATTTTCAATCGTTAATAAAATACATTTTAAAGCACTCAATTGAGCTGAAATTTTATAAAATGATTATTTTATACAATACAATAAAATTTAATTATAAAAAAAATTAATTGATTAAAACTAATTTTTAAAGAATTACAAATACAGCCACGTTGGGACTAGTGTAAAAACTTGAAAAGTTTTTTTCCCAGTTTTAAACATTCAGTTGAATTAAAATTTTTATATACACGATTGTTTTGATAAAAATAGATATTTTTGATAATTTAAAAAAAATTAATTACCACTTAATGTTGTGATTCTGTCGTATATATATACGTATTTATACTAATTGTAACTATTTAATACTCCCGGATTCCATCGCCCAACCAATCGCCGTCATGCCACTAAGCAGAAAGGAAAACCCCAATTCGCCAAGCTCCCCCTCATAGACTTTTATCATGATATGGGATTGAGGATGCTTCGTCCAGATCCCAAAAAAACAACGCCCATTGTAACTATTTAATAAAAAATAGTTTAAAATTTTTTTTTGATCTAAGTAGGGGTTGACTTAAACATTTTTTTCTATTACTTGTTAGGGAGATTAAATTTAGATTTAAGTATTTTATATATAAACGGCATTATATAATTTCTACTAAGTGCACGTTAATCAGTCTAATTATTTAGGTTAGTTACACCAACTAGTTTGCTAGTGCATGATTTTTGAATTGATGTGTTTCTAATTAACCATAAATGTGTTGATTTTCTAATACTGATTTTATAGGAAATGTTAATTGATATTTTGGGTAGCTTCCTTTTGTTTATTGTTATTTTTTTTTTTTATATATATTTGCAGCTCCAAAATATTCCACCAATACTCTTAATAATACCAAATATTATTGATACGTTGTTTAAAGTTTGTAAGAGCTGCGGCGGACATTAATACAAATGCTACAAGTGCTAATATTTGTATAAACTCCGTAGTTTCATATTAAGATGGATAGTTAATAATTAAGCACCCAAACTTTCTGCATTGGACGAATATATCGGAGTCTCTACTTGGAAATGAAGAGATTAATTCTCATTTGCAGTGATGCTTAGTTAACCCGAGAGGTGCAAGTCGTTAATTTCTGTAGTTCATTTCCCCTCAGTAATTGCTACTAGAACTGAGACACTGGACAGAATGAAATGGCCTTCATTTAAATCAAATATTTTCCCTCTCCGTATTCCCACAACAGCTCTCTTATTCATTCTATATGAGTAGAAAATAAATCTTGATCCACTGTCCAGTTTGAAATCTATGCGTTATGAATATCATTTTCAGAAATCTCTTAATTGCTGAATGTTTATATGGGAAATTCACTGACACATATAGCACAAACACTCTGCCTTATATGTGTAATGTTGAATAGTAACCTACATGTCCAGAGTAAGAGATTTATACTAGATTAAAACTCGATCTTAAAACTCGATTAAACCTAGATTTTTTAAAGCTAGATTTTTAAAACAGATAATTAATATTAAATCAGCTTTTTTATGACAATGGGGTTTCCGTGCTTTAGAAAATAACTATTTTAAAATTTATAGATTCAGAAATATATTAATTTTATAGAAATAAAATACCTCGAAAAAAATCGTTGTAAAATTTCACTTAATGTGCGTGTTGGTTAAAATATTCTATAATGGTAAATTTTCTTGGAATAAAAGTGTTTCCGAAGTCTTTCATTTTTCAATTATTATATTTTAGGGATTTTTTTGGGGAAAACAAAAACATATTAAATTCCCCAAAAGATTCATATTTTTTAAAAAAAATATGAAGGGTTTTTAATTTTATATAAAACCCCCGAAGGTTTTGGGGCGGATCATAATTTTTGACCATGGCCAAGGATGAGGAATCTGAGTTTAACCCACTTTTCTATTCCAAAAACCCAACTTAAGATTTTGAGACCGGAAAAAAACGTGTTTTTTCTCTCTGTGTTCCAGGGGCTCTTTTAACCTAAAACGCCGGCCTCGAGTCCATGATCATTCCATAACTGACCAGGGTCTTTGGGGAAAAAATATTTTTGGTGTTTTAAAAAATAATTTAATTCATCAAAGTATTCCACCCTCGCAACCACCTATCAGGGGTTAAGCCTGATGCTCCCGAATATTTTCCAATAGACTAGATGTGAAAATAAATTTGTCATGATTCGAAGTCTCATTTCGCTGTGGTGTGGAACTTAGGACAGTGGATTCCAGCTTAGGTGTCATCCTCGTCAAATGTCTGTTGTTCAAAAGTTATGAAGTCCGTCACCAACAGCTCTTGTGTTGGTTAGATTACATGTTAGTAATATTTTATTTAATAGTTAAGCGGCAGTCTTCATTCTTAAGGTATCCGACTACGTTCGGAACCATGATTTTAAAAAAAGCGCATAAATGCATAATTTTTCATGATATTTAGTGTCACTTAGATTAGAATCAGTATAATTTTAGCATTATGACAAAATTTTGAAATACAATATTTGGCAAAGTAAGAATACCTTTATTCAAACGTTCTCTTTGTGAAATGCTTCATTATCATAAATATTTGCCGTATATTGCTCAGACCTCGAACGGAGGTTCAACCTATGATTTTCGAAACATTCACATTATTTTCAGAGTTACAAACCAATTGAAATATTATCGGTGTATTTTTTTTAAAATTTCTCCCTTCTGTTTTCGTAAAACATGGATAAAACGACTTCCAAGTTATGCATTTCAAAAGTTCTAGTTGAGCCTCTGTACAGAGGTCTGATCTGAATACAGGCAAAATATTAATACAATAGAAGCATTTTTTTACGAAAGGAGAACATTTGGAAAAAAGGTTATTCTAAGTTAGTTTTTTGCCAAAATATTGTATTTAAATAATTTTTTTTGTCATAATGTCTATATATAACAATTTTATACATGTATTCTAATCTAAGTGACACTAAATATCATAAATATTATCCATTTACACTCTTTTGCAAAATCACGGTTCCGAACTAGTCGGATACCTTAAGCACGATCGAGCACGGTCACTTCAAAGGAGGGTGACCTTTTCGAATATCGGGCTGGTAGATTTTTCTTTGATCACCCCATCCTGTATAATGGTAAGAGAGGCTAACTGATGTGCTGTAGGGCCTTGGTTTGAATCCCGGAGAAGACATGTATGTTCGCAAGTGTATAGTGTCTTTGCGGCTTGGGGGTACTCTAAAAAGCCATCAAGCCGCAAGTCTCTTGTGAGGTTGGTGGAGGTGAAGAGAAGTAGGAGGCCCCTAACCTATACCCCAAGGGTGTCCTTTCTCAAAATTGGGATGAAATCGAGCCAAATAGTAATGTCACCTGTATGTTAACCTACTGTTGACGACAGGTGTAAAAATCTAGCCCCTTGCGCGATGAATTTCAAGGGCCTTGATTTGATATTAGTGTCGATCAGGTGACATAAGTATCAACAACAACATGTTAGTAATAAATCAATCTGAACCTCGTCAAGTAATGATAATGTCACTTGAGGCGGTACTTTATTCATTTTATTTCAAATGCTATGTTTACGAGGACTTTTCTATTATAACATGATGATTTGAAGGCTCAGTTCCATTTAACAATGCAACCCTCACCATGAATTTTGGAAGGAGTTCAGGACTCGAATTCTCGAAGCAGGTTCAAATCCATCGCCACAGAATTCCCTACCACCATGGTGAAGTAAATTTTGATTGCTGGAACAGTCGATTTTTTTCCTGAAAAATTTCATTCAAAAAACTAATTTTGAAATTGTAAATTCTTAACTTTAATCATCGCTCTATTTATTTAGTAAGAAACGAATAATATCATACATTTTTTTTATTTCTGATGGCGCTACGGATTGGCATTTTACCATTGTAGACCTAGTAGATTTTCCGTACATTTCTAAGGAAATGATTCTTATTTTTTTATCTGAACTAGCGGTTCCAACAGACGTTGTCATGTACACACGTCTTAAATCCGAAAGTTACAAACTTTTTTGAATAATTTGTAACAATCTGGACCGTTTTGATGAAATTTTTTATAAAGCAAGTTATTACAATACCTGACATCATCACATGTACAGTTACTACAATTCGACCTATCGATTGCGTGTGAGTATGTATTTACTATGAACTAAGTTGAATATAGAAGCTATTCTGAATTGAAAGTTGAACTTGTTTTGATTAAAGGGTAACAAAGTTAAAACTCGAGCTATTTTCATAACAGGTATACTTTTTAATGCACAAAAAATAAATTTATCGTAATGCCATTGAATGTACAATGTTTTTGGTTAATCCTTGAGTAGTATAAACAAACAAATGCGATGGTTTGCCAACCCTCGGACATGCAACATATAATTGGCCGTGCGAAAAGCAAGGGTTTTCTAAATCTAAGCTACAAATTGTCATTGTTTGACCTTGTGACTTATTAATGGTCAAGTGAATTGGAAATTGCAAACATTGGAATGGTTAAGTTAGTCTGAAAGAATCATTGGAATCTGTGGTAGAGGAGACATGAAGGACCTTTTATTCCCCAGACTAGCATGATGTAACTGGAAGCTAAAGACTCCGGCCGTTAATCCCCGAAGCTAGAGAGGAGAAGGGAGAGAGAAAGAGAACGGGAGATGATCTAAAAACCTTCGTTGGCACCGGACCCCACAGAAAATCCCCCCTCACAAACCACATCATTTGAACTCTAATAATCTAATTAATAAGTTTAATAACTTCAATAAAAAATAATCTGCAAATAATAATTGTGACGTAAATAAACTAAATATTTAAATTAATCAATATCACGCTACCGTTATTTATCTCAAACGTCTTAGCACGTATAAGCTATTAACATATTCTTTTGATAAGAATAGCCAATAAGTTTATCAAAATATTCAAAATCATAAGCAAATCATGCACAGATCTGCCAAAATATTGATTTTAATCTGATCATCAAAAATGAAATGAGGCGTATTTCAAAATAAGGGGTATTCGTAAGTATGATTTAGATTATATAATTATGTATATATAAAATAAATAAGATTAGAATATTTTTGTACGTAAATATTAATATAAGTACATACATTTAATTAAAAATATGTATTATTTAAAAATATAATTTTATAAATTTTAAATTATATTTTCATGCAAATGTATAAAATACGCTCTTTTAATTATTTTTCTACAAGACATGTTAATGTTTGGTTGAAAATGTATTGATGATTGTAAAAAATTCACATGTATTATGTTTTTAGAAATATAATAGAATAAAATATATATATATATATATATATATATATAGTGTTTTTAACAAATATTGGATATTATATAAAGCGATTCACATACATAAATATTATATCATTCTCGTCAATTATGTTGATTTTCGAGTATTTTTAATTTCCAATATTTGAAAAAGTAAATCTCAACAACTTTGAGCATCATTCTAAGCATTTGATTCTCCATACTACGTTTCTCCTCCATGTTTTAAGATTATAATAAATTACAAATAAGGCAAGATAACGTAAAAGCTCAATGCGATGACAAAGGAGAATGAACTTCAGAGGTTCCTAAGGATATTTATTGGTAGTTAGAAACATTTTTATGGGCTGTTAATGGCAAGTCTGATCTATCTCTTAGACACCATTATTGCACACACATGTAAAAAAAGTTTATTCAATTCTTCCTTCTGAGCTATACTATTACATGATGGAATGAGGAGGACTATTATTTGAGATGGAGTTATTTCCAAGAATTTCGAAGTTATTAATGCGAAAATAGAATACATTTTGAACAGAAAATTAAATTACACAATTTACTGGATCATAAGTGCTTAGTAGTTTCATGATAAAACGTAAAATTATTTAAGTTCTAAGTCATTTGTTTTGTTAGTTTCTTATTTATAAAGCTATTTATTCATGTTCGTTAATCCTCTTCTTGAATATTTCTTTTTGATTAATAATTTTTTTTCGATCTGTTTTGTACACTGAAGTGCCACTGAATTAGGGATAACAAGGGCCATTAAAACTGTGTAAAGCTGCACGTCATTTATGCGCAAGTGAGAGAGCCGTGGTAACTACATATATAGCGTGTAATGCGATTAGTTGGAATTTCCAGTATGGGTAAACGGCTTGATTTTGACCCCTTCGATCACGGACAAATCGCACGTATGGGCCATTCAATTTCCGAAATCGTCACAGAGCTAGGATTTTCAAGGTCGACAATGTCAAGAGTATACCAAGAATATAGGGTGATGGACAAAACACTGGCTATCGGGAAAACTGCAAAGGACAATTAGCCTTTGCAGTGCGTGATGAGAGTCGGCTCAGGCATGTTGTACGATAGCCAGCGAAGCCAAACATTAGATAAAATTACCACCCAGTTGAATGACGGTGCAAGCCGTACAGTCAGTAAACGAGCGCGTAACATCTCAAAGATGTCTCGTACAGTCAGTAAACGAGCGTACTGTGCAACGCTAGCTTCACCGTATGGGTTTCGGATGCCGTCTCCCTAACAGAGTACCATTTCTAAATGATCGCCATTGGGTTGCATGTCTTGCCTGAGCAAGTGGAGTGTAGACGACTCGAAACGAGTAGCATGGAATGGTGAGTCTCGATTCGATTACTTAACTCTGACGAAAGGCTGAGAATATGGCGTCAGGCTCATGAAGCCATATATCCTGCATACAAGGTTGGAACTATACAAAGGCATGGGGGCTCAATCATGGTCTGGGGTGTATTTTCGTGGCACTGTTTGGGATCTTTGGTACGTGTACCAACCTCCCTCAATGCAATTCGGTATGCAGAGTTGCTCGGTGATCATCTCCATCCGTTTATGCTGTTCTATTATCCGCACGGTAATGGAGTTTTCCAGCAAAACAACTATACCTCTCACAAGTCCCTGTTGGCTACTAGCTGATTGGATTCTCATTCTTCTGACTTTCCTGTCATAACCTAGCTACCTAGAAGTCCAGACTTAAATCTTGTTGGTCATCTTTGAGATGTTTTGCAACAAGGTGTGAAAGGCATTACACAACACCAACGAACCTTACTGAATTATGGACAGCATTAGCCAATATTTGGCAAGTCATTCCCATTGAACGTTTCCAGAAACTTGTTAAATCTGTGCGTGGTTGTGTGACAGCCGTTATCAAGGCCAGAGGAGGGCCAACTCGTAACTAGGTAGGTATCCCTAACTCAGTGGTTCCCTTCAGTGTATTTTTGCTTCACATTTTCTTCCTAAAAAGATCAGATTCAATTGAGTTTTTTTTTAAATCTTATTTTCAGTTTTCATTTTCTCGAAATATTGCTTTTTCTGTTCTCTCTATTCTACTCTAAGATAAGACTACCCACCTCTCAAATATACAGAGTTATATTTATGCAAAGAAGCTAAAATACTACATTTTGTGATTTCGAAATTAAACAGCTTTCTAGACCCTCGTAGCATATCCCAGTTTTGAATTGTTTTGCTTATCAAAGGAAAGTTTTCTTCAGTTAATCCTACAGCTGTAAAAGCAAATTAAGATAAACTCTAACTTCGCGAATCCTTTCAATTAACGCTATTTTACAATTTTCTGTTGATGTTTTTCAAAATGGAGTTTTATACAGAAAAAATATTTTTCTCCAAGATAAGATTACTTCTTTTTAAAAAAAATTAACGATAACAAAAAAGCATAATTTTAAATTAAGAGCTATAAATTTTAATAACATTGCACAATTTTATGTAAATTCTAAGCAAAGAGATGCCTTTGATTGTGTGTGTGTGAACTACGTCATTTTCTTATAATTAATTGTTTATATTAATTATTAAATGGTGGTTTTAAAGTACACTTCATGTAATAATAAAGAATGTGAACATTGCTTAAAATTGTTACATTCCACGTTAGATAGAAGAATAAAATGTAAATGAGGTAAAAAAAAATAAGGATTTAATCTCATAAGCTCGCTCGATCTCATCGTCCATGGTGTGAGAGAAAAACTAAATATACTAACTACTATAAATATTTGGACACCTAGCCAAATGTGGATATCTGTGGTTCTAATCTATGCCACGCCTTCTGAACTTAAGTATCGAGTAGGAAACAACATTGGCAATAGTCGCATGCAAGGTGCTACTAAATTTAGATCTGTTTGACTTTGAAAAGGGCGCAATTGTCGGATATCATAAAAATGGCCGATTCTTAAGGGACATAACTAGAGAGATAAACATTCCAAAATCAACAGTGGCAGTTATGGAAGGTGGGTGGTGATTGTTGGAATGTACTTCGATCCAGCAGAGCAATGAAACGGAGAGATAGAGACTAAAGAGTGATCTCCAAAGAAATTCAGAAAAACTGAAACAAACATATATACCATGAGCTCCAACAAGCGGGACTCTAATGCTTCGATAAATACCACCAATAAGGAAGCGAATTTGCTTGGTTTCCATATTCTTGCTGCTGCCCATAAGCCATTGATTAGAAAATCCAAACATGTTGCTTGGTTGAAGTGGTGTAAGGCACTTCGAAATTGAACTTCAGATGAGTGGAAACAAGCTCTCTGGAGTGATGTATCAAGTTCAATCTCTACAAGTGAGGTTGGAGAATCTGGGTTTAATTTATGCCTGAAAAACTCTTTTTGCCAAAATGCAATGTGCCTACAGTAAAGTTTGGCGGAGGCGAAATTATGGTCTGGGGATGTTTCTCGTGGTATGGCTAGGACCCTTGATCCTAATTCATGGTAAGCTCAACACTGACTCCTACTAAAGTATTCTAGGTAAAATTATTCTTCCTACGTTGTCGCAATTTTACGGATTGTACTTCAAGATGTTACTTCCAAGGTCATTGTTACTTCCAAAAAGACAAAGCCACTTGCTATGTTGCGAGGTTCACCATGGCATGATGATAATGAGGTGAACCGACTGGCCCTGGACAGAGTTCAAATTGGAACTCTATAAAAAATTTTTGGAAAAATTTGGATTGCCGAATTAAGAGTCCGGTAAACACCCAAAATTGGTGAAAGAACTTGCATGCCCTCTCCAAGCCGAGTGGAAGAAAATACCATTGTCCAATCATCCAAACATATGAGGAAATTATGCTCCGGAGAGCTAAGGATGTAATTGCTTCAGCTGGAGACTCTACCAACTATTGAATGTGAATAAATATTACTTTTCTCTTTTATCTCACCGGTGTTCAATTACTTATTATTAGACAGTATATATGTATTCATATATATAAATGGTACCAATAATAGACAGGTATACTTATTCGTGAACAAAATATTTTCAGAATTGGAAATAAAAATGATCCTATATCTCTGATTCATTAGAAATAATATTATTTAATTATTTTGCCTTTTGAAAATTTTATGGCGATTTTCCTCAAGCTACCGTAGCCTTGTGGTTATAGTCCCTCACTCTTGGAGAACATGTCATGAAATCGAGCCCTAATGCTACCTGCCGTATGAAGGAGCTGAAGCGTGTTATCCTCACCTTGGCATGGTGAGGAAGTTTGGAGAGGAAGTTTGAGCTCCGGTGTCCTCTCATCTTTTGACTATGGCTTAAAATTTCAAGGACTGTCTTTAATAAACACTCACACGTGCAATATTCTTAGAATACTGCAGGTATTATTTGGGCATCTCATTTCCTTTGTTATTAACACGCATCCTGTTAACGTGTCTAATATTTTCCCACTTGGAAAATTAGAAAACTTCTTTTTCGTAACACTGAAATTTGAATATTTGTTTAAAAGTAAAATAAATAATTTAGAACAGAAAATTTTAAAATTTTCTAAGAATTTATAAATATTATGTTAACAGCCCAAAAAATAAAATAAAAGTTATTCCCTATTATAGTAAAAAAAACCCACCTACATCATTATATATATATAGTATAATAAAATGAAATAAGATACCAACTGAAAAAGTTGTTTAACCTACAAGACCAAAGAAGAAGAAAATTGGAGTTCAAGAAATATAACAAATGAAGATACAAAAATAGTCTTTGGACTAAAATGAAGACAAATTATGATTTCTAAAGCTGTCACTGAATTAGGTTAGCAGCTTAGGGTTAAGCCGCTGTGTAGTACCAACCTTCCCCGTACTGTAGAAATTTTCTACATAATAGAAAAAACAGACCGATGTTGAAAAGTTAAGTCTATTTCTAACACACGTGGATGACAAACCAGACAGTAAAGTAAAATGAAATTATGAAGAGAGAACAATAATGTTTCTCTCATAGAGAAGAATATTAAGAAAAAAATTTTATAGAAAAAAATTGGGATAAAAACTTACATGTAAAAATTTAAACCATAAAGAAATGTGAAGACTAAGCATCTTAGACAAAAATCCCGCGCTAAATAACGTGTTAAAATAGAAATGTTAACACAAGAAGAAAAAAACAAACAAAGAAACAGTGGAACCCCTAGATAGTCATTTTGCAATTAAACAAAGCACATAAAAGCTATTTTAAAATTAAAATAATAATAAGATATTTTAAAGAAATTAATAATCTATATTTAAAAATAGAATTAATATAACATAGAAATTTTATTTAAAAATGAATGGATTGGACAGTTGTATTCGAAGCAATTATTGCAGATATAATTATTTTGTTTTAATACATTATCAGTAATTAGATCATTGTTTCTTTTTATAAAATTTAGGATAAATATTGATACGTGTAGGTTACTACACCAGAATGGTCTTTTTATAAAAAGAAATAAAAAGAGTCTCTTGTATCAAAAATATTACTTATTAACAAATTATTCTTAACGTTTAATTGAATATACAAAAAGTTAGCTGACTCATCATTGTAATTATTTTTTAATAATTTTAAACAGTGGGGATAATAATGAAAGCTAAGAACAAAATCTACCATATTACAAAAAGTATTAGGTCATCCATGTATCTAAAAAAGTAACAACATTCGTATAACTAATACTATCATTTTCATAAAAGTGCAAATTAATATTGACTAAACAGCTACTAGCAGGTCCACCTTGTGGTAAACCTTTAATTTGCTGATAATAAGAGTTATTGTGAAAAATACAAGTTTCCTTTAAAACTAGTTGAATAATAGAAAGATATTTATCATATTTAATTACCTTATTCAAAAAATATTTGCTATAGGCTATTTTAAGTATCTTAAACATATCTTCTATATCTATGGAGTTAAATAAATCTTCAAAATAATAGGTATGAATATGAATATTTTTTTACCTTGATATATTTTAAAAACTCTATACTATTCT
>BMAV01005852.1:0-19449 GCA_019973955.1 Trichonephila inaurata madagascariensis | reverse complement strand
TTTAGAAGTCCATTATCCACCACTTATTAATCCAACGTGTCCAGGACTGGCAAGCCGTAAGGAAAAGACAGTGGCATGGTTTGGGCACTTTTATTCATTTTTAACCTTACGGACCACCCCACCCTTTTGTAAATTAATACAGTATATTAATGAAATCCTTTGTAATTACAATATAGAGTACACATTCTTTTTAAATTCAACTTTTAATTTACTCTCTCTTTACTTTTAGATATTCTTATTCTTTGTAAAGTCGCTGTCATTGTAAATGTACAACAAAGGTTTTCTTTGAGCTTTAATCATTGCCAAATAATTAATGACATCCTTAAAATCAATCTCCACTTTAATATCATTTTAAGTGACCAGCAATACCAAATTGTTAAGCTTTTCATTTTCCACAGCATATTTCATTTCAGTCTTTGCTTTCTTATGGGCAGAAATGCTTTTCTCATGACTCGCTAGTCGATGGTACATTCGTTGTAATTCTGATATTTTCTCTTTTTTCACCCTCCAATTTTTTGCGCCCTCAAATCTTTTGCGGCTTAGGCAAGTGCCTAGAGTTCCTAAGCGGAAAAGCGTCCCTTAGTCTCAGATGTATATGTCAGAACTGGTCTAATAAGAGTTTTGCAAATAAAAATTTTTTTGTTTCCGCTTTTTGAATTAAGATAACGTAAAACCAAAAATAAACTAGAATTTCATTCCAATAAAATGAATATTTTGAAAAAATTGCAATGAGAATGGAAATGTTTTATTTACTTAATTTTATTCCATTGGTGATTTCAAACTATATATGATACCGGAATGGAATATATACAACTGTATTCAATCTTAAATTGGGTCTAATCTGATCTAGAACTAATCGTTTTGTCAAACTTATTGGTTTCACTAATCCAACATATAAAAACATTTTACTTTTAGTTTCCTCTTTTGATCCAATGATTTAGGGGTTGTGGTAGCCCAGTGGTCAGGTATCGGTCGCCAAAAGCCCCCATATAGCTAAACAGGGCAATGTTATTATTCATTCACTCACTCACTGAAGCAACACGAAGGCTACTGGCGAGGGACCTCTTAATTATGAGCAGATGTCAATTGACGAAGATGACGCCTGAGCTGCCCCCTCTCCAAACTTTATCACGCCAGTGTAAGGACTTAGAGCCACGATATGTTAAAGGCACACTATCTCCTCTACAAGGCGAATCTTCAGTGGCACCAGGACTTGAATATATGAGTACAAAAGCACCTAGGAAAACAATAAGGGATAATATCAGATAAAAATTAATACAGATATATATATATATATATCATATATAAATATTCTATTTTGGGGATACATTTGTTGTTTGTTACCAGATGAAGATATTAGAGGAACGATTTGAGAACCACGGATATCCTAACATTTTGTATTTGATGATAATTTCGTATATTTAAATAAAT
This sequence comes from Trichonephila inaurata madagascariensis, assembly GCA_019973955.1. Lineage (NCBI taxonomy): Eukaryota > Metazoa > Arthropoda > Arachnida > Araneae > Nephilidae > Trichonephila > Trichonephila inaurata. The sequence continues at coordinate 18,018 of BMAV01005852.1, read as the reverse complement.
GCAGTGACATGCGCCGAGAATTTTTTTTGTTTTGTTTTTTGTAGTGATATTTGAGCTTGAATCAACAACATTATATATATCTAACTGAGTTATCTTCCAAAAAACCCCAAAGTAGTGCTTTTTTTCCTCATTTTTAGTTATCTTAGGGCAGTTTTTAAGTCAAGGAGTGAAAATATATATATATATATATATATTTTGATGATCAATCAAATGGACAAAATCTAAGCGGAAGGTCACTGAAGATACTGAAACGCATGTAAACATTGCAGATAATTGTCAAAGGATGAAGTACATTCGGCTTAAAATCAAAAGCAGTGAATTTTTTTTAAAAAAAAATGGGGTTTCGTACATTTTTAAAAGATATTTTCCTTTTACTTTTGAATGAAAAGATATATTTATCGCAAAAGTGATAATCTTTTAATATAATATTGATGACTAGAAAAAATTGAAAATAACTTGGGTACTGATATAATTTAAGAAAGAAAATTCACCTTGAAAGTATAGATAGCTAAATAAAATACTTTTATAGAAATCTAAAAAAATGTAGTGAAAGGTTCAATTTCATCAAAAGAGAGCCGACGTTATTTCTGTCGAATTGCAAGCTCGAGTTCTCGTGCCTCGCCACTGGAGACCTACAAGGTTGATGATCTATAACTCTCTCGAGCCTCAAAAGTCTCTCAGTGACGTAGTGTGAAAGTTTGGAGAGGGCGGTACCAGGTCAGGTGTACCATCCTCATCCTTCGATTGCAGTTGAAAACCATGAACTCCGCTGCTTTTCGCCATTGCGTTGTTTCGATTTTATATATTTTAATTCTCGTTGCACTCTGAAGCAACACGAGAACTATTGGCGACGGACCTCGTAAATTTGAATTAATGTCAAGTGACGAGGATGACACCTGAGTTGGCACTTCACTCTGCACATTTCCTGACCATCCCACCGGGAGGACCCTTTGAGCAGCGTATAACCCGCGGCCCGCCAGCATGCACGTTTAAAACTGTCAAGCTGGGAAAAAAGTTCCCGTTGGTGTGGTGTGGTTGGAGAGGGGGTGCCAGCTCGGGTGTCGTCAATCCGATCATGGTTCAAAATTCGTGATCCGTCGCCAAACCCTCGTGTATGAAGAAGGCAAAGTTAATATTCAATCAATCAATCAATCAATCAACCTGTGGCCCGCCGAGCCTTTTTAAGTGGCCCGGTCATGTGGCCCATTGCTCTGAGAAATTAACTTATTTAAGAACATTGTATTAAAAATTTATATAGTTGGAAATTCTTTGTCAAGAAATCGATAATAGCAATTTTGCTTTTTGCTGTCGGTGTCGTACGAGTACGAATTGATATTCTTTTTCTATTCAGAACGGTTACGGTTAGTGATAACAGACAACAGGGGAGTAGCGACCATTTTATGGGTGGAATTAATATTTTTAACTATCTTTCATATCTTATAAATGAAAAATATTCGAAGAAAATATATCGTTTCAAGATGTTTGGGAGGTTGACTATTTTATAGTGAAAAACCACCATGGATCATTATGTGTTTGATTTGTCACGAAAGTGCTGTATTTAAAAAATACGAATAAACAGGAATCATTCAGCGACCCTTTTCCTCGATCTCTTTCAAGAAGTGATAAATAGGCTTTCTTGAATTATCTTTGCAACAGCAACAAAGTGTTGTGTCAGTGGTAATATCACACAGCGGAAACAAAGACATCCAATGAAATCTGTTATATTATAGGTAATTATATGAAACCGTTTATATACTGATGCAGAAATTGTGAAAGAGTGTTTCATAAATGCTTCTAATTTAATGTTAGTGACAAAAATAAAAAAATATAAAAAAAAATAGTAAATAAAAAAAACCAAAACAGGAGTTATAATATTTTGATCAATTTTCCACATTTTAAATTTCCAATGTTCTCTTGGTCTTAAAGCATTTTTTACCACCCTATTCAACCTCATGTTGCGGCCCGCGTGAAATAACTAACATATGCATGCGGCCCGCGTGAAATAGCTGACATATGTTTGCGGCCCAGCAGAAAAAAAGGTTGAGTATCTCTGACTTCGAGCCTTGACAGATTTTTCGTGCATCAGCCAGGGATGCATCTTAAGGCCGTATCACACGTATATTTTTCATGCAATTTTTTCGTGCAATTTTTGACCGAATCTGAGGGGGAAGGGTTGCCGTAAACAAAACGACACGCTCTGACTTCAGCCGCGCTCTATCTCCACATTGAAAAATTACTCGCCGATTTTTCTGCTTCGGAAAAATGAACATCAAAATTATTTCTTTCATTTCGCTTGCGCAATTGTTGATGGGTGTAAACTAAAATAGAGCACCATTCTATTTAAAATATTATACGCCGTTAAAATATTATACACCATTAAAATATTATACGGCATATCTGAAGTGTTGAGCGAAACCGGAGCCGCCATTTTGTTTATGACGTAGGACGCCGAAGAACCCCATTGGCTGGAATTTCAAAGCAATTTTATTTGGAACAACTTTTGAGCTCGCTAGCAAAAATTGTTCTAAAGCGGTTGCTATGGCAACTCAGTAAAAATTGCACGAATTGAACGAAAAATTGCTTGAAACGTGTACGTGTGATACGGCCTTTAAGGCATGGGTCAACTGGGTCGGGCCCTGGGCTTCGGCCTCAATATGAGCCTCATCTCACTCACGAGTATTAATAAGATCATAAATCGAATAATTTCAACGGTATGACCGTCATCCTCGTACAGGCGTAGGCCTACCACCAAACGCCATCATTACTCATTCGGTCAAAAGGTGGCAGTCGGTCGAATCGGTTTCAGCGATTGTAAGTCATGCACATTTATTTGTTTCGGGTTATTGTGAATATTTGACAACGCGTGCTATGCACTGTCTACTTTTAAAAGTCATAGGTGGGGCCTACATTTGTGTGAGTAGGGGTCCAGTGCCTCCAGAAGTCTTAAGGTATCCGACTATGTTCGGAACAGTGATTTTAAAAAAGTGCATAAATGGATAATTTTCGTGATATTTAGTATCACTTAGATTAGAATATATGTATAAAATTGTTTTAAGGACATTTTGAAAAAAAAAAAAAATTTAAATACAATATTTTGGCAAAAATTAACTTAGAATAACCTTTTTTCAAAATGTTCTCCTTTCGTGAAAAAGGCTTCTATTATAATAATATATTGCCTGTATAAAGCTCAGACCACTGTACAGAGGCTCAACTATGACTTTTGAAAAATTCACATTATTTTCAGAGTTACAACCACTTGAAATAATTATTGGCGTTTCTTTTCTTAAAATTTCTCCCCTCTGTTGTCGTAAAAAATGGATAAACCCACTTCTAATTTATATATTTCAAACATTCTAGTTGAGCCTCTGTACAGAGGTCTGAGCTATAGACAGGCAAAATATTATTATAATAGAAGCATTTTTCACAAAAGGAGAATATTTTGAAAATGGGTCATTCTATGTTCATTTTGTCAAAATATTCTACTTAAATAATTTTTTATTGTAATACTATTCTTAAAACAATTTTATATACATTTTCTAATCTAAGGGACTCTGAATATCGTAAATATTATCCATTTATAGGCTTTGGCAAAATCACGGTTCCGAACGTAGTCGGGATACCTTAAGACGTCCCCGGCATCAGTCCCTCTACACTGCGGGTCTTCAGTAGCACCAAGACTCGAAAATGCTGGCTACGACCTCGTGATCGAAACCACTCGACTACCACTACCACTGCGTTCATTCAAAGAGCAATGTTAATAAACGGTGCAGTACTTACTGTATAATAACTCTTATTAATCTACATGGAATGTTTTCAAGAATAGGAGTAGAATCTACAACTGGATTCTCTAACATCTCGATGTTCTTGAATAGCGCTTAAAAACAAAGGTGGCATTACAAACATGAAACATACACGGTCACTATATAATGATGGTAAAAAAATTAAAATCTTGTAATTTGTCGAATTTGGTACCAAAAAATAAATGCGAAAAATAACTTACTTTAAAAAGGCTAACAAATAATGACCGTAAAACAGTGATTGAAATACAAATTTGATTCTGACTGTGGTAATATTTAATATGCATTATATAATGATAGATAATAGATAACTTTGAGATCAAAAAATATTTTGGAGAAAAAAATTTTCCTTCGAACTGACACCGAAAATTTGTAACCTTACTAGGAATTTAGAATCATGTAGGTAAATGTATTATAATGGGATAAAATGACAACAAAATTATTTAAACCAAATTCAGTTTCAGAGCCAAAAAAAAAAAAACTGTGTTTAATATATTCATTCACTAAAGCATTAAAAGAGAGAGAAGAAAGTGAGGAAAATAAAGTAAGTTGAGAGAAAAAAACGTTTTTTCGGAAATGAACGAGCAAAAATGTATAGGCGATTCCCCAATTGTTTTAGAAATCCGTTTAATTTGATTCTATTTTTGGATTTTTTGTTTTTTTGTTGATATTTACAAGAATGTGCTCCTGCTAAAAGAAGAACGTGTTCTTTCACATTTTTGGTTAAAGAATTAATTTATACATAGCTATAAGGATGCTTTTTCGTAGTTTCTTCTGTTCCTAGAAATTGAATTTACCTTCCAAATTCTAAAGAAAATATTTATTTTAGTAATCTCTAATGAGATTTCGCAATAACGAGAATTTTATTTTATAATTTTTCTTTTCTTAATAATAGAAGTATTATCTGTTTTATATTCACTTCGAAATGCTTTTTTTATATTATCACATTCCACTATTACGAAGTCAACCCCCTCCAACCCCAGGGGGGAAAAACCGAATTTCTATATTTAGATATTCCAAACTTCTTAGCTTAAAACATAAAAATTTATTTATGCACAAAATCTATTTTCATAACTCTTTCGGGTTCAATGTTTGCCCACCCAAGTTGAAATTTATTTTATATGCATAATATTTTTTTCAGTATTTATTTGTTTCACTTAGGTTACGCATTCTTGGAAAAATTCTCTTTAAAGAGTTTTCAATGAATACTTTTTCTTTGAAGGAAAGTTTTTGTATTTTTATTACAAAATATTTGTTGTAAAAGGGAACCTAAGAATAATTTAATTGAAATACCAAAGCTCAGTACAATTTTGTATTTAAAAATAAAAAAAAAACCACCATAATTTTTTTTTAACTTAAACATTAACATTTTTCTCAAGAAATGCAGAATTATGAAATACCAAGTTAAAAAATCCAGAATTGAAATATTTCATTATTTACATTCATTTCTTTTCATTTCTTTTTCTCAAGGAATGATTTTTAATAGTAAAAGGTAGGTACAAATGCATGCCAATAAAATCGGCAATAGTAAACTAAATTTTCTTGAATTTGTTTACTGAATTCATTTTTATCAAGTCAAATATTTACTTCCCTTAGCTTTACATATAGAATTATTAACACATTTTGTACAAAATAAAGCATTAGTTTGGCATTAAAGTTTGTTTCAATTGTAAACTATCATTTAATATTGATAATAATTTTAATAATAAATAATAATAATTTTAATAATAAGTTAATAATAATTTCAATAATAAGTTAATAATAATAAGTTCAATAATAAATTTATAATAATTTTAATAATAAATTAATAATAATTTTAATAATAAATTAATAATAATTTTTGTAAATAATAATTAATTAACTACAAGAAATAATTATTTAAAAGAATTTTAATTAATAATTTTAATAACAAATTAATAATAATTTTTATAATAATTAATTAACTATAAGAAATAATTATTTAAAAGAATTTTAATTAATAATTTTAATAATAAATTGATAATAATTTTAATAATAAATAATAATTTTGATAATAAATAATAATTTAATAGTAAATAATAAATTAATAATAATTTTAATAGTAAATAATAAATTAATAATAATTTTAATAATAAATTAATAATAATTTTAATTAATAATAATTAATTAACTATAAAAAATAACTATTTTAAATAATTTTAATCAATAATTTTAATAATAAATTGATAATAATTTAATAATAAATTGATAATAATTTTAATAATAAATTGATAATAATTTTAAAAATAAATAATAATTTTAAAAATAAATAATAATTTTAATAATAAATTGATAATAATTTTAAAAATAAATAATAATTTTAATAATAAATAATAATTTTAATAAAAATTTTTAAAAAAAATTTTAATAATAAATAATAATTTTAATAAAAATTTTAATAATAAATAATAATTTTAATAAAAATTTTAATAATAAATTAATAATAATTTAATAATAAATAATAATTTTAATAATAATTTTAATAAAAATTTTAATAATAAATTAATAATAATTTTAATAATAAATAATAATAATTGTTATTAATAATAATTAACTAACTATAAATAATAATAATTTTAATTAATAATAATTAGTTAACTATAAATAATAATAATTTTAATTAATAATAATTTTAAATAATTTTAATAATAAATAATTTTAATATTAAATTTATTTAATTTTTTAATTTTATAAAATACAAAATAATTACATAAAATATCATTTAATATTTAATAAACCTCTTATGAATAAGTTTATTTAATTTTAAAAAAAATAATTAAATAAATTGAAAGAAAAAAAGTTCATCGCGAGATTCGAACCCTATGCTCCCGCATAGAAAGCAGGCGTCCTACCAACTGTGCTATTCCATCACTGGTAGAATTTTAAACTTAATTGTATAAAAGTTAAGCATGAATTTCGAAAGATATTTTCTCCGAATTGACTGGCCATTCGGCGGAATTACAATGAGGGTTGAACACCTTAAAGGAGTCCTCCTATTACACCAAGTCTCGACCACAAATGAATTTCCTTAGTCGTGCCCTTCCCTTGTAAGTCTCACATTGCAATGGGAACAGAGATTATATCGGCATTTTTGAGTTATCTTTCCATTTTTATTTCTTTTCAAGAAACCAAATGCACAATGTCTTCTAATGCATGTTTCTTATCGAATATTTACAAGAACTTAAAATCCTGCTTTTAATGCAAAATTCCGCCTTTTCCACAAAGAAAATTCCGGATGAGCAGTATTTCAGTACCATGGACAGACTGCATCTCTAAAACACACACACTAGCACTAATAATTTTGTAGTATTGTTTTGTATTTTAATTAAAAATACGTGCAAATCAAAGGCAGAAAGAAAAAAATATCAGTGCCCGTACGGACAAACCGGTTTTGGCCAGCTTTCGTATGGTGTATGGGCAAACCAGTTAAGGCAGTGTTTCTCAAACTGTGGGGCGCGCCTCCCTAGGGGGCGTGATAACCCTACAAGGGGCAAGTATTGAAAAGTAAGCGTAACAAAATACATTCTGAAGTAATAAAAAAATAAAATACACATTTACATTAATATAATACACTTAAAAATGTATCAGTATTACACAATGTATTTCATAATGAATTTAACAGTACTAAGTTAAGAACAAGTTCAATAATTACCAGTGGTCTGGTGGGCATGCCATAATATTATGTATAAAATTTAATACTTATCTTGATAATTAGTACGGTTTATAATTAAAGCCGTATTGCAGTTTTAGAGTCAAAGTACATTATTATTGCTTTCAATACATTATTTATAAGGGGGGCGCGATGAAAATTATGACTGAAAATTGGGTCGCGAATACTGAAAGTTTGAGAAGCACTGAGTTAAGGGGTTAAAATAATTCATATTAACATTTTAATTTTAAAAAAAATATATCATTTTGTTTCTTAATTATTTTTATATTTAAACAAACTTTTTCTTTCTGTCATTACTTAATTATTTTTAAGAATACACGATCTTTTTATTTCTCACCTCTTTAAAAAAATCGACTACATCTTTTATAATTTAAATATAATACATTTATCGCTACAAAAGTTAGAAACTAACATGTTATTCATTTGCTATAATGAGAAATTTAATACGCACATATTTTTTTAAGTACCAGAAAAAATCTTCACCGACAACTTAACCCTTTTTAACATCGCTACATGTAAATTACGAACATGGGTTACTCGAAAAAAGAACTTTAAACATATTACTCGAGTGTCAAATTACCGAAAACAAAGAAATCAAACGAGAAACATACTCTATACCTTCAAAACATTCCGCCTCTAAGCATATGTTACGTCAATGTAAATTAAGTAATGACTTGAAAACCCACCCATTAAATGTAACCACTGACCACAGCGGAGCCGCGTTAAAGCTGTGGTAAAATGAGGTTCTATTTGGCCAGCCCTTCCATCCGGCTTAAAATGGTTCTGTAAACATTAGTCCAACACCTGCCGTTGCGTTGTTCATCACGAATGTGTCAATATCATTCACCTTCTAATTTGACATGTTTAACCTTTTTATAGGCTCGTTTGCTTTTCCCTCTTCGTCTTTAAAGTGTTCGAAGAAGGTTAACTAAAACTTTTGACAAAAAGGATGTACTTAAGTCATCTCTTTCACCCTCTGATACGAATTACATAACGACGTGGTTATTTGATTATAGGTCTAGGTAATGTGTGAAATAAGTATATTATAATGTCTTAAGCCATCATACACAAAACTGCAAGTGTTAGAATTTCAACCATTGCTTTTCGTGGTACTACATTCGACAGATGTATATATGATGTCAAGTGTGATTAAGATCATGAGTTCGGCATTAAACAATCCAGCCTTGGGTTCGAGTCCTAATACGATTTAAATCCCATAGTGGGGATGTTGCATGTTAAATCTGTTGAGGCTCAAAGTCCTCACCTGTGTAGGGTGGGGAAGTTTGCAAAGTGGGATGCTAGTTAAGGCGTACGAAAATGTGACTTGATTGCAATTGCAAACTGCATCACCAGTATAGCTCTCACGTTAATTGCTTTTAACTGTTACATTAATAAGCGTCAGTGTGACTTCTGAACCCGAATATAACAACATCATTAAAAATTTTGTTCATAGCATACGATGCTTCTTAGCTATGCTGTAACTTTGGACTTACGTAATTCACGATCTCTCTCTTTCTTCTCTGGTTTAAAAGCCAAACATCATCTCCTTCTTGAAAGCGATGTTTCGTAGCACTTATGTTATAACGAGTCTTCTAAGCATGTTCAGGGTGTAACTAAACTCTGCGGCAAAACTTTAAGGGGTGATAGTACACATCAAGGCAAACAATAGTAAATAGGAAACTTAGGGTCCCAAACGTCTTCCGAAGGAGATAGGTGCCATTAAAGTTTAGGGTCCAAAATTTCAAAATGATTATAAAAAAAAACGGAAAAATGGGTCGACTCGTTAGCGGCTTCGCCAAAATTATTCCTTTGTCAGTGTGACGCCCTCGCGTCCTTCAACATAACTCCTAAGGTGTTCTTTGACGGCTACGATGAATAATGGCAAAACCTTTCCAACCCAATACCAAGAAGATAAACGAATGTGCAACATGTAAATGAGATATACTTAAAAGGATAGAAGCTTTGATGATAAGATATAGCAAGGCAAGTTTAGAGATAGCTTAGTGTGGAATCTTTCAGATCAAGAGTTAGCAGTCCGATAGCTTTGGAAAGAATAGAAGCCCAATATAAAGAAGTTGGAATCGTCGTATATAAAGTGCGAATTTATAGATATCTCTTATAGGTGAAGGAAGGAGATCTGCAAAAGGGTAATAATATTTGATATAGGTAGTTAGATGAATCGGTTTTATTTATTATAATTAAGATAAAGGATCTTAGTTGCGTGATCCTCCGACTTAAATAAGGTTTAATTGCGTTAACTCACCTTAAATAAAGTTGTCAAATTAGAATTAAGTAATATAAGTTACCCTTAATAAAAGTTGTATTAAGAACTGGCTATGTCTCATCATTTTGATAATCCACACCTCTTAGCTTACGCGGAATTGAACGACATAGCGTCATCACAGGATGGCTATGTCACAATGGCGCCCGAACGTGTATAATTCTAAGCTAGGTAATGCAGTTATTGCTAACTTTACCTGAAATGTACTTTTCTAGGTCAGAGAACATTGCAGAGTTTATCGAATCTATTGAGAATAACATATACAGTTACTTGAAATCCCAAGTAATCTGTCATCATGTGCTTACTTAAAAAAAGTCATCTCAGGAAGGGCTCAAGAGGATTGGTATTCGATATTTGGATCGTTGTTAGTGCAAAATACAGCCACGGATTTTTGGGCAGCCTGGGCTGAATTACATGAAGGCTTTTCCCGCGGTCAAAAATAAGAAAGAAACTACAGTCGCAATTTACGCGTCCTTAGCAGGGAAGAAATCAGGATCCTACTGATTTCGCTTTTATAGATTACTAAAAATAGAGAGAAGTTTAGAATTAGGGAATGTCCTGGGCAGAGTTAGTGGATCATATTTTTAGGTTCGACTCGAACCACAGATCCAAGATTATGTGGAAGTGAGAAATCCACAAAATGATACAACTTTTTAGAAGTTCACAAATTGAAGAGAGGATATTCTTGCAAATTAAAAGGGGTTCTGTGAACGATAATATAGAAAGACGAGGTCAAAATGCGCATAGGATACCTAATTTTGATAATGGTAGAAACTGAGGAATTCTGAAATAGACGTAGACCAAATAACAGTAGAAATGATTTTTACGAGAATAGCCGTCAAAGTAATAGAGGGTTCGAGAGGAATAGGTTTCTAAATAATGATCAGAGATTAAACAACAGGGGTTACCTATTTCGAAAATGAAAGCGAAAATGATAATTTTAATAGAGGGGACCGTAGAAATAGGGGTTCGAGTGAAAATTTCAATCTAGGCGATAGGACGCAAAGGGACGATTAAATATTGTAAAGGTTAAAGATCAACCCAAGGGGTGTGTCAACAAGAGAGAGCACTACTAGCTTTCTCCGATATGTATATCACCCGTAGAACTTCCCCACGTTCCTATTTTATTAAATAACACATTTTTGAAAGCGCCATGGGACACCGGTTGTGATAAATCATTTATATCGGAAGAAGTATATAGAAAAATATTTTTCTATAAGCAAATTAAAAATCGCGAGTCTAGGTAATAACAGCACAAGGTGCGAAATGCCAAACATGGGGATCGTAGAATTAAATATTCGCATCAGACAATTCGAAAGAAATTGGTCATTTCATGTGCTGACGGATTTTGAATACCCATGTATTCTTGATATCGATTTCATAAGTGGGTCAAGAATCGTATTAGATTTTGATCAGAAATCGTTGAAAATTCAAAATTCACTGGTTGAAGATAATAAGGTAAATAAAGGGAAATTACACGTTCACGGGTCAGAAATGAAGTTAAACATGGTGGCTAAAGTTTCTACCGAAAAAACATGTGAAAAAATATAATTTGAGATAAAATTAATTGTGCCATAATCAGGACGGTAGTACTCTACTTCGCGGGAACAATTAATAACAGAACAACAGAAAAATGACCCAGAATTAGGTCATCATATCTATAAATATTTAGAAAACCCGGAAGATAACTCGGTTAATGCAACGATATGTGAGAATTGGTCCCACGATTTCCGTTTAATTGAAGGATTGTTATTTTATGCGAAACACGCAACGTCATAGGTGAAATGCGTGTATACATTCCAAAATCTTTAAGGAATGAAATAATGAGAGAATTTCATGACAAGCCAATTGCTGGACACTTAGGGCAGATTTAAAACGTATCATAAAAATCTTCGACGGTTATTTCCGTACATGAGAAAGTAACACCCATTGATCAATATGTCTCTACATGCCATATGTGCCAAGCACAACTATAAAACGCGTTACCAGCTGGTCGATTAAATCCAATTATATCGAATTATCCGAATGAGATAGTGACGTTAGATTTGTTAGGCCCGTATCCTATATCGAGAATAAGCACGTAACCGCTATATTTTAGTATTAACCGATCATTTCAGCAAATGGGCTGAAATTATACCTCTTAAAAGGCCTCATCTCGTATAATAGCGGACATTTTTTGATAACTTTATATCGCGTTATGGAGCTCCAAATAAAATTAATAAGTGATAATGAACCCCAATTTATATCCGAGATTTTGAGCACTTAAGGAAAGATTAGGCATAAGGCATGTGAAGACTGCTGCATATCGACCACAAGCAAATCGGACTGAAAGAGCGACCGACATATTAAAGTGTAAAATGATTGCAAATTATGTTAATGATCAACACGATACTTGGGATCAATTCTTACGTGAGTTTGCTTACGCTATTCGTACGGCGGTGAATGAAACAACGGGAAAAACACCTGCTGAATTATTTTTAGGTCGAAAATTGATTACACCATTTCAAAAACTAGTTATGATCTCGGAAAGTTCAAAATTCAAAATATTGAAAAAAGCTTTAAGGAAGCTAGACTAAGTACGAAAATTAAACAGGAAAGGTGGGAAAAATATTATAATAGACGTAGAAAAGACATAAAAATAAAGGTAAAATGATTGGTCTTATTAGAAACACACCCTGTAAGTTCAGCAGCCAACAAAGTATAAAGTAAATTTAAAACAAAAATTTGAGGGACCTTATATAGGCACATTAGAAGTTAAAAAATTATAATAATAATATTGTAATATGGAAATCAGAAAAGATTAACAGTTAACGTAGATCAAATAAGAATATATCGTCATAGGAAATGTGACGAGGTCGAATTAGAACAGTATCCCAAATAGTATAAGATCAAGTCAGGAAACTCGTACTGAAAAGTTCATCAAAGACAAAATGAGTCACAATATGGGAAAGAAAAATCTGCGGTGAAAACGTGTTAGAGGCAAAAGGATTGGTAACCAATCAAATCAATATAAAAATACAGAGAGGACCCATAAAACAAATCACGTCAGATCACTCCTAGTTCATTTGGGAATGAAAATAAAAGCAAAAGGATAAGGAATAATAGGGTATTAAAAAAAGATCAGGTGCTCAGCAAGTGGACCACAAAGAAAGTGGCAGAGAAAAGGAACCAATAATAGTAAGAAAAGAACTTTTTCATCCAGTACTATTTCTAGAGAGATAGAAAGAAAAAGCAGAAATAGAAATCTAAACTGAAGTTCCATATGAAAAGAAATATAATCTAAGGCCAATGCAGACGGAGAAATCAGAAAAAGAACCCGACCAGCCAAGGAGACAACATGGAAGTCAAGGAAGGGACGACATGAGATTACAAGCCCTACAACAAGCAAAACAAGAAATTCCAGTACAACCGGAGGAAAGAAGAGTGGTAGCACCCTCATCGTTGGAAGTTATGGTTGAGAACACATATAAAAATCAGGTTGTTGTTTCATTTTTATGATCTTCCAACAAGTGGTCGGAAGAATTATTGCAAAGAAGGTGCCCCGGGCGGTGCTTTTAAAAAGTTATAAGCCGTCAAACACTACAATGAGTGCTTTCTTATTTAATTTTGGAACTTTTTGACTTGTTAAAAATTTTTTTCTGGAGAAAACATTTGTAATCGCACATTTGTTTGCTTCGATGTATGACTTCGTGAGATGCGAAAATTCCTTTGGTTATTTGTTATAATAGTTTATTGAAAAATGTTTGTAATTGTATAATATGTGTATATATATATATATGTTGTTGTATTGTTACGTATTATGAGGCATCTGGTTCAGGGAAACGCGGCGTAGTCAGGGCACTAACAATAATAATAACGGCGCTGCGCGGCTCATTGGGAGTTTTTTGGAACCAGATGTGGGGATGGAGATGAAAATTTATTATGATATACAAATAATATATAATGAATAATTGTGAAATTGATTGATATTATGGAAATAGAGACTCAAAAAGTTTTCATTTCAGGGAGACTGACCCTGAAAATCCTGAAAATTATGAAAATTATAACTTCAACAAGAAAGGGAGCGGAAGTTCCAGCTCCATATGCAGTGTTAGATGCAAAGATTGGGTCTGCGCACCCAGAATATTTTTTTTAGAAAATTTAAGTGTATAGTTATTTTAAGTAATTGGATGTTAAAAGTGAGAGGGCATAAATTAAAACAGTAATTATTAATGCTGCCTAGTTATTGAGTAAAAATTTATTGTCACGAGAGTTTAAATTTAAATTGAATATTAAATTTAATTCTAAGATGAGTAATGAAAAATTAAAGTCAAGATAAATATTGGAAAATTATAAAAGTTAAAATGAGGATTTAAGATTAAATTTAAATAAAACTCAGAAAGCGAAGAAATTTAGAAATAGAGATTTAGACACGTAATTTTTATTAAGGGCATTGAGAACCCTTATAACACGTTTTTCTTTCCTTGAGTGGGGTTAGACGTTCTCGCGTCCTCTTTGCCAACATAACTCCTATGTTCTTTTGACGGCCACGATTAATGGCAAAACCTTTCCAACCCAATACCAAGAAGATAAACGAATGCAACATGTAAATGAGATATACTTTTAAAAGGATAGAAGCTTTGATGATAAGATATAGCGCGGCAAGTTTAGAGATAGCTTAGTGTGGAATCTTCAGATCAAGAGTTAGCAGTCCGATAGCTTTGGAAAGAATAGAAGCCCAATATAAAAGAAGTTGGAATCGTCGTATATAAAGTTTTTAGAATTTATAGATATCTCTATAGGTGAAGGAAGGAGATCTGCAAAAAGGTAATATTTTGATATAGGTAGTTAGATGAATCGGCTTATTTTTATTATACTCATGATAAAGGATCTAGCTGCGTGATCTGGACTTAAATACAAGGTTTAATTGCATTAACTCTCACTTTAAAATAAAGTTGTCAAATTAGAATTAAGTAATATAAGTTATTCTTAATAAAAGTTGTATTAAGAACTAGCCATGTCTCATCATTTTGATAATCCCACACCTCTAGCTTACGCGGGGAACCGGAACGACATAGTCATCACAGGATGGCTATATGTGTCGCAGTAGTTTCTTGAAAAATAAATTTAAAGATAATCTAAGAAAATATGGCGCTTTGTGAACAATCCATGCATCAGTTATGCTTGTATCGGTTATTAAATGCTTTCGTGGATCTAAACTTGCCTTGAGTCAAATTTGAAATAATTCGTTATGTAGCGCAACCTCAACTGTGTTCAGTGGTGAAATTTGAACTCACCTCCTTCCCTGACACAGTTCAGTTATTCACGATCTTCGATGCCTGCAGTCGTAGACTAAGTAGCAGCTATTACCCATTAAGCGTAAAATAAACAAGAGAGGGATGACAAATGGAATAAAAAAGTTATTCATAACAGACATGTATACCTCCCCGCAAATACCCGATTATGCAGTAAATCACCTGATTTTGCATGCAAATTGTAGTACAATAAAAGATTTCTAACTGTATGGTACTAATTATATGTAAGGATGTGAAGGTCTACTGCAAAGTGTTCCAGCCAACATAAAGGTCGTATGTGGTTCCAACATGACGGGAAAGGTCTGCACATTTCAGCAGATAAAAGTGAAGTGCATTGGATACAGCATATCCAGGGCGATGGATTGGGCGGGGTGGTCCGGTAAATTGACCGGCACGCCTGCCTGACCTCTTCCTGCCTGTGACTTCTTCCTCTGGGGCTATATGAAGAGTCTTGTTTACGCCAGCCCCGTCGACCCCGACGAGGCCCTAATTGCAAGGATTGTTGTCGTAGCAGGCGAAATCCGGGAGATGCCCGGGGTATTTGCTAATGTTCGACATTCTCTCCACCGACGATGGGAGGCTTGCATCTTTTCTGGTGGACGTTTTTTCGAGCAGTTTTTGTGATTCTGCAAGAAAATCATGCGTGTACATTTTCTACGTGTCATCATTCATTCAATCTTTATTCATACGCACTACGTGCGTACATCAAATTGTTTCTTTTTATTTTGATCAGAGAAGTTGGTCATGCCTATTATGAATAAATTTTTAAAAATTTTGTCATCCCTCTCTCGTTTATTTTACGTTTAGAGGGTAGTAGCTACTGCTAGTCTACGACCGAGCATCGAAGATCGTGAATAACTCAACTGTGTCCAGGGAAGGAGATGAGTTCAGATTTCACTTCCTGAACACAGTTGAGTTTGCACTACTTAACCACCCCCAACGATTCAAATTTTGATTTCAAAATTTAAGTTTAAGTCTAAGCTTTTGAAAGCATTTAATGTGATACAAAAAATAACAGCAAAAAATAGTTGTTCATTACTTCAAAGTCTAAAGCGCCTTCTATCGACATTTTTTTAGATTAAAATTTATTTTTCAAGAAAATACTGACAAAAAGAATAATTTTAGCGAAAACCACTAACGAATCATTTTTCCGTTTTTTATAATCATTTGAAATTTCGGACCCTAAATTTTAAGGGAAAACCTATTTTCCTTCAAAAAAGTTTGTGGCCCCCTTTTTTCCTATTTACTATTGTTTGTCTTATGTGTACTATAAACCCCTTTAAAAAGTTTTCTTAGAGCTTAAGTTATCCCCCTGTATTAATTTTATTTAATATTTAAAAACCCCCATTAAATAGGATAGTAAATACACTCTGTCACAAAAAAATATATATACATCCAAAAAGAAACGAACAACTATCACGAAACTTAACATGCAGAAGGAGATAAGCAAATGATTAAAATTTAAAGAACAGATTGTTTTATTGGAGATGTTGAAAAAAAAGGCAAAAATTAGTATGTAAAATTTTAAAATTTGAGGCAACTAAACAAACCAAAACACGGCATGGCATCGAAACAATGAGGCTACCTCAACCCCCCTGGGTGAGATCACCCTTTTAATTTTTTGCAGCGGGCAGCTATTTCACCAAATTCGGGGACGATTGGGGTTCCTTCCGCACACCCCCCAGATGTACCTATTGGTGAGAGATCTGGTGACCTGGCAGGCCAGGTGTACGTCACATCTTTGAAGACATTTTTGGAGAGTCGTGTAATATGTGGACGAGCGTGGTCTTGCTGATAAATGGCACCTGGGAGACTTGATAGCATTGGCAGTACAACTAGCGTTAAAATATCATCCACGAAACTGCGTGTTGTCAAAGCGCGTTGAAGGACGACTAGAGGTGATCGTATTCCCAACAAACCCCTCCTCACACTGTCACACCTTGTGTAACGCTGTATGCCTCTCGACAGCAAATGTTGAATCGGACCGTGACCTGATTGCCTCAACATACGTATGCGCTAATCATCAGCACTAAGACTAAATCTAGATTCCTCGCTGAAGACCACACGTCTCCAATCAGTCGCAATCCAGTTTGCCTGTGGTCGGAAAAATCCAATCGACACTGCCTATGTTGTGGAGTCAGTGGTAGGCGACTTAATGTTCGTCGGCTCTTTATATCTACGGCAAATCTTCTCCAAACGGTTTCCCTTGTCTGGAAGGTGGTAAATGTCTGGAATACTTGCCGTATGTCTGTATGGTGGTAAATGGCGTCGAACAGATTCTAGCGATGTTCTTCATGAAGACGTGGCCGCTCTTATGATTACGCAATCATCGTACACATTTGTATTCTTGGGACGCTCTGACCCACAAATACGATAGACTACCACTTTCGTGATCCATTGATAAAAACCGAACAAAACCATATCGCTCTTTACCGGGGATTGTAGCCATACGCCCCCGTTTAACCCAAACCCCCCCTTCCCCTACTATACGCCCCCCCTCAAAAGGACAATTGTTCGTACTGTCACTGGTTACGTCTTCGAGGCATCTCTGGTCCCAAAACCATCTATCCAAGTCGACAGATTTATTTGAATAACCCTATGGCACGAGTAATCATGTTTTTAAACTCTCCCAGCTGTGCATCTCATATGCGCATAGCAGGCTAAACCTTGTCTCATTGATGTCGAAATTTTAATCATTAAAACAATTCTTTCCAGGGCTACATTCCCCGCCAAGTTTCATGATAGTAACCAGATTTCCCCTTTTGGGGCATATTATTTTGTGAAGAGAGTATAGTTTTTCCTTTAAAAAAATCATTAAAACAATATTAACAAAAAAAAAAATAAAATTTTTTTTTTTTAAATTAAAGTACCGAAAAATTAGCATTTTTCCAAAATCTTCTTTCGTCTGAAGCAAAAATTTTGGCATGTTGAATTTATATTTATGGATTAACCCATTGA
>BMAV01005851.1:180823-210815 GCA_019973955.1 Trichonephila inaurata madagascariensis | reverse complement strand
TCACAGAAGACAAAAGCCCTAGTAAAGCTATTCAGATGACAAGGGCAGCAACCTCACCATCAAAAGTGGTTGTGAATTTTCCAATTGCTAAATAAAACGAGAAAAGGTGGCTATACACTTCTTCTCAAGCGCTGTCAGAATCTTTCAAAAGCCTTCCATCAGTATAGATATGCTCCCAGTTAGGTTCAAGATACACGGTGTCTATCGTTTCCAGGGCAGGTGATCTTAAAATTGAGGTATTTCACTCCTTTTTGGAAACGGCCTGGGTAAGTGCATTGCAAATTCGAAAACCTTTATCGAAAGTTGGGTCCAGAGATGACGCCAGAGACTCAGGGACGAAATCTAAATCAAGCTGTTCCTTTAATTCCAGTATACCCTGCACAAAACCACGTTGGGTCTTCAAAAGCCTCCCTAAGTCCAAGTGGAGTTTGCTCAAAATCGAGAAGACATTGAGTAGTCGTAATAATTTTTCCTATAGTAGCAGGGCTCTCTCTTGAAAGATGTTCTTTAAGGGTTTGTTTTCTGTTGATAAAGACATTGTATCGATCGGGGTTGTTTTAACAGCCCCTGTGATGATTCGCAGTGCCTGATTTTGGATTCTATCAAGTATTTCTATTACAGATCTAGATGCTGTAATCAGGGCTCACAACTGATGAATAACTTATGTTACATAATAAAAAATATAATTTATAGGAATGATAGTAATGAACGTAAAGAAAAGATAAACAAAAATGATAGCCATTGCTTTAATTTTAATGAAATGAATATTTATATATAAGTTGCGGAAAAAAAAGGGGCAAAAATCAGACTTTCGCATCTTGTACATTGTACTTGTAAGATGTACTTGGACAACTTTTATACGTCGTGTGTGCATTTAATACATGATTGCTGATTTTCAAAAATTGTTGGTAATTTCGTTGACAATACCCAGAGTCTAAAATATGATTACCATTTTATTAAAACTCTAATCTCATTTTATTTCCCACATTTTTTTTCTACGTTTCTCATTCACATTTTTGAATTATTTTCTATTTGCAGACAAAAGGATAAGCAAATAACTTACGCATGTATTTTTCCAGTTGCTAGATGGTATAGTTAGTAGACAAGCATAGTTTATAAAGTTAAAGTTAACACTGTAACATAGCATTGATTACGAAGCTGTTAATATATTTATATTTGTATTCTTTATCAAAGACCAAGAGCAGATTCTTCTACCAATATTCTTGATTTCTACTTGATGAAATAGGTAGTACATTAGTCACTCTTGTCATGTTTATATTAAGTAAATAAATTCCTTGTTTTATACTCGGATATTTGTCTTTTCATGATTACATGTCATCAAAAATGGAAGAGCACTCACTCCTCTCTTATATTTATTTCTTTGTGTATATATACTGACAAAAAAATCCCAACATCAAGAAAGACGTCTTAGAAAAACGAAATTTGGTAGGCGTGATTATACATCTGAAAATTGATATCGATTGAAATTTCGAGCTAAAATGTGGCGCTAATAGCACCATTCAGAATTCACAGATCATGGTTTATTTAATGGATGCTGTGCAGTTTATGAGCGTTATTTGTTTGATAAATTTGACGTATTGAGTTGATGTTAGCCAAGAATGGCTTTAAGAAGACGAAGAATCCATTAACAACTGCTCAATGAGTTTGAACGAGGCCGTGTAATAGTGGTACGAGAAGGAGGATTTTCTTTCCACGATATTGCAGAAAGACTTGTCCAGAATGTCTCCACTGTGCATGATTGCTGGGAACAGTGTTCAAGGGATGGTACTGCCTCAAGAAGACCGGGTTCCAGCCAGCCACGAGGCACTACTTAGAGGGAAGACCGCTGTATTAAGCGTACGTCTGTGATCCATTGTACCGCATTTGCGTCAGAAATTCGAGCTGCAGTTGATACCACAGTGACACACACAATGAACAGTTAGAAATAGATTACTTCAAGGACAACTCCAAGCCAGGTGCCCTATAGCGTGTATTCCAAGCCATTACTATTTGCGACGCCAGTGGTGTCAAACCAGAGCTCATTGGTGGACGGAGTGGAGAACTGTTGTGTTTTCTGAGGAAAGCATGTTCTGCCTTGGTGCCGGTGATGGCAGTGTGTTGGTCATAAGGGAAACGCCTGCAATCAAACTGTCAGCGGCCTGGACACACTGGACCTGCACCTGTAGTCAAGGTCTGGGGAGCAATTTACTTTGACAGCAAGAGCGCTCTCGTGGTTATCCAAAACACACTGACAGCTAATTTGTACGTCAGTCTGGTGATTCAACCTATAGTACTTCCATTCCTGAATAGCATTAAAGGGGGAGTTTTCCAACAGGATAACGCTCGCCCTCAGACTGCTTTTTCACGCAACGTATACAGAGTGCTGAGATATTTCCTTGGCCTGCGAGATCATCAGATCTGTCTCCAATTTAACACGTACGAGATATCTTTGGACAACAGCTCCAGCATCATCCACAGCCATCACTATCACTAACCGTCCCAGTATTGACACAACAAATACAACAAGCAAAGAATTTCATACCACAAAGTGACATTCGGCACCTCATGACACAATACATGAACGCTTGCATGTTTACATTCAAAATTCTGGAGGTTACACCGGCTATTAATGTAAGAGCATTTCCTATTTGAAATGCATTTTCTTGAGCTTAAATTAACCTATGATCTTGAAAATTTAATCAATAAAACTTGTTAGCTAGACAAATGCATTGTTTAAATTTCATTACTGTAAAATATTATATTCTTTTTTTAGTTTTAATGGGCTGCGGATTAGTGTTTTACGATGGCAGACTTAGTACATTCCCTAGAAGCAAGTATCTTTTTTTAGTGGAAGGCCATATAAGGTGGATACCAATCACCACAGGTAATTTTGATGCCTAGTTTCCTCTCTAGAAAGAGGCACCTGAGCTTTGATCATGCAAACTTGTACTAGGTTTTAATTTTGCTGAGAGCACCCAAGCCAAACAGACACTCTAGATATTTTTTACATGTCGTATAATCATAGGACATGGCCGCTGTCCATTTTCTGCATCATGAAAATCCACCGACATGGTCGGAGTTGAACCGGTAACCTCGGGTGCAAAAGGCCAGTGACAAACCAACCACTCCACTCAACCGGCAAAAATAACATACCGGGTGTTTCTAGATGAATATCGGAGTTTTAATGCTTTACAGTATTTTTTACGTATAATTTAAAAGTACAATTCATACATCGAATGAAAGAGTGACTGAAACAGTTTTACCTACAAGCTTACTAATGTTCAATGTGAGCCCCATTCGTAACACGGCACACATCAAGTCGATAGGCGAGTTCATCCCAAATTTTGTTCAGTGTATTTGAGATAATTCTTGCAACAGCTGCTTTAATCCTGTGTCTTAAGTCTGAAAGGTCAGCTGGAATCGGAGGTACGTACACACAATCCTTAATGAACCCCCACCGATAAAAATCACTGACGTCAGATCGGGTGAACGTGGAGGTCATGAAAACAAGCTTTATCGTGAGGCCCCTCACGAAAGATCCGTTGGTCGAGTACAGTGATTTTTAACCAATCGCGTACTGAGAGATGCCAGTGAGGTGGTGCATCCTTTTGCTGACTAATGAAGTTATCTGATTCACTTTCTTTCAATTGAGGTAATAGCCATAGTTGTAGAGCATCAAGATAGGCAGAACCAGTTAGTTTTCCAATAACGAAAGGCCCATACACTTTCCGCCAAGATATGGCACAAAAACATTAAATTTAGGTGAGTCTCGTTGCGATTCTAGCACCTCGTGAGGATTTTCTAAGCTCTAAATGTGCGCATTATGAGTGTTCCCATGTCCACAGAGGTGTCCACCGGGACGCTCGTTGCACAGTAATAGCAGATTCTATCTTTGAAATCTGGGGAACACAAAAAGCTTTCTGTTCACTAGTCACCATTTTTCTACTTGCGAGGTGATTGGTGGGAAGGGGAAGAGGGAGAAATTAACATATGTTTCGCGCATGCGCACACGTGCTAGCAAACAAAAGTGTTTCAGTTGGTCTTTCATTAGATGTATAAGTTATACTAATAAGTTAAGTGTAATAAATACTATAAAGCATTAAAACTCCGATATTCATTTATAAACACCCTGTATTATAATATATTCTTGGTATTGGGATTTTTTTCCCGTCAGTGTCAATTCTAAATTTTTTTTTTATTCTTAAATGATTTCTCAGAATAAAAAAAGAAAACAATAGAATGTACTTAAACTTTATTATTTGTTTAAACACTATTGATTCACAATAACTATGTCTCAATTCCTGCAGATTTCAAAATAATGTTTCATTTTTTTAATATATCTTTCATTATTCTTGAAAATAAATTCTTTAAGATATATATAACTGAAGAATTATTATTTAGTTATACTATTTTAAAAAAAATAATTATGTCATTCCATTAAGAACAAGTTGCAAATACCATAAAAAAATTACAAATACAATATATTAATTTTTATTTGTCGAAAACATTAAATTTTATAAGAAATTGAAAGTGTACGAACACTTTTGTGGCCCACTGTATACTTTTATAAGAGAAGGATTTTCATCTTTTTTATAGCTTTCATTTTCTTCGAAACTCAGACATGATTTTCAGAATTCAGGTTTATTAAAACTAAGTGTTTTGTATAAGCCCTAATCTGACTTAAAAATTCTGCTTTAAGATATAATTTATAAATATGAAAATTAGAACGATAGAGCTGTGCTGAGCAATCCTATTTGATGAAAAACTATTTAGGTGTACCAAACATGAGCAATTTAAGTCTCAAAAGTACTAATTTAACAAAGAAAGGCGAGTATTATTCTGTTAATATGTTATTTGATAAAATTGATATCAAATAAATGTATTTATTATTTTCTTATAAAACATGATCTTTTAAAGACACAGATCAGTAACGATAGATCAGTATTTTAGATCATAGAATTTAAAATACCGATTTTAGTAAACACGTTTTAGATGAAATATCCAATATACTCTTTTTTACCATTATAATTGTATCTCTGAAATTCTTTCAAATAAAATGCATATAATATTTTAATATAATATTCAATTAATATTTTAATATTATGCCACTCTTATCGAACTTAACTTACTAGCTAAAACTAACAACATGCACAATTGGTACTACATTTCCTTTTCTTGGATACATTTTTTAAAAATAAATTTCATTATACCATTTCAATTATTTTAACGCAAACGCAAACACAAAGATATATGATTTATGATTTTTTGTATTCACTCAGCCGTTTTCTTCGGAAACGAAAACATTGATATCAAAATGCAATTATTTCAGAAGTAGAAATATGCGAAAGGGAGTTTTTCCTCCAAACGATTCAATAAATTTTAATTATGTTCTGAATAAAAATTACAACTAAGGTTCAAGCACACATTCAGATAAAATAATTATCTCCAAATAAATATATTCGTTTAGAATTTTGAATTCTTTCTTCCATGTTAGTTTAAAAAAAATCAGTGTACTATTTCTTTGATGATTTTTAACGTTTATTTGGAATTTATGTTGAAAGAAATCTAGCGTTCCAGGAAGAAATATTGAAAAGAAATATGCTGTATTTTTTATCGCCAATACACAGATGAAAAATAACACATATTTCTTTCGTTTTATTTCAATTTGATTCATAATTACTGATAAAATCTTTAAAAAAATAAATATCTGCAGATGTTTACTTTATATAAGATTCAACAAAAACTTCACAAGTATTGTGTGTATGTGTGATACCGGGAATTTCTATTCTTTTTTACAAACAATTTTTTTTCTTTCATGAGATTGCTTAAGTCTTGTGGGAACCAAAAAGATTGGTTTTATCGATTTGTTTACAAACTAAGGTGGAGAAAAAAAAAGAGGGAAAAAACTTTACTTCTAAAGAGAAAATTAGTTTTCTTCGAAGAGTCACCAGAAACGTGTAATGGTAAGTATGATTACTCCATTTGTTCTTAAGTATAATTGCAATTTCGTGAAATTTTTAACTCTGCTTTCTCAAATAAAGAAGTAAATAGTTTAATTTGTTTAAAATACTATGCATTTCAGATTTATATTTAAAGAATTTAAAATATTATTTTCATTTAAATATTATTTTCATATTTCATATACGTTAATTCTAAACAAAAAATAGTTTTTAATTAAATTTAATTATTAATGTTTTTTTTTGTTACGGAAATATTAAACACTTACTTTAAGGAAACACTTTTAAGTATGATAATTAATATAATTTTTGACATAATTTATTGTACAAAAATGTAGCAAATAAGAAATAATAATAAATTAGTAAATAATGATTTTGATACATTATTTATTTTTTGGTATTCAATTTTTTTGCAACATATTTACTCATTATAATCTGAACATTTTATTTTTATTGGATTTAAAACTGAATGGAAATATTTTTGTATATATAGAGAGAAATATAGACATATATTAAAAAATAATGGTTAAGAGATTAGAGAATTGCAGAAACTGAAATAAAAATTAAACACTGCCTTGAAAAACTGAAAATAAAAATTGAATTCAAAAACTGTCAAAACTTGCTCAATGAAGATTGATAGTTGTGTAATTATGAAAAATGGAATAACTTTAAAGACAAAAAAATAACTCTTGAATAAATAATTTCTATTACGGAATAAGAAAAATATAATAAGAGAATAATTTTAAATCTTGATGCAACACTAAAAGTTTATAAAACAAAATATCAAAGTGATTAAGGGGACTATTTTTACTGAACATAAAACTCTAAATGTAAATGAAAATTAAATTTTTTAAATATTTTTACTCATATTTATCTATTTGCTTAATTTATCCTTTTATTTTCTATTTAAAAACCAAGCATTTAGCAATGTTCCTATTGATGGTTGTGTATATTTTGATCTAATACTAGTTACTCGTTGGAAGATTTATGGTGTACTTATCCATGCCTGGCTCTAATCTCCAGTATTGATTTTTGGAGTAACTTGAATAGGTTAACTATTTGACCATTAGTGAAAGTTTTGCATGAAGATAAAAAAATAAGTACCTGAATAATAAGAAAAACTTAATTGATATGTAAATCAGGGGTATTTTTCTCAACACACACACTCGATATAGTTTAGTGAAATTTTTCAATTTTATCAAAAAATCAATTGCAATTTTACTTATGCTTTGTATGATGGTAAGCGTTTTCTTTGCTTTTCTGAGATCTGTGTTCTATATGAACTAACGGTCATTTTTGTTTTAATATATAATTTTTAAAGTATCAAATGTGAAATTCACACACATTATTTCTTGAGAAATCTTTTTTAATAAACTTATAATTGTTACATAAAATTCTTTTAGGAAAAAAGTATTTTTCAAAATTTATAATAATGGATTTTTTAAATGATAATAGTAATAATAAATTTTTTCTTAGTATTCTATTTCAATTAAATTGGCTAGGAAATGATTAAATATTTTGAAAGGAATATAAAAAGATTATTTTTGCTATATTTGAGAATAAGTATTACAAAATTACTTAAAGTATGGTAGTACTTTGAAATGACACGAAAAAGGAATGGTTTGCTAAGTAAATGTAGTGTTTAAATCATTTTAAGATAAAGTATACATTAATACAAGAGTAAAATATGTAGCTAGTAATGTAATTGATGAGTAATACCAAATTTCCATTTTCGATATAACGAAATTATTTTACTGGTTAGAATGAATAACTTTTTAATAATTAACAGGAAAAATATCATTCAAGTAAATACTATTAATACTTTAATTGACACAAATATAAATATCTTTTATTTTCATTTCTCCTTTTTAAGTACTAATGTCCCTCCTTGTAGAATTAATTAAACTTGAATAAGTTTTTTTTAAAACCCGTTACTAAAAATGAGTACCGTAAAATCCGGCATATATCGTGCACTTTCAACGCAGCAAGTCTTATAAAAAAAAATTTAAGTCAATTCCTACTTAGATCAACAATTAAAATTTTATTTTAGCAACTTTTTATTAAATAGTTACAATTAATATAAATACGTATATACACATAGGGCATAATCACAACATTAAGAGCTAATATAAATATATAGAGATCGTGAGCTAATAGTAGGAATTGAAAAAATAAGATCGAAATTTACGGGTGCGTGTTATACCCCTGGTATAAAGATTATAGCTTTAGAAATAAAAGAGGAGATGTGAAAACACAAACAAGTAAATAAAAAAAAAATACGTCAGTTCCTACTTTGATAGAAAAGCTTACTGACGCCATCTATTACAGATCGTTGTAACTACGATAGAAATAACGCAGAATAAATTTAAAAAGAAAATTTAATTAAGGAATTCACATATTGAAAAAACTATATTAACACCAAGTGTCATCCACTACAGGTTTAGAAAATTTATTTGAACTTGAATGGATGAATAGAAAGTATTTTATAAGCAATTGAAAATTTGATAAAAATGTATGTTTAATTAAATCAGATTTAAAATTAATTTCCTTATACAACATTTAAGGGGACACAATACGATTCAATTGACAAAAATTGGTCAAAAAATCAAGTCTAATTTTTTTAGCCAAAATTATTCTTTATGTACTTTTCTAAAAGCTCACAAAATTTGAAAGTTTTAAATTTAAAAAACGCAGAATTATGATAGCTTTTATGTTCTTTTTTATTCACATTCATATGGCAAATCAAAAATTTAAACTGGCTTATCTCAGAAAGATAAAATAACTAGTTTGTCTTCATTTAAAATGCCAAGGCTTTTTTTTCTATTATGCCTAATGCTTTGATTTTTTTTTAACCTATTGCTAATAGTACATGTAACAAAAGTTGGTATACATTTTTGAATCAAAGTAATACTTATTTTTTAAAAAATAATTGAACTCAGAATTTATACATTTTTTAAGAAATTTTCTATAAGTATTCATAAAAAGAAAGTATTGTTCGAATACTAACCATGTTATCGCAAAACACATACCATCTTTTGCTATACATAGTTGGACGTACTTGTATATAAAATTTCATGCGTGTACTTAAATTTTTTTGGGAGAAGTAGCATTTTAAAATCCTTTTACTAATTTTAAGCTTTTTCGTCAAGAAATTAAATGGCTAGCTTTTTATGAAATTCTGAGCACAAAATCTGTTTAACATAGTATACACACATAGGTGACAAACAAAAAAATTTTGAAAATCTTTAAATTAAAAATTTTTGTGTAAATCGCACCATGTCCCTTTAACTTTTATTTTCCATTACATCTTCAAGTTTTAAATTAAATACCCAATTATTTCTCCAAACAGATGGTCCAAACAGAACACTTCTAATCCCAGATCATTATTTTTATAGGCCTATATGTCAGCATTAACTTCTAAGTATAATCCATAACTAAAAACGGTATTTAACACATCTGGACATAATTGGTAAATCCACTTAGATTTTAACTTTGGTGTCGTTTTTCTCAGCGACAGACATATGTAGATTGCTCGCTGAATAAAATATGTTTTAAAAAAGCTTGGTGGGAACTTGAAACATTACATATATTTATAGAGAGAGAGAGTGAACTAATAGTAGAGAGGAATTGGAACACTAGACTCCTACAAAGATTGGAATACTGTTTAATTTTAAGAAGTGACATATCTGATGAACATAAAAGGTTGTAGTTCTAGAAGTAGGCGTTAGGAGAGGTGGGTGCCAGCTCAGGTGTCATCCTCGTCACTTGACCATGGCTCAA
Source organism: Trichonephila inaurata madagascariensis (assembly GCA_019973955.1). Lineage (NCBI taxonomy): Eukaryota > Metazoa > Arthropoda > Arachnida > Araneae > Nephilidae > Trichonephila > Trichonephila inaurata. The sequence goes on along the minus strand of BMAV01005851.1, from coordinate 201,078 downwards.
AATTGTGAGGTCCGTCGCCGAAAGCCCTCGTGTTACTGAACAGTGCGACGTTAATATTCAGTCACTCACTCTAGATATAGGCTATTTTTTCAAAAGTCTGGGATAATTCTCGAATAAAGGGCTTCAAAATGTAAGAACCATGCACACGTATATTTCAGGTTCCTTCGTAAAAAAGAAATTGCGCGTTATACTGCGAATATACCTAAACATTAAAAAATGCAGCTTGAAAGTACAGGTGTGTTATACGGCGGTGCACGTTATACCCCGGATTTTACGGTATAATTACGTTTCGCTAATTTTATTTACTAAGTAATATACTAATTATGCTAGCTCAGTTATATGTTCAATTAATTCATTTAAATTAATCAGGTCTCTCAATTTTTTTTAATATCTTAAATAGGTGGCACAACAAATAAAGCATAAATGTGGTGTTAGATGTTTATTGTAAGAATATCAATTCCCAAGTCTGTAATACAGAAATCAGATTTCAAGAGATCTTAGAAATTCAAACATAGCTTATAAAGCGTTCGCTTTTATAAGACAAGCTATATTGAAAATAAATACAATAGATACTTATATCATTCTTCTTCCTAGAATATCACTTGTCAAGTGTGATCTTGATGAATTTTGTTATACTTAATTCACTGTAGTATAAAATGTTGGCTTCTAGAGAAGCCAAACTGCAATGTAATAAGTCATGGGGAAAGTTCACAACCGTTCACATCGGTAAATATTCTTATTCCTCAAATGTCACTTGTCAGATTGGTAAACTTTAATACTTTCAAGCAAGACTTTGATGAACTTTTAATTTGAAGAATTTTCAAGCTTTGCAGCTTAAAGAGTTCGCTTCCTGAGAAGACAAGCAACAGAGAATGAAATTCTGATTCATTCTTCGATGTTATTATCCCCAAACTTGTTCACAGATATCATTTGTCATATTAAGCCATGATGATCTTTGTATTTCAAGAAAGAAGTAGATGAACTTTTTGTGTTTCAAATATTGCAGCTTTAATAGTTCGCTTCATTCGAAGACAAGCCGCAATAAAGGAAACTACGATGGAAAACGTTCGTATCCATAAACATTCTTGCTTTCATTTGAGTTCTGAGGTATTCTTGAGCTTTTATTTTTAACCACTGTAGATTAAAGAGATAGCTTCTGGAGAAGACAAACTACAACAGAAAAAATTCCGATTGAAATTTGCACCACTTCAATAAGAGTTTCTTGCTTCGTGAATGGGCGTTCCTTTTATAAGATCCTGTAAATGTTAATTTGTTCTCAAAAGATGCTTTTTTTTCCTATTAGCTTCACATTTTTGAGTTTCAAAGCAATATTTTCCGCGACGAAAGAAACAGCAATCTGATGTCTCGTATCTGTTTTGATGTTTATATCGGCAGAATTGCAGTTGCTCCAAAATTAGTTTTGCTTTCCCAAATAATACAGATAAATTTCCAGTTCAAATAGTGATCGGGGTTTAGCTGTTTTTGTTATACCATATCGCTCACACATTTTAATTTGTAATGAAATTATGGAGACCCACAAGAAATTGCCAGGAAAAGTAATCATTATTTGCCACAATGTGTTGGAAATCATGGCAATTGTGTGTGTTTCCTGCTGTATGATCATTTGATTTTTCCAACCACTTCAACAACTCCTTCAAAGGTAAGTTGAGTTTTTTGCAGAGTTTAGGAGCGTTAGTACCCTAATAGTCATCAATCAGTTTTTGAAGTTTTCGGGCCAAAGCAGCACGTCGTTCGGATCTCATAGGAAGAACAGGTTTAAACAAAAATCCTGGCGACAGTGCAGTAGCACAAGTCAAGGAAGCGGTGAAACGCCAAAAGAGTTTCATTTCGGTGTTTTTATGATGGCTAAGTAGAAGTAAGCCAAACAGAAAAAAAATCAAGTTGTTCAAATAAGAGCAAGATCAAATTATATAAGCAAATACTAGTTCAAACTCAAAGCAGTTTTCAAACAGTTTCGAAAAGCAACAAATTACTCGGTATTCCGCAATAAAATGATCATTTACACCATATTTTACTTTGTTGTTAGCTTACCATTGTTGTAATGCCTTATTGTTAGCGAAATAATTAGTAACAACAATGAAACTTAACACGTAAAGATATTCTTTATTTTGTTGTTACTAATAATGCTATAAATTGTTGATGTCACCTTTTAAAAGAAATAATTATAATTTTATAAATGCACAAAATGGAAATAAATTTTTAAAGCGGGTTTAAGTAAGCAAATTAGACTTATGAAATTTATTTATACAGGTCCTTTTTTTTCTTTTAAAAATAAAAATAAAAAAATATTACAATTTATACTATATATTTACCCCTCCCTCTCCCTTTTAAAAACGCTTGATAATGCACTCAACTGAAAGTGTGTTAGTTCAAATACATTTTGGTTTCTTATTTTTAGATGCTTAAAAAAACTAGTCCACAAAAACATTTGAACATTTTTTTTAATGCACCACAACACTCTAAAAGCACATATAGCATCCTTTTTATTTAAAGTATCTTTTACTCATGTACTATACCTTGAAACACTACTTTTGAGACATGTTGCTTTCCTAGTTAATTTAAAAAAATATAAAGTTTCAATACTTTGTGTATCTTACAAATCATGTACCGTAGATTCCGGCGTACAACACGCACGTTTAACAGAAAAAATAAGATCGAAATTTACGGGTGCACGTTATATGTTCAGGATAAAAAAATGAGAGCATTTAAATTTAACAAAAAATAAGCTTAGAAAAAAATTAGACTTCTTCGTATATCGAAATACTGTTTATGCGAAAGAAATGACATTCCTTTTGAACTTAAAATTTTTAAGTGCAAAAGGTTGTACTTCTAGAAGTAAACTACTTTTTTTCTAAGGATTGGAATAATACCTCGTATAAATGATTTCAAATCATAAGAGCACTGCGCACCTTCATTTCAGGTTTCTTCGTGAAAAAGGGGGTGCGCATTATACAGCGAATATACCTAAAAATAAAAAATTGCAGCTTGAAAGTATAAGTGCTCGTTATACACCGGATTTTAAGGTACCATCTTTACAATTTATTTTTGTTTTTAATTTTTGAAATTTGGTTTTAATTGTATTTAATAAAGGTTATTATTAAGTAATAATTCCATATAAAAATTTCAAACTTATTGCAAAATGTTTATAAGATTTAAACTGTTTAAAGTTTCCTTAACATTTTTTAAGTCCCTAAGGCCTTTTTATATATATGACAACCCCATATCGTGAATAACTATGAGCAATGAATAACAAAGGCCTTGATAGGTACTGGAACAAATATTATTTAATCTTCGTTACGTTCATAAACACAAGTTGACATAAGAAAAAAAACACATCTACTACAGACATTGCAGAATAAAACTTAAAGGTTAAAAGAGGGATAGGCATTCCATGACTCCACATGTATGCGTCATTATTCGGGGACGCATACACGTTGTTCTTCAATAAACACTATACAAACTAGAGTTTTTACATGAATTGCACAATTCTTTCATGAAATGATTTATTACTCCATATGTAATTGTATATATGTTATGTTATTGTATATATGGTATAGTACTCCATATGTAATTGTATACATTTACTGCATATTTGCGGGCTGTAGAAAAATAATTACGATTCATTTTTTTATCAGGCACTTTTCTAGCAGTTGGTCTAAAAAGTTGGCGAGGCAGCTTTGCTTAATCTGCTCTCCAGCATCAAAAATTGCTCCATAACTTAATAAAAAATGCAGATAAAGTAGGCATGTTTACAATGATTCGAGGTATCATATAAGTCAATAAAAATATCGATAGTTTGATGAATTTTGGGTACCCTGTCGCTTTAAAAAGCGTACAGTTTTTTCCCCTTAAATTTAACGTTACATAACTAATAGTATCCAAACGTGTGGTAAAATTTTCTTAAAAATCCCTATTTTGGTTTCCTTTTTTTCGGTTAAGAAGAAAAATACCTTTTTAAATTTTTTGTATTGGTTAATTTGAACAAACATATTGCACCGACTTTTAATTTATTTCTGCTTTTGAATAATTTTATATTTTTCAAAAAATAAGTCTTTGGATTCAAATGAGATAAAATATTTCTTACAAATATACGTGCATGAAATTTTCTTAGTTTGTTCTTTTCTAGACTGGTAGAGCTTGATCTTCATAAAAATGGCTAAATTTATTACCTCCAGTATTAAAATATTAAATACTGCTTTGAATAAACCTAAACAGCTTATGATGGAAATAAATTTTTCAAAAGGACTGACGATATCCATTTGAAGACAAAGCAACTTTTGAATTTGTTTTTATTTAAATATATCCGAAATGTGAATTCTTTCATTTTGTTTATTTTTCACAAAACATTTCTTTGAATTCCAATTTCGTATAATATTTTGAAACTGGGTCTTATCTTTTTCTCTGAAGTTTTCACTTAGTAGTATAAAATCTATTCAGTTTAAAGAAAGAAAAATAGTTTATTTGGTTTTTCAATGATTCTACTTTCTTGCATAAAGTAGTGTTAATGTTATAGAAATGCTAGGTAACCGTATTTTTAAGGGTTCAATATGTTTTGGAAACATAAATATTTCCTCTTTACCAAGAAAAAGTTCTCCCACTCATTTTTTCGTATTTTTAGCATTCGAAGAGTAAATAATATAAAATAATATGTCGGATATTCAATGTAAAGATTTACTGCAATTTATGTTTTGTAATATTTTTCTTTTCTTTTTTGCAAAATTTCAACAAAAATGTGCAAGAAAACTATAAATAGTATCTTTATTTTATATATTTTTTTAAGTTTAATTAGTAATCTTTATAAATATAAGAAAAAATTAATATCCTTTATATTTGTATAAAATTAGACAACTTTATTGAGATTTTGAGTTTATAATATGCTCTAATACAGAAAATTTGGATAAATGACATAAATATTAATAACTCGGATGGACGTTATTTTAGTTATAACTAGATATGTGATACTATTCTGAGAGAATAGGAGTTAAATTTCTTTATTCATACAGTCAATTTATTAAGTGAGTATTTACAGATTTTTACTAACATCAAAGATGCATATGTTTGAGAGGCAACAATTAAAATAAAATAGATCAATCACTTTAAAATCAGTTTAACATGTAGTGAAGAAATATATGGATTTAAAGCGTATTGAAAGTATGTATAGTATGTGTGTGTTAGTAATATCATCTTACTGAATGTACTGTTTCAGAGAATCAAGTAACCATTAAAACAATCAAGAATGAGAAACGAACAAAATTACCAACTTGTATTCTTGCGCATGGTGTAACTTGAATTATACGCACAAATATATATTCTCATGAACAGTCTTCATAAATTCGCGTTAATACTTCTCTACGTTTTACGGATTGTGTGACTGAGTGATTATAAATGTCACACGATAAAGCAACCCTATGGTTATTGAACCACGATCAAGCAACAAGGACAATACCTGATCTCTGTGGCACCCCCTCTCAAAACTCCTACACCATATCAAAGGAAAGACTTTGAGTTTCGACATATTTAATGTGCTTTAGCCCCTCTACTCCGTGTAATTTCTGTGGCGCTAGCGCTCAACCTCATGCACGACGACCACGAGTTTGAGACCATGACCACTAGGCTACCACGACCACATTTTACTGATAGAAATTCCGGTGTTGTAATAATTTATAAATGCTTTGTTATGCAATGCTAGTAATATCCAATTGCATATAAATACACTCATGTCCAAAATTAATGTCACAAACATAAAATCTGTGAAAACTGATGAAAATACTGTGTTGCCACGAAATTTGGCACAGAAGCGTATTAAAATGTTAGAACGAATATAGCAAAATAACAATAGGAAAAGATTTTAAGTGTGAATTAAGATACAAGTCATATCAAAGCATGTAAAATCACGAATCAGAGATAAAGCATTTACCTCGGGAAAAGTCTCTCTAATATGGAATGTGACCGCTGTGAGAGAACTGCTATATAAGACGCAAAATGAACTGCCAAACTATTTATGAGGGTCTCAATAAGTACTTGTGGAAACAAAGAACATTTTTCCAAAGGCAAGACTTTTTATTCCTGGGGGTTCCTGAGAGGTGGAGCTGCGCTAAGAAATGTGGTTTTACTAAACCATCCCAAACATATTCAATAGTATTGTGATTTGGAGACCTCAAGGGTCAACTCATACGGCGAATATCTGTTCCTTCATTAAATTCATCAACATTATGAGTTGTGTATGGTCATGCATTATCGTTCATAGAAATGTAATCCGGGCCCCATAGCACACAGAAAAACCTCCCAGCTTCTAGGATCTCATTCCTAAAGTGCTTTGAGCTTACAGCACTCGCATCGAAAACGTACATTGGTTGTGACTGCCCAAAATTATGTCACCACACACAAGGATTCATTTGCCACCAAATCTATAGATTTTTGTTTCGTTGGAGGGATGAAAGAGATCTCCACACATTTCCTCTCCAGTTGAAAACTCGACGAGAATCCATTTGTCTGGTACATCTTGACTCATCACTGAAAAGAACACGTCCTCATTCTTGTGGTGCCCATGACTGATTTTTTTCAGTTCCAAAATATCGGATATTTCCTGCTGGATGCAATCAAAGCGTATCACCAGACTGGATGCCGGGCGTAAAGACCAGGCTCTGCAAGATGTCTATAGAATCTTTGCCTGGAAATTCTTCTTCCAGACACAGAAGTAAGCACAGTTCTCGAACAAGTTGAAGACGTCTGTAGAGATGTCTTCGAGTGCTTAGTGACTAGTAGCGATCCTGTGCAGATATCGATGTTCTGTGTTGACCTTGACCGACTTTCCTCGTGGCTGAGTTGAGTTGAATTGAGTTTGGTGTCTTATGGCGCAAGAGCCAGCTTTGGCTGTACTGCGCCAAACATTCATAGGTCTGTGGTCTGGACGGGAAAAGAAGAAATTGGATGACAAAATGGAGGGTCGAAAATAGAGAAGGATCACTGGGGTACCTCGGGATTGTGACACCCGTACCCACCTAAAGAAGGTGAGCCCCCTGAGGGGTCCTCGTGGCAGTACCACTTGTTTGAAATTTATTCTATGACCGGGAGACCATTTTCAGACTACTTGTATCCATAGCGTCACGTCCATTTGAGACTGGCTAGCTTCAAGCCTGCCAATGGCTCTCTATCTCAAGGAATCATCTAAACGATTATGAGAAGTCATTTTCATTGCAAACACACTTACTCGTTTTAATGCAATATTCACAAAACTGGGGGCAAAATTCTGATATGCTTGGACGATCTCAATTCAGTAGTTCTGCAAAAATTAACGCTAAACAACATATTTTCCAAAACTGAAACTTTTCCCCTAAAACATTTCCTAAACTTTCCCTAACTTTGAAATACATAAAATACAAATTCTATCAGCTTTACTGGAGGTATTTTAAAATTATGACGAAAAACATGTTTTGACCTTGCTGCGTATCTCGCGATTCCTCTCCCCCCATTATTGGGGTCTGCATTTTATTTCCCGGGCTGTATGGCTTTGGGTCTTATTGTAAAAACATATGACTATGGATCATCATTTTTACTGTTAAAATTCTGATGTATTCTACTAGGATCTAATAAAGAGTTTTATTTTCAGCTCGAAATATTAAGATACGGGAAAAATAAATTAAGTTTTTTGTTGTTCTAAAAGATTTCCTGCAAATTTCCCTTAAATTCAGTCAATATGATATTTTATTATCCTTTAAACCTTTAAATATTTGCATTCTGGGAAACTGCGATAAGTGTTTACTTTAGATTCACATTACCTCATTTTAAAAAGTGGTTAATGAGAAAAAGGAAGTAAGGCTATTTTTTAAGTAATTAAAAATGAGATGGAAAAACTTAAGTTAACCATATTTTACTTATATTTAAAGAACTTCTCTACTAAAATGAGTAAAAATTTTCCCCCCTATTCACTGCTGACTGTTAGTAATTTTAATTTATATTATTAAGAGTGAAGCGAATTAATATCGTCATCATAAAAAATATTTGCAACATACATATTTATCTTACATAAATTGTTTTGTATAAAATAAAATTAATACATAAAAAATGGGAATCTTAATTTTAAGTATCATTTTATTTTTTTTTTCTCATTTAGTGCGTGGTCGTAAAATTCTGACAAACCAGACATTCAGAAGTTTTTGCAATTTCTACTTCACTATATTTTCATGTCTAGAAAACGGAAAATCAGTTATTTTAAATCACTTCAAAGTTCTTACATAATGTCACATCTGTGTTGGATTTTTCTGGAAAACTTTATTTCCCAAATAATGGGTTTTCTAAGGATTTGTGTTTACCCGTTATAGATGGCGCTTCTGTAATTGACAACGGTTGAAGGCGACGCTGTTAAATTTCATTAAGGTGGATGAAGAGGAAGGACTCCTCGAAACTCGAAATTCGCAAAGAAATTTCTTACGGCGAGTAGAAGCGAAGTTATTTGAAGAAAAAATAAATTGAAACTTTAAACATTTCCAGTCATTTTATATCTCGTCTAGTTTCAGAATTCGTGCTATTTGCAATATGGTTCATAATAAAGAGTTAAAATTAACATATGAACTTTAGATATATTATAATTTTTGTTTTATTAAAGTTTTTGACAGTTTATGAGTAATAACATTACACTTGTATTTTAAAAGACGCTTTTCCTTTTAAAATGTTTAGGATTACTAGTTTGTATAATAGTTATTAAAATTAGATATTCCCGTATAAGTATAAGGATAAAGTAAGTATCTGTGAAACAAAATTTATATTTTTTTATTAATAATAGATAAACTTCCCCGTTTACCTTTTACAGCTACCATCTTAATTCCTAAATACTGCATAAAATGTGAAGCATTTAAAGCTTTCTTCATTTTAAATTGTTTCCTTCTATTTGATAATTTGTAGAAATATATTTTTAAGGCAATATTTAAAAATAAGTTTGGCTAGCTATTTAGTAGAAAATATAGCTTAAATTATTATCTCTGATATTATCTTATGATCTTATTTTATCTCTTATATTATTATCTCTCTAAATTATTATCTCAATCACTGACTCAAGAACAACTGCTCTTGAGTCAGTGATTGAGCAGGTTTATGGCGCAAAAGCGAATTTTAGCTAAATTGTTACACTTGTTATATGTATTTTTGAATTTTAATATTTTAACAATATATGCATACGCACATATATATTTTATATATATATGCATGTATGCTTGCATACATATAAAAAATAACTAAAAAACACATTTTAAAATTTTAGATCAAATTAAATATAAAAATCCAATTTTTAAAAGGAAATCAAATATATTTGGGTTTGTTTTTCCCCCAACCAAGTCAGATTAAGTTAAGGTATCCGGCTACGCGTTCAGAACCATGATTTTAAAAAAGCGCATAAAATGATAATTTTCATGATATTTAGTGTCACTTAGATTAGAATACATGTATAAAATTGTTTTAAGGACATTTTGACAAAAAAAATTATTTAAATACAATATTTTGGCAAAAAATTAACTTAGAATAACCTTTTTTCAAAATGTTCTCTTTTTGTGAAAAATGCTTCTATTATAATAATATTTTGCCTATATATAGCTCAGATCTCTATACAGAGGCTCAACTATGACTTTCGAAAAATTCACGTTATTGTCAGAGTTACAACCCATTGAAATAATTATCGGCGTTTTTGTCTTAAAATTTATCCCCTCTTTTGTCGTAAAACATGGATAAACCCACTTCTAAGTTATATATTTCAAAAATTCTAGTTGAGCCTCTGTATAGAGGTCTGAGCTATATACAGGCAAAATATTATTATAATGGAAGCATTTTTCACAAAACGAGAATATTTTGAAAATGGATAATTCTATGTTCATTTTTTGTCAAAATATTGTACTTAAATAATTTTTTATTGTAATACTATTCTTAAAACAATTTTATATACATTTTCTAATCTAAGTGACACTGAATATCTTTAATATTATCCATTTATACGCTTTTGAAAAATCACGGTTCCAAACATAGTTGGATACCTTAAATGAGATGAATGAAAAAAAAAGTGATGCGATGATGATTAAAAGCGGGACAATCTACCACAATGTGTCGGACACTGTACGGCACCTAGCATGAAGGACATTGAGGAGTATCTTCCTTTAACTGCAAATGCCTATGTGTAAAGTGTGTATGACGAAGACGAGTCAGTATAACAATGACCCTTCCCATTGGCATCATAGGCCATGCTCATATGACAGGTTTCATAGAGTACAGTTTGTGATCCAACTACTGGCTCCAATATTCCTGCCATACTGTAAAGAATTAAGATTTGCAGCCCCGGGATACAAGTGTTTCTTCAAATTCCGGGATTAAAATAACTAATCCTGGGATTTAATTTTTGTCTGAATTATATTTAAAAAAAAATTTTCTCATCAAAATTTTCTTAGAATTTAATTAATCTTAATTCTTATTAATTAAAATTTATAGAGAGAGCTTCCACTTCCAAAAAGAGACATTGCGCAATATTCATTGCTGTTTCTCAGTACTAAAAAATATTGTGACTTATGTTTGTCTTATATTTATAATAAGTTTTGATTTTTCTTTTTTGAATCACCAATCACGAACAATTTTTTTGAATTATCATGTTAAGTCAATATAAAACTTGTTTTTTTAGATTTCTCTCACTCTCTCTTTTTTTATACATCAAGAGATATTATTTTGTTATTATAAGCATATTCTCTCATTAGCTGTTTTTGATGTTTGGAGTATAGAAAAGGCATTTTTTCATAATTCTTTCCGAATATTTAAAGTTTGTGAATTAACTTAGCTATAGGTGAGTTATATATATTTCAATGTTTCCTTTTTTTAACACACAGAGATAAATTTAATATTATTATTTTGTTATTATTATAACTATATTTTCAAATTAGATTACATGTATTATATTTAAATGTTGTTAAAAATATTTCGGAGAGACATTTTTTGAGGAAGCTAAGAGACAGAATTACAGTGGACTGAGAAATATACAATGTATTAATTATTATTATTTTTAATATTGAAGTCTGTTCAGATTTATTATGCAATTTCAACCATGCTAATGTGTAAGTATTTTTCATTAACAGACCAGTCCTAATCCCGGTACCAATCCCGGATCCCGGGATTCCAATAATGTAATCCCGAAATCCCGGGACAGAATATATAGCACGGGATTCCAAATCCTAGTAAAAGTATGATGAAGGATGACACGATTCACGTCCGAAAGCGGAACAGCTTGTGGAAAATAAGTTTTCGCCGACCGAGCCTCACTGTACGCTTGCTCGTTGCCTGATATCTATGTGGCTTGGTAGCCAGCAAAACGCTATTTCGAAACTATTGTTGTAGAGTCACAACTCGTGATGTCTAGTACATTACATACCATTGGATGACATAGATCGATTCCAAGTGCTTCTAAGACACTCATACTGTCAGTATAAATACAGTATTTATGGCAGTGTTTCTCAAACTTTCAATACTTGCGACCCAATATTCAATTATAATTTTACTCGCCCCCCTCTCCATACAATAAATAACAATGGATTGAATTCAATAATACTATACTTTGGCGTTAAGTCTACAATACTACTTTAACCTCTCAAGTACCACCGGCTTATATAAACGTATATATAAACCGGCGTATATTCGTACGCTCAGCCAAAGTCTTAATTGCCCCGAACGTATATACACGTCTTTCCGAAGTACGATCTTTTCTGTGCACTGCCATTCATAAAATTATTCCGAAGGGTTTGGAATGCATTTAAAGGACTTTGACAGTGTTTGCGAAGGCAGGTTTGCTTATTTATTCCTTTTTAACCTTCCCATACATCACATACACGCGCTTACGTAGAAAGCGATGGCATTGGGGAGCGAATCGGGTAACTTTTAATCGGCAGTTAAGTGATTAATTATATAGGGTACGAATTATCAAGAGGAGTGTTAATTTTTTTGTGTAATTTTATATACGACAAGCCCATGGACTTATTGATAATTATTAAGCTTGTTCTTAACTAACTATATTTAAATTAATTATCAAATACATTTATAAGAACTGATACATTTATAAGTGTATTGTATCAGTGTAAATATGTATTATATTTTTTATTACGTCAGAATGTATTTTGTTTGTTTACGTTTAGTAAATTAATATTTTTTTAAAAATAATTGTTTGTTTTCGAGTTTTCAATTTTCTCGCGCCTCCCTCGTAGAGTTATCAGGAAGGCTAGCCCCACAGTTTGAGAAAGGCTGATTTATGGGATATATTGGAGTCGATTAATTGAAGTGCACTGTAAACGGTGACAGCCTCGGCAATGAAAGCATTGGAAGAAGCGTCGAACCGATAACTGTGCATATTATCTTCAATCACGCATATTATCTTCAATCAGTGGTGCAATAGCCCATGAAGGGCCAAGGCCTACTGTGACCATCTCAGTTTATTTCTTATCTGCCTTTGTTTAATTCACTGATTTTGAATTTGGATACAAAGGCATGAAAGAAACTACACTTCTCATAACTTCTTTTCTTAATATGTCATTGCAGCCTTCTGATTATGCAAAATTGTTAATTTAACAGATAATAAAATGAAGACGTATACTAATCAAATGAAATATCATAAATTGTATTTTCTATTTCTAAAATCTTATGCAATAGGTAATATGGAAGAAAATATAAAACCAATATGAAAATTAAGGCCAAAAATAAATTAGGAAGAGGACTGAAATATATTTCCTAATCAAGATTAAAATAATTTTTTTTGTATTAATATGTTTGATTTTGGAGCTGTTCCAATGGCCTTCTTTACAGAGGGCACGGTAGCCTTGTGATCATGGTTACAATCTCGTCGCTACTTCGTCAAGAGTTCAAGCCCACGTGCCGTGGAAGACTCTACGGGGGGCTGATGCACAAGTTTTTTGAGACCCAATGTCCTGTTGTGGTGTGGTAGTTTGGTGAGAGGAATGATAGCTCGGGTGTCCACCTTATCTCTTGACAAGTGGTTTAAGATTACGAGGTCCATTAACAATAGCCCCGGTATCGCCTTAATGTTAATAAACCCTCACTCACTCAAAGTTTTAAAAATTTATAAGAGAAAATCTTGTTTCTTAAGATGGGAAATTTTTATGTAATCGAACAGGGAAAAAAAAGAGGAAGTTGCATAAATATATTCACTTCCTAGATAAAGCATAAAATCGGAGCTATTTGGAAATATGATAAATGTGAAAACAATTCTCAGCAAATATTTAAGCAGCTCCTTAATTTTCTTGAATTGATTCATATGTTAAAAACTTTTTAACCACCAACGCAGTTTTTGTTTTGACGCAAAATCTCGGAATTTTTTTATACAACTAAACATCATACTTCAATTTTAATAAAAAAAAGAAGATGAATTGAAAAAAAAGATAAGTAAAAAGACTGGTTTTTCCAAAAAAAGTATTTACCATACTTTCATAATATTTTAAGAGCTTAAAAAACCCTCTTCACTAACAAAACTCTATTTTTAAAAAGAAGATGCATATACTTTCTAGAACCTTAACGCACTTCTAATTTTATGGAACAGTAATCTGATAGTTATCAGACAAAAAAGGAACATTTTAATCCTGTTAGACAAATAATCAAAAATAAACGAATCACAGAAATTCTCCGAATTTTTATTCTAGTAAAAATCATACAGATTTCTTTGAATCTTCTGAAAACTTCTTCAAAATGCCTTAAGCTAATTAGATATTTGTGATAAAAATATTAGTTTTCAAGGTTGAAATGCACATATTCTTCTAACATTTCATTAATTTTATAAGGAATCAAAAAACTTAATCAGCCATAAAATGTTCTTGGAATTTATTAAAACTTTTTCAGTGATATGCCACTTGAGATTTTGAAATAATTTTTAAATATTTCATATTCTTTCTCTGGAATAAAAGAAAAAGATTTGGAAAACAGTCCTATAATTTCTACGTAGAATACAGTAAAAATATAATGCGATATATTTTTAAAAAATTAACCTGAAGGTTGTTGTAATTTGTTTTTATTTTGCAATTTCCTATTTAATGTGAAGTGGTTAAAACAAAGTATGACTTTTATACGATGGTACATATAATTTTCTTAAACACACTGAAATAAATCTGATACTTTTATGTATATACGAGTAGTTTCAAGATTAATTTCAGTATGAGTGTCCTTGTCGCAGATACACCTTTATAAAATAATTTTCTTTAGTTTAAATTCTCACTAAAAGATTAATCTTTTTAGTAATTCTCTGTGATTATATATTCGGTATAATCAAAATTATTCAATTCCTTGACGAAGATTTATAAAAAAAATGTTGTTTTGCATTCACTTTTAAATATTATTTGTAAAAATACATAAAATATTTTTATTTTTAAAGAAAAAGGAAATACTTTTATCATAAGTTATTGCGATAGATTTGTTTTCAGTCATTGTTTCTGAAATACAGGAATGTTTTTAGACGGAACTATTTTTCATTTCTAAATATTGACTCAAAGATTTGAGTCCTAGAATGCAGAAATTTAATTTTTTAAAGGGAAAAAAAAATTGGAAGTATCTATCAATAATATGACCATGTGTAATTAAATGTTTTGATATATTTACCTGAATACGAGGAGAAAATAGAACATGCGCGTTTTTTTGAAGATTAAGTTCGGGGGTTAGCTTATATACAGATCCGCTAACCTTGAGGGGAGGGGGATTAGTTTAAAAAACCGATGATTTTTTTTTTATTTATACATTCTGTTAGCCATACTCAAGCGAATTAATCCTTAAATTTTTCTGGAGTATTTTCAACAGCAGTCTATTCAAAACTATTTTTTAAAAAAGTCACATTGTTACAGGTCTATCCGCGAATCTTCCAATAAACATCTTGGGTAAAAGTGTTGTTTTCAGCCGTGTGTTCAGTTGAAAATCGTTCTCGGTGAAGAAGATGAGATTTAGGCAAATGAGTACTTCTATTTAAATGTTGGCATTAGAGTAGACGAGGATGGTCGATGGTTGATAGCTGACGATTGAAAGTTTAGATTGAATTGGGAATAAAATTACGACCTGAGATCGTATAGTTAAGCAAGATATCTAAAGAGAATTCAAACGTAGGAGTTAAGAGCGCTTCAGTATTCACTTTTATTTATATGTAGTTGAATTAATCCTGATTGATTGCTTTTTCGGGTTTAATATTGAGTGCATTCCATCTCTTTAATTGTGTGTTGGTTGATTAAGTATATATAAAAGTAGTAATAATACTGTACTAAATTTATTATGGTTGATCTTTTCTCGAACCCCAGACACTAACATCCTCCGGGACGTCACAATATAAATCCTTCAAAGTCAGGGCCAGAATCCGAGTTTTCGAATAGTTCGTTCCTTTGAGTCTGACACCCTTCGTGTACAAGGTAACACGAATATGGGAGGGGGAAAAGTGTTTCTCATTGACACACACACACACACACACACACACACACACACATCCCCCTTTAAGTTTCCCCCCACGTTTGAAAAATTTGATTTATGGTTTTTGGGGGGGGTTAATTTGGGAAGTGCCCCTGTAAAGGTAACCCCCCTCGGCAATAAAAACAGGGAAGAAGCGTCGAACCGATAACTGTGCATATTATCTTCAATCACGCATATTATCTTCAATCAGTGGTGCAATAGCCCATGAAGGGCCAAGGCCTACTGTGACCATCTCAGTTTATTTCTTATCTGCCCTTTTTTTAATTCACTGATTTTGAATTTGGATACAAAGGCATGAAAGAAACTACATTTCTCATAACTTCTTTTCTTAATATGTCATTGCAGCCTTCTGATTATGCAAAATTGTTAATTTAACAGATAATAAAATGAAGACGTATACTAATCAAATGAAATATCATAAATTGTATTTTCTATTTCTAAAATCTTATGCAATAGGTAATATGGAAGAAAATATAAAACCAATATGAAAATTAAGGCCAAAAATAAATTAGGAAGAGGACTGAAAAAATATTTCCTAATCAAGATTAAAATAATTTTTTTTGTTTTAATATGTTTGATTTTGGAGCTGTTCCAATTCCTTCTTTACAGAGGCCACGGTAGCCTTGTGATCATGGTTACAATCTCGTCGCTACTTCGTCAAGAGTTCAAGCCCACGTGCCGTGGAAGACCCTACGGGGGGCTGATGCACAAATTTTTTGAGACCCAACCTCCTGTTGTGGTGTGGTAGTTTGGTGAAAGGAATGATAGCTCGGGTGTCCACCTTATCTCTTGACAAGTGGTTTAAGATTACAGGTCCAAACAATTCCCGGTATCGCCCAAAGTTAATTAAAAACCCCCCCCACCAAAGTTTTAAAAAAATTTTTAAAAAAACTTGTTTCTTAAGATGGGAAATTTTTATGTAATCGAACAGGGAAAAAAAAGAGGAAGTTGCATAAATATATTCACTTTCTAGACAAAACATAAAATCGGGGCTATTTGGGAAAAATGAAAAAGGAAAAAAACAAATATTTAAGCAAATTTTTTCTTTTAATTAAATTTATATTTAAAAAACCCTTTTTTCCACCAACGCAAAGGCGACGCAAAATCTCGGAATTTTTTTATACAACTAAACATCATACTTCAATTTTAATAAAAAAAAAAAGAAGGTAAATTGAAAAAAAAGATAAGTAAAAAGACTGGTTTTTCCAAAAAAAGTATTTACCATACTTTCATAATATTTTAAGAGCTTAAAAAACCCTCTTCACTAACAAAACTCTATTTTTAAAAAGAAGATGCATATACTTTCTAGAACCTTAACGCACTTCTAATTTTATGGAACAGTAATCTGATAGTTATCAGACAAAAAAGGAACTTTTTAATCCTGTTAGACAAATAATCAAAAATAAACGCTTGACAGAAATTCTCCGAATTTTTATTCTAGTAAAAATCAGACAGATTTCTTTGAATCTTCTGAAAACTTCTTCAAAATGCCTTAAGCTAATTAGATATTTGTGATAAAAATATTAGTTTTCAAGGTTGAAATGCACATATTCTTCTAACATTTCATTAATTTTATAAGGAATGAAAAAACTTAATCAGCCATAAAATGTTCTTGGAATTTATTAAAACTTTTTCAGTGATATGCCACTTGAGATTTTGAAATAATTTTTAAATATTTCATATTCTTTCTCTGGAATAAAAGAAAAAGATTTGGAAAACAGTCCTATAATTTCTACGTAGACTACAGTAAAAATATAATGCGATATATTTTTAAAAAATTAACCTGAAGGTTGTTGTAATTTGTTTTTATTTTGCAATTTCCTATTTAATGTGAAGTGGTTAAAACAAAGTATGACTTTTATACGATGGTACATATAATTTTCTTAAACACACTGAAATAAATCTGATACTTTTATGTATATACGAGTAGTTTCAAGATTAATTTCAGTATGAGAGTGTCCTTGTCGCAGATACACCTTTATAAAATAATTTTCTTTAGTTTAAATTCTCACTAAAAGATTAATCTTTTTAGTAATTCTCTGTGATTATATATTCGGTATAATCAAAATTATTCAATTTCTCGACGAAGATTTATAAAAAAAAATGTAGTTTTGCATTCACTTTTAAATATTATTTGTAAAAATACATAAAATATTTTTATTTTTAAAGAACAAGGAAATAATTCTATCATAAGTTATTGCGATAGATTTGTTTTCAGTCATTGTTTCTAAATACAGGAATGTTTTTAGACGGAACTATTTTTAATTTCTAAATATTGTCTCAGATTTGAGTCCTAGAATGCAGAAATTTAATTTTTTAAAGGGAAAAAAATTGGAAGTATCTATCAATAATATGACCATGTGTAATTAAATGTTTTGATATATTTACCTGAATACGAGGAGAAAATAGAACATGCGCGTTTTTGAAGAGTTCGGGTTGCATATACAGATCCGGGCCAGCCCTTGAGGGAGGGAGTAGTTTAAAAAGGGTGATTTTTTTATTTATACATTCCGTGAGCCATACTCAAGCGAATTAATCCTTAAATTTTTCTGGAGTATTTTCAACAGCAGTCTATTCAAAACTATTTTTTAAAAAAGTCACATTGTTACAGGTCTATCCGCGAATCTTCCAATAAACATCTTGGGTAAAAGTGTTGTTTTCAGCCGTGTGTTCAGTTGAAAATCGTTCTCGGTGAAGAAGATGAGATTTAGGCAAACGAGTACTTCTATTTAAATGTTGGAATTAGAGTAGACGAGGATGGTCGATGGTTGATAGCTGACGATTGAAAGTTGAGATTGAATTGGGAATAAAATTACGACCTGAGATCGTATAGTTAAGCAAGATATCTAAAGAGAATTCAAATGGGAGTTAAGGGCCCCGTATTCACTTTTTATTTATATGTATTTTGAATTTCCTGATTGATTGCTTTTTTTGGGGTTTTAATATTGGAGTGATTCCATTTTTTTTAATTTTTTGTGTTGGTTGATTAAGTATATAAAAATTTTTAGTAATACTTGTATTTTAAAGTTACTATGGTTGATCTTTTTTTTTAGAACCCCAGACACTAAAACACCCTCCGGGGGTCACAATAAAAAACCCTTTTAAAATTTGGGCCAAATCCAAAGTTTTCGAATAGTTCTTTCCCTTTTGATTTTGGGCCCCCTTTTGAAACAAGGAAACCCGAATATGGGGGGGGAAAAAGTGTTTCTTTTTTACACACACACACACACACACACACACACACACACACACACACACACACACACACACACACACAAAAACACACACACACACACACACACACACACACACACACACACACACACACACACACACACACACACACACCCCCTTAAAAAACACACACACACACACACACACACACACACACACCCCCCGGTTTGAAATTTCCGTTTAAAAGTTTTTTTTTCCGGGAAGGGATATGTCACTGATTATCTCATCCAAAACTGATTCTTTTAATTCGGTATATTAAAGCATCCATAAAGTTTTTAAGATACAAATTTTGTCTGGCTTATCTTCGTCTCTTTCTCACTGCTTTCCAAACTATTTTTGTTAATGCTCAAATAATCAAATACAGTTCAAATAGAAGATTTCATGTAATCATTAGTGTTTACAGTACACAAGTTTTCATATTGATTTCTAATTATTCTTGCATTTTAGCACCTCGTCTGATTTTAATTAATTTAAATAATTTATTTTCATCAGTTGCATTTTCGCTGAGAGTACTCGAAACTCGAATTTCAGAATGCCATCATTCTTAAAAAAGTTTTGAAGACAATTCTGTGATACGGATCTAACAGCCTTTGTTATCCACTGCATGACATTCATTTAATTGACCCATGTCGCAAGCTGTTCACTGTTACTGTAAGTAGCTTAACAAAAAAACATGCTTTAAAAGGTTTTCTGTGGAGAACCTTGGTCCAAACGCTGTGATATTGTTGCAGTATGTGGGAAAGGTACAAATTCTTCACTGATTTTAGTTTTATATTTGGAGAGTGAACTGGTTTTTTTTTGATTTTCAAAATTTTGCTTTCTATTTTTCTATACATTGTTTTATCAAAAGCAATGAACCACTCGAACACTATACATTTTCGTCATCCGTAACTCTTTATTGTGATGTCAATGGACGGATAAAACCTTTGAATTGATGTGTTTTATGGTTTTTGTGTTTTGGGACTTTTTAATTACAAGTGATTTCATAAGCAATCCTTCCATATTACAACACAGTAGCATTTTATCTAGTCTATTATATATATATAAGTTACATATCAACTAATTTTTTTCACCACAAATAGTATTAAAAGTATTTATATATAATGCTATGTTTTTAATTAAATTTATCAATCCTACCATTTGGACTTTTTTTGCCTTTCTTGTCATAATACTCCACTTAAAAATACATTTATTGTCCTTACAGAACAAATTAAATTTAACACTACTGTGTCCCTTTCACATGGTGCAGTTTTTAAAACTCTTACAGTCATGGAATGTTTATCTGTAATCCATAATTTTTTCTATTTCTTTGCTATCCTTCAGCAGATGATTTACTTGATTTTCCCTGATTCTTAATTTCTGCTATATGAATTTATCAACTTTTTATTTTAATATTAATTTTTTTCCCTCTTTGAATCCAAGCTAGGTAACATAGATAAAAATAAAGTACAAAAGAGAGTACAAACTAAATTTCTTTTTCTCCCCAGTTCTAACGAGAACAAAGAATGATAAAAACATTTTTACTATATCCACAT
>BMAV01005851.1:121365-164749 GCA_019973955.1 Trichonephila inaurata madagascariensis | reverse complement strand
ATATATATATAATAGAGAGATTAAGTTCTAGAAGATTCTACAGTTATTTCGTCAAATAATCATCTTATACCCTTTCAGATTTCTTCGAGGAAGTTTATTTTTTTTAGTCTACAAATATTGCAAAAAATTGTGATCACATTAATTTGTATCCAAGGACACTTCTACTTACGTAAGACGACCAGAATTTTTATTCTTAGGAGGGCGAATTGCTAACATATATTTTCATCATCCTGTCTTATTTCCGGAACACAACTATATCACAAATATGTGCATTACTCCCATGAGGTTATAGAGTTAAAATTTTTTTCAAATTGCTAGAGCTGCAACTTTGAATGATGAGAGATAAAAAAAATAAATACAAATTTCTGTTTTTTTGAAAAACTGACCATTTTATACTACTGGAGTTAAAATGTAATTGTGCCAGAATCAGTAATCTAGTTTTTTTTATGGATACCAGTACGAGAAACTGGTAAGCGTCACAATGCTTTGTTTCGAAGCTACACACAAATATCTCTTACCATGGTGGCAGAGAGGAAAAGTCCAGCCTCATTCTTAATCTAGCTTCAATATCTTGATCTCCCACTTGAGTATTTTGGAATCCACCTGGAGACCAATGATTTAAGGTATTCGACTACGTTCGGAACCGCTATTTTAAAAAGGCACATAAATGGATAATTTTCATGATATTTAGTGTCAGTTAGATTACAATACATGTATAAAATTGTTTTAAGGACATTTTGAGAAAAAAAATGATTTAAATTTAATATTTCGGCTAAAATTTAACTTAGAATAACCTTTTTTCAAAACGTTCTCCTTTTGTGAAAAATGTTTCTATTATAATAATATTTTGCCTGTGTATAGCTCAGACCGCTGTACAGAGGCTCAACTATGATTTTTGAAAAATTCACATGATTGTCAGAGTTACAACCCATTGAAATAATTACCGGCGTTTTTTTCTTAAAATTTCTCCCCTCTGTTGTCGTAAGACATGGATAAACCGACTTCTAAGTTATATATTTCAAAAATTCTAGTTGAGCCTCTGTTCAGAGGTCTGAGCTGTATACAGGTAAAATATTATTATAATAGAAACATTTTTCACAAAAGGAGACAATTTTGAAAATGGGTCATTCTATGTTCATTTTTTGTCAAAATAGTGTACTTAAATAATTTTTTATTGTAATGCTATTCTTAAAACAATTTTATGTACATTTTCTAATCTAAGTGACTCTAAATATCATAAATATTATCCATTTATACGCTTTTGCAAAATCAAGGTTCCGAACGTAGTCGGATACCTTAAATGAACATCGTAGACGATGCAAAACACCTGTGAAAAATGATGCTCGGAAAGCATTAGTGGAAACTATTTCAACTGTATTTGTTACTGTATTATACTGTCGGTACATTAATGATATGAAAAATTGAAAATTATTCTGCCATCACTTGTTAATCAACCTGGCCTGAGACTTCTCCACCAGAATGATCGGCCGTATATGTAATATAAAACAATTTTGAAATTAAATAAATTAAAGTGTAAAATTTTGCAGCACCCAGTTTATTTATGAGATCTTTCGTCAATCATTTTTTCTATTTTTAAACGTATAGAATAGTTTTTGAGGGTTAAAAAGTATGAAAAGGAAGACAGTCTGAAAAATTCCATATCAGAGTCTGTTGGTTCTAAAGGTCACAATTTTTTTAAGAGACAGGCATCAATGCTTTAAAATCTCGTTGAGAGAAATCATAGTGAAGCAAATGGAGTATACTTTGATTAAATATACATCTTTTGAAAAAAAAAATATATACAGTTTTATACATCCTCTCAATTAAAAATCCAACATTTCATACTAATATAAAGGCTCAAATTAAAGGCAATTATTTTTTTGTTCTCAAAACTTTGTTTTGTAAAATTACTTTCGCCCAAAGTATATGAAATTCTTGATGCTCAATGTAATCAATGCAATTATACAAAAATAGATAAAATAATTTTCTATTTGTAAAGCTGGTTCTTCTTCCTAGTCTTTTAAACCAAATCAATGCAAGTAACAAAATACAGTCGGACAGTTATAGAATGAAGTCGCTAAATCCCGGAAAAAAGTTCGTTATATGGAAGATTTGTTATATAGAGGATCATTTTTCAATATACTTTATATAAACCATATAAAACAAATTTTAAACTCATAAACACTATATATTAAAAAAGTGCCGCCCAGCCAGTATGGTGGATATGACCCTCGGCTTGCAACCGAATAGGTTCGGGTTCGAATCCCGAGTAAGGCATGGTCGTATTTTTTTCGAGAAAAGAAGTCGGACCTTAGCCTGTAATGGATTTCCGTCTCGAATGGAAAGCAGCCCACCTTGTGTTATATGCATCTGTAATAAAAATGTTTATATTCTTCTGTCTGTATTGTATGTTTCTAATCTCACACTTGTATATTTAATATGTATGCCACGCTAAAAACACATAACAACTTTAAAAAAAGTAATTATTCACGCCTGTTTTTAAATTTATATATCTTACCCATCAAAAGAAAGAAAGAAAAACTGCAAGAAAAACAAGAAAAAAGAATGTCGAAAAATACACTGTATTAGCAATATTAAGAAAATAATTTGCATTAAAAATAATTAATTTTAAGGACATTTTCTAATTTCAAGCATACAAGTAATATTTTATGTACATTATTTTATAATTAGAACACGAGGACACAAGACAATCCACTGAGGGTGAAAAGGGATATCGAAAATGTTTCTAGTGAACTGGACAATGGTGGTTTAAGGTTGCACTTCTTGGATGAAACGCCCAGAGCTTTTGTTCTCGGCGCGAGTTAGGATCTAATAAAACCAGTTCAAAATTTATGACCATCATAAAATGTGTTAAAGTTAGAATAACTTGAAATGTTCAGAAATACTTTAAAAATAGAGAGAGAAAAAATTTAATCTCAAAAGAAAAAGTTCGTTATATAGAAAATGCCCTTCGCTATAGAGAGGTTATTTTATGAAGAAAATCGCGAAATGTTCAAGGTTCCAGGAAAAAGTTCGCTATATAGAAAAATTCGTAATATAGAGGTTCGACTGTATACAAATACAAAACTGAAAATACAAATGAGTAAGGTATACTTACTATCATGAAAAGCATACACAAAATGCATAAATCTTTTAAAAGTACAATTTTGAATATCTTTGAGTTTAAAGTGCTGGAAAGAAAAATTCATGTTTATACAGAGAGAACGCTTGTCCTTAAACTTTCATTCTTTTTTGGTCACAGCAGCCTTAGCAGATTTACATTACTCCATGAGAGTATACCGTTAAAAAGGACAACGGTAATTTGCCTTAAACTCAATATTAAAAAAGGAGCCCTTTAAAATACGTGGATTAAAGATGCTTCAATTTCCCATTATATTTTATTTTGTGTCCTTCTATTTTTTTACTTAATCTTAGAAAGTAATATGTTAAAGCTGATTAAGCTTACTTCGAAATTCTTGAAGAAGTAATTCAAAGCTCTTATTTTTTTTTCAGTTTTCCCATCTGCTTCATGTTTTTTCACAGAAAATAAAAAGAGTGTTATGTGTATAATCACATAACGATTAAAACTTAATTTTTTCCTTCCATACTTGAAAAAGTCGTAATCTTTCCCCAATATAATGCAGCAGTTTTGCACAAAAAAGCAAACGCTATTTTTTAATTAGAATTTCGTCCTGTTTTGCATTATTTAAAAAGGTTGTATGAAACTAAAATCAATCTCACTTTAGATCCAAATATTGTACATATATTTCTGAAATATTTTATAGGGATTTTTTCCTTAAGACTGTTCAGAAAATTGTTTTGAAAATAATGTGTAAAACAAGTACCGTAAAATCCGGCGTGTAACGCACACTTTGAACACAAAAATTGAGATAGAAATATTAGAGTGCGCGTTATACGCCGAGTATAAAAACGATAGCTTTAAAAATAACAAAAGAGGTAAGCATAAAAAAAAATTACTTCTACACATATAAAAGTAGGTTTATATAAAAGAAACGACATACTTTATGAACTAAAATAATTCTAGAAATATACTATTATTTCAAAAGTCTGGAATAATATTTTGAATAAATGACTTCAAAACATAAGAACATTGTATTCTATCATTTCAGATTTCTTCGTAAAAAACGGGGTGCGCGGCGTTATACGGCGAACATATCTAAAAATTATAAAGTGCAGCTTTGAAGTATAGGTGCGTGTTATACACCGGTGCGCGTTATACGCCGGATTTTACGGTGGTTTAATTTAATTTAATTTAATTTAAAATGAAAAACACATAATAATATTTTTAAATAAAATGAGCTATAATATAGAAATAACATTGACATTTATCCTCTTGAAACAGACGGATTACGGTAAATGCAGAGTCAGCAAGTTGCCAGCTAATCATTTCTTTCAAGAATTTTATTGTTGATGCTGTTGCAAGTTACCGCGCGCGTTCTCTTCAATTAATAGACTCTAAACTTCAAAGCAACGCGAGGGCTTTTGGTGACAGATTCGTAATTTTGAATCTCAATCAAGTGACGAGGACGATATCTGAGCTGGCATTCCCTCCCCGCACTAAACTGACACACCAAGCCAACGGGAGGCTTTTGAGCCACGACAGAATTACCCTGCATCATCCCATCTACATGGTGGGCTTTCAGTGGCCTTAAAGCTCGAATTCATGCCTCGCCGGCCCCATGAGTTCTTGGCCATAACCACAAAGCTACCGTTGTCATTTATCAACTCTAAGACAATACCAGATATCATTCAAAAACTAAAAGGTGCTTGAAAATTCCATTGGTCGGTGTCATCTGGTGGTAATTGATATATTCGACATCAAACGTAGACTGTATGGCGGAAGTTTTGATATAAATTTGTTTTGTGTCCCCAGCCATGGGAGTATAGCAATCAATGAGTGAGCGGAATAAGCAGTTCGTTTGGGAATGAATCCCTTACCACTTGTTAACCTCTTTAGGGTATGGAACATATAATCCGGAATCACATTAAAACAGTATGGCAAAAATCGTGGAGTTTTCAGATGAAAAACAAATTGCTCTTGGAGCTGTATCTGTGATACCAATACGAAGAGCTGATGCCAAACTTACTCGCCTTTGTATCGGTAATACTCGTTTTACTTACAAATTTTATTTACAAACATCAGTAATTTGACACAAATCCTCCCAAATCTCCTTCATATAAAGTTTCATACACCACTTGTCCCATTTAAATTGATTGTCCTGTATTTCCTTATCATCATCGCGTTACAGTTTTTTGCTAATAAGTTTTAATCTTGCCTGGTTTAGTGGGGAAAAACTCCCTCCCAAATCTATTTATTTTTATGTTTACAATGGGATTTTTGTGACATATTTAATATTTTATACTTTTCAACATTCATATTTTAGAAATTTGTATTTAATACATTATTATCAACATAATTTTATAACTTTAAACTTGTTTTCATATCTATTCCAGACTATTGTCTGGGGCACACAGTTTAGGCAGACTTGGTTCTTGCAACGTTAAGCCTTACATTCAGTCAGTCATCCTTCTATAATTTTTTTTAAATTATGGATAATTTACATTATACTATTTTATTTAGTCAATTTGTCTTTCTGAAAAATGAAATATTAAACAAATATTAATTAATAGTAATTTTTTTATGTTTTTTATGTATATAAATATAAAAATTTTGTACATATATATAGAGAGATATATATAGTATGCTATATATTTTAAATTAAATGTTATTATAAGCTATTAGGATTTCAAAGAATAAATTATTTATTAAATATTTAAAAATAAAATTTATTCTAACATTTATACTTTTAAACTTTTTTTATAATGAGAATCGTGATTAATAATTTTAAACTATTCCAAAACTATTAAACTACTTTTTACATTATTAAGCTATTAGGATTTCAACGAATAAATTATTTATTAAATATTTAAAAATAAAATTTATTGTAACATTTATACTTTTAAACCTTTTTTATAATGAGAATCGTGATTAATAAATTTAAAATATTCCAAAATTATCAAAAACCTTTTTATATTATTTTTATATCAGATCATAATATTTTAAAATGATACAATTTTTAAAATGTAGGAAATTAAAAAATTTTCCTTTAAAATGATTTAACAAAAATTGTAGATTATAGAGTAGAAGTTAAATTTACTTATTTTAACAAAATAATTCTAAGCATCATGAGTAATTGCTATACTCTTAAAAGGTTGAATGACAAAAAATTGATAATTGAGGTAAAAAATGTCAACATTTCCAGGTATTTAAGTATTTTCCAGTTATGACAACGTCAACACTTCCAGGTATTTTGATTTTTTACCGTATTTAAAAACTAACCTCATTCACGAATATTAAGTTGTCTCAATCAATAATACAATTCATTTGGCATTTAAATAATAAATAAAAAATGCATATTTCAATGAAAAAAACTCAATTGCAATTCTAGACTTTTTTCCACGAACAGATATTGAAAAATGAATAAGAATGAACATTATTAGTTATTTTCTATTATTGTTAAGTACGTGATCAATTTGCAAACCGATAAATACTATTTTTTCACTTCAGTTTTTGCCTTTTCAATAAACGTGTTTATTCATTGTGGATGGGAACTGCTTTTTGAAAAAAAAAAAAAAAAAAAAAAGGTTATAAAGATATGGAGACAGTAAAGTTTTTTCCCCGCCAAGTTCAGATAGAGAGATTTGTTGTAAAATATAAAAAACACCCGTATTAATACCACTCCCAAATGTGATTTTTTTACATACATAACATTATATTATGAAAGTTCACAACACTAACGCTTTTTTAAAATGCAACCAAAACACACAAACTTTATATATATATTTATTATAGACATATATATATA
Organism: Trichonephila inaurata madagascariensis; assembly: GCA_019973955.1. Taxonomy (NCBI): domain Eukaryota; kingdom Metazoa; phylum Arthropoda; class Arachnida; order Araneae; family Nephilidae; genus Trichonephila; species Trichonephila inaurata. Next base: position 157,862 of record BMAV01005851.1, on the reverse strand, counting down.
TATATATATGATAAAAAAACAAATATAATAAAAATAACCAATCTATATAATAACACACTATACTTTCTTTTACACTCATGGACAAAAAAATGAGCGCACAAAGAAACAATTGCGGGAGCGTAACTAAACTTGGCATGAAGGTACATGTTGGGGAGATATGCAAATGATTAGAAATGTAGCATGATTGCGCATTACGTATAGCCGGTAGAAGGCGGTTAACATCGTTCTCCGTGGAGTATAAGACAGGTAACCAAAGCTTGTTAGAGTGTTCTGAATCATTCACAAAGGAAGAGCTGAGGTAGACATGCCATTACGCCGTTTTCGAAGACAATATGAGCAGCTGTCGCAGTTTGAGAGGAGGAGAATCATCGGCATGATGGGGAAGCTGGGTGGTCAGCTAGGTGAGTAACTCGTCAATTAAGGTTGCAAGGTGTTGTGAGGTGGTGTTGGGACCAGTGGATCCGAGAGATATCATTTACACGAAGACAAGGCTCAGGACGCCCTCGATAGACCAGTCGTCGATAAGATCACCACATCGTAAGATATGCATGCGTACAGCCAACTGCTTCATCGGCCGCCATCCAGGCCCAGGTAGCATCTTCACTTGGGCCTCTGTGTCTTCTTGAACCATACGAAGGCGCCTGGCTAAAGGACATTTGGGATAGTGGCACCCATTACGTGTGCTGCCTTTGATGCCTCCCCATCGATGCCTCCGTTTGGAGTGGTGCCACGCACGAGGAAACTGGAATGAAACCAGATCGTTTTTAGCGACGAATCCAGATTCAATCTCAGCAGTGATGACAATCGTATTCGTGCGTGGAGACCCCTTGGTGAACGCCTCAATCCTGCCTTTGCTTTAAAGGGACACACCGCTCCCACAGCTGGTGTGATGGTATGGGGTGCCATTGCCTACAGTACACAGTCACCCTTAGTATTGATCCGTGGCTCCATGACAGCCAGCATTATGTCCATGACATCCTGTAACCACATGTGTTGCCACTCATGAACGGCTCTCAGGAACTCTTTTTCAACAAGACAATGCTCGGCTTCACACGGCAAGGATATCACAAGACTGTCTCCGCACTGTTACTACACTTCCTTGGCTTGCGCGATCGCCAGACTTGTCTCCAATCTACCATATCTGGGATTATTTGGAATGGCGAGTTGGGCATCCCACGAGTTTCAACGAACTAGAGGCAAGGTAAAGCAAATATGGAACGAAATATTTCAAGACATCATACAGAACTTGTATGCCCTAATGCCCGATCGTATCGCATCGTGCATTCGCGCTATATATAGATGGGGTTCAACAGGGTATTAAATCCTCCGTTCTTTTGCCTTTTTCTCTGAAATAAATGATCCTTTTTCTTTGATTTTCTAATCATTTACTTATATCAAAGGAGTCATTACTTATGTAAAATTTCGTTTCATTTTGACGAATCCTTCTTGGTGCGCTAATTTTTTTTGTCCATGAGTAATAAGTGTTTTTATTATTTGGAACACAAAAGAAAATCGCAATGTGTTAATTTTTTTGAGCGACAACTCTCTTTCTCTCTCTCTCTCTATATATATATATATTAAGTAGTTAGACTATGTTGTTTTGATTTCTGAATTGAAAAAGAAACAAAAGATAGTACATTTGTTGTAAAACGGAAACTAGACAAACTTATGTCTCACACACACACACACACACAGACACAAAAACATATTCTAGTCAGCGCATATACAGCCGGAGCCTCAGGATATTGCATATTCGGATAGTGCATGAAACAGAAGAAATTTCAATGCAAACATAACTTAAGTTAAATGTGGTTGCATCAATTCACGTATACTGTAAAAATGTCTCACACTGATTTTAGAACAATATGAGCGGATGTCAACATTGGAAGAGGAGTCGCAATTAGATAGTAGGAAGAGGAGTCGTCAAATTGGAGGATCGCTTGACATTTGGTTTGAAGTGATGCTCTTATTCAATGATGGTGGCATAAAAGGGGAGAGTTATGGCGATGCTGAACAACTATAAGATAGCATCTGACGGAAAGCAATGACAGAATGCGAAGACAGAATAGACTAATAAATGATTCAGCGTTGCTCTTGCCTTAATGAACAGGAACACTAGATGGTGATCGATAAGCGACCCATCAAATGGGGACAAGGGCACGTAGACCCCCTACTACGTCTCACCATTTGACACTATTAGGAGGATTTACAGTGGGGTCAGGAGCATTCGATCAGGTATATCATGGACTACGGTACAGATGTTTTTAAAAATAATTTGAATTGAGTCCCGATGACCAATGAAGACTTGTCTGGAGGCGTCCAGCATGTCAGCGGTCTGATCAGTTCATTATTGTCCCTCACACAGAACACCAGCCTGAAGTTATGATATCGAGACCCGTATGTTTGATTCAAAACTTTTCATCCAATCATCTGAGACTAAAGTTAGAAATTTTATCTGACATGTTGCGAAACATAGCAGAAAAGACTGAAAAAAACACACAAAAATCCTCTAAATACAACTTAAATACAAAATTACCAGCTCCAGTTTGCAAAAGGGGAAATAAAAATCAGTTTATAAGAGCTTATTACAAATCATACATTTTTAGTTAAGAAAGCATATTAGACAGTTTGTGAATTGAATTTCTGAAGTTTTAAAGATGAATGTTATGAAATGGTTCTTTTGTATAAATAATACGGTTGTCAACTAAAAGAAGTAACACGGTACTAATCATTATATTTCCCTAATAATTTACATCCTTCAGAAAATGCATTCCTTTATGTTCTTAGCAGATTAGGGAAATATAAAGCGTTTCGTTTTCTTTCACATAATAATTCCAAACATAGGTGAAATCGTGCACTACAAGTGTACATCATCCCCTATGCCTTAGCCCTACCATTTGTTTCATTCAAACAATTAAAGTGTAATTCTCTAATATGAAAAGCGAACCACATATAGGACGTTTCACAAAACATATTACTTTGTGTTTATATGAATGCATGTGAGTGTGTATTGCTTTGTTCACTATAGATTTGCCAAATTAAAAATGAAAAGCCTTCATTTAAAATATATTTAAAAACATTTCTTACAAACAATTCTTTTCTTTAGCGTGTCTTAACTATTATATTTAACTCCTTGTAAAACTTTTAGAAGAGAAAGTTGAAGAAATAAGGAAAAAAACAAACAAACATTCGAAGCGATTTTTTATTTTAACAAGAACTAAATTTTAGTTTCATAGAAATGTTTCCGTAGTCTTAGTAGGTATCTTTAATATTTTTCACAAAAGTAACTTCATTTTTGATTTCAAATAATGTAGTATCAGATTTCTGTTTCAAGTCAGTTAATAATTTATTTATTTAATTAGTATATTCTATCATTGTTTTTCTTTTAACTTCGTCCGATCATTATTTTTAACAACTTTATAGAAATTGTGATTTGGGATGTGAGTTATCCAAACATAAAATATAGATCAGAGCTTGCAGTAAGTAAAAAGTATTTAATTAACATTTTCAGTTTTCCGAAAAATAAAAATGTTAGAAGCATTAAAAAAATTAAAAAATTATAAATGTTAAAAAAATTGGAAAATAAGAATCTCTTAAATTAAGAATGCATGGGTTCTTAATTTATGAAGTCCTCTTTTTATATTGTTAGAATATTTTAAAGGACTACGAATGATATTTACCTTTACGTTTCTACTTATTTAAATCTTACTTCCTTTTTGAATACTTCTTTCTTGAAAAGATGTTTTATTCATTGTATTATTTTTATTTTCCAACTCATGTTTACATTTCTTTACTAAGAAAACCAGGAATAGCCGCCAATAGAATGCCAAAATCAATATGCATAATAATGTTAACTAAAATATATTTACTTCTTATATTCATTTAAGGTATCCGACTACGTTCGGAGCAGTGATTTTAAAAAAGTGCATAAATGGATAATTTTCATGATATTTAGTGTCACTTAGATTAGAATATATGTATAAACTGTTTTAAAGAGAATTTTAACAAAAATAATTATTTAAATACAATATTTTGGCCAAAAAGTAACTTAGAATATGGTTTTTTCAAAATGTTCTCGAACGCAGTCGGATACCATAAGGTATCCGACTACTTTCGGAACCTGGATTTTGTAAAAACGTATAAGTGGGTAATATTTAAGATATTTAGTGTCACTTAGATTAGAAAACGAATATAAAATTTTTTAAAGAATATTATTACAGTAAAAAATTATTTAAATACAATATTTTGAGAAAAAATGAACATAGAATGATCAATTTTCAAAACATTCTCCTTTTATGAAAAAGGCTTCTATTATAATAATATTTTGCCTGTATCTAGCTGAGATCTCTGTTCAGAGGCTGAACTACAATTTTTGAAATATACAACTTAGAAGTGGATTTATCCATATTTTACTACAACACAGGGGAGAAATTTTAAGAAAACACACCGATAATTATTTCAATGGGTTGTAACTCTGAAAATAATGTGAATTTTTCAAAAATCATAGTTGAACCTCTCTACAGAGGTCTGAGCTATATACAGGCAAAATATTATTACAATAGATGCATTTTTTTATAAAAGGAGAACGTTTTGAAAAAAAAGATTATTCTAAGTTAATTTTTTGCCAAAATATTGTATTTATAAATAGTTATTTTGTCATAATGTCCTGAAAACCGTTTTATACATGCATTCTTATGTAAGTGACACTAAATATCATGAAAATTATCCATTTATGCGTAGTCGGATACCTTAAAGTAAATAAAAATACCAAATGCTTTCAATTTAATAGCAACTGATTATTGAATTTAAATTGCATTGGTAGGTATAGATTAGATAATTTTTGAGTTCCTTACAACCTTTTTTAATGTAGACATCTCTGGAGTAAAATAAATGTGATTTTCACTATGCCATCAATTTTTTTTTACACTAAGCAAATAAAATAATGGAAAAATAAATCGAGTTAGGGTTTAAGTAAAGTGAGATTTCAAAATGTTTGCGATGTGTTAGATTAAATGTTCAGAATAATAAAAAAAAAACTAATTGGGTTGGATACTTTGCCCCTTCTTTCTAAGTAATTTATTTAGAATCGACAAAATATTTTTCTACTACAATATCTAATACTATTTCCCTTCCGGAAATATCGTTTCCTGATATCACACTTGAGTTATTTACCTATGATAAATAATGTATTGGTATGTAGCAATTCTAATTGATATTTCATTTCTAAATATGGATTTTTTGTCAGTCAATAACTTGTTCCAGACATGCTAACTTCATAAGAGATTAGTCCCGTGTAACAATCACAAGTAACTGCTTTTATTTTCTTTATAAGTATAACTTGTTATTAAGTAGTATTTATTTTACAAGATTTACTGAATAAGTATATCTACAAAGAAAAAAATTGAATTCTTATTTCAAAAAGAAAAAAAAGCAAAAATGTATTTATTACAGTAAATTTGATTTTAAAAAGTGGAGTCAATCCACTTTAACTCAATTGCAAATTAAAAAAAGGAGAAAGTATACTTTTTTACAAAAAGAAATATATATAAATGTGTATTAAAATTAACTCTTAATCTATACAAGCAATACTTATTAATATAGTGCAGGGATGGCGAATCTTTATGGATCAAAGTGCCATTTTTTTCTAATGAAATGTTTATGGAGGTATAGACGTGCCGTCAAATAACTGTTACTTGAGATGATTGGGAAAATATAATAAAGCTAAATAATAACAACACAAAACTCTTTCGAAAAAATACTTTTAGCACTGTATAGTTGTAAATGTTTTAGTTTTACGTGTAATTTAAATTAAAGTAAACATTAGTGTGACTTCTGTTGTTTCAGATTGGATGACAAATAACTTATATTAGGATTGTAACATGTTACATTCAGCAGAATGCTTGCTGAATTGGAGTCAACTGCCAAATGGGTTCAAAGCAATTAATCATTTTTGCTGTGGTTCACTTTTTTGACAAAAAGATTTGTGATTTGTTTCAAAATGCCGTTTTACAGATGAAAACCACTATTCCAGAACAAAAAACACACACCTCTTTGGCACTTTTACTAATTATGTCCTATTTCTAGATTCGTCAATTTTGAAATTCTCAGTTACACTTACTACCTTGCAATTTTGTTCTATTGCTGAACTAGCCATGTTAAATAAAAGTCAGACATCGTAAATGTAACACAAATGAACTTTAAATTGCAGTTGCATCAATGAAATTGACTATGCTATGCGTAGACAAACTTTGCATCATCATTTACCACGACGAAACTAAGGCGACGAACGAGTGTGCTCCCCGCCACCTCGCAACCGATCACTTGCAACTGTTCATAATACTTCATAGTGAACTTGATTATTATGATATAAAACGCACACCATTTTGATCGCTGGCGTGCCCAAAATATTGGGCCGCGTGCCATCCCTGATATAGTGTGTACTAGTATAAATTCAATTAAATTATTCTATGTTATAAAATTGAATTTTCGAACATTAAGCCTTTAATGAATATACCCATATGATTTTGAATGTATTGAATAAGGAGTAATTGTCTATGCAGAACATATCATAAACATGCAATAAAAGATGTAAAATCAAATCATTTCAATATAACCTAAATATTAACTGTAACAAAATTTAGAAGTAATTAAACGATCGGACAAAATTAAAAATTTGAAAGACTTCCATGATTGTAATTATTTAACTTTATTTTAAAGATACACACTCAAAAATAATTTAAAGACAATGTAATCAGTCTACCCTAATATTAAATACATTGTCATTTGAAACAATGTTGTCAAAATAGGTTGTTTCTTTTCAATGATTTAATGTACGCTAGTTTTTCATTTATTCCAAAATGAAATTTTTTTTATGGTGAAATAATTACTACTTCACTGAAGGCTCTAAAAATAGTTTATTATGAACTATACAATTACTTAAATAATTAATTAAATTTATATTTAAAGATAAAGCAAAATGAGAGAGAGAGTTAATTATATTTAAATTACTTTTTTGGTTTACTCAGATTGAGAGAAAATTAAGAAAAAAAAGCATAAAAAATTAATGAATTACCTTTATAAAAGAGATAAAAAACTTTAATATTAATGAAGAATTCAAGTTATAAAAATGCAAAATAGAATTCAAATGAGCTATTTAAAAGGAATATTATTTACATATTTACACATCAACTCAAACTAATTTTAAAAAGAAATATATTTTTTAAACGTTTGAAAAATCTCTCACTAAAACAATCTAATCATATTTTTTCTCATTTGATGTTTTTTTTTATTTTACGTTTGTCAAAATAGTTTGTAATTCCATTTTGCTTGAATGATTTTGATATACATTTCTAAAAAAATAGTATTTACATATATTGGAATAAATTGTTTACGAAACCAAATTTTAGAGATGCTATGCTTCTTTTTTTCTGAAGAAATAAAAATATAAATAAATGATATTGCCGAGAAATTTTGATTTCTTAATTATGTTAAGTTACTTTTTTCCTGATGTGTCTGAATAATTGAAGATTTCAATTATTAAAGCTATGAAAAATATTTTGAAAAGTCATATTACTTAGCTCAATAAGGAAACCATTTTTTTCCTTCCTTATTTTGATGGAATGTGTTACAATTATACAAGAATTTTTACATATCAAAATATACATAAAAAGTGATTTCACTTAATGATATTTTATGCTGAAAATATTATACTATGAAAATATTTAAAAGACTCATTTATATATAGAGAGAGGATTCTAGGAATTATTTTAGCAAATCAGCTTAAAAAATATTCCTTATACAAAAATTAAGTTTATCTGCATTTAAAAATGTATAATAATTTTTCGTGCATATAATTTGGAAGGTTTATTATGCGATAATTCATATCACTTGTTTGATAATATTATTTATTCAATAATTTATTTTTAAAAGGAATTTAAAATTGAACTTAATTAGATTTAAAATCCAGTTTAAATACATGAAATGGATTCATAGCATTAAATAACTAAATGTATTTTTAGAATAATACCCTATCCGTTAATAGCAATGTTTTGAAGATACTAAGATTAAAATTTAAATAAATATATTATGCCGTATAAATTAATGGGAAAGATAGTTATGAAATGATTTTTAGCACTTTGAGGGAAAATTCATTCACTTTTAAATGATGCGTAAATTAATGATGGATTTCCTACTATAGCTTAAGGCTACAAATAATTGAAATGCATTTAGAATGTTATTCATAGTGAATAATTTAAAATAATTGCATGCAATTACAATTAATCCGAGTGTACTCGCTATGTTCAAACACAGAATTATGAATTTAATAATATTAATAAAAAAATTGGATATGTTTTAGCATATAATAAGAATAATTTATGGAATGATTATGAATGAATTAACTAAATTTGTGTTATAGATATTGGAATATTCAAATTTTTGGCATAATTTACTTATTTTAACTTTTTTTGGTTTTTAAAATATATTTCAATCGTATTAAACTGCGAGTATTCCACTATTAATGTTCGTACTAATATATTGTTGACTGTAAATATCAAGCCGAAGCAAGAATAAAAAGTAAAAGAGGGGTTGTTCAAAAATTTAAAATGGACTTATATAAAAAAATTAAAACGAAGATCAAAACAACAGCATGCACTTTTAGCTGAAAACAGTAAATTACAAAGGCACACTTTTCGCTTTTAAATCTCTCGACGACGAGTTGTTTTCTGCTCTCATTGCCAACAATTGTTACCTTCAGATAAATTTCAACTAGAAATAGACATCAAATTGTCTCTGTCTAATAGATGTGTATTAATTGATTAATTTAACTGGTGGCAATCGGATAAACAAATAGGTTATGTTGAGCTAATGCTGCTAATTGTCTTAGAGCGCTTTTAAATATGGTATGAAGACTGGTATGAAGGATGTATTTCAATCTGGAAATTCCACATTATGAGGTCTTATTTCAGGCTACCCATGGGTTAAGATCATCATCAGCCTGAAGGAGGAGGAACAATAAGAACTACAGTTCATCTATAATCCTTTTTGAACTCATTTCAGATTGAAGCATGCAACTTTACAACCAAGGATTTGCAGCAAACCCTTCTCTGTTTAGTCGAAAACAACAAAGAATAGGAATAAGAGTAAACGATTGGTCTGATTAAGGATTTCTTTTCATTCCAGTCGTCTAACCAGAGCACGAAGTGGTATCCAGACCCGAAGGTAGATATTTCAAATCCTCTTGTCTCCAACCACTCTAAAGTTACGAACAGCTTCCGCTAAAGTGATGTGACCCAGGAATTGAACACTAGATGTTAGCACACACATAGCTAACGCTACTGGTTGATTTTTCATTTCTACGGAGAGGAGAGATATTCTTAATGATACAAACGGAATTGGTGCATGCGTCAATCTGACCCACCATCTCAACAAGAGACTGCCCATAACGTCACAGGAAAAATACTTCAACGAAAATTGCTGAGAATGTATACTAATCTTAGTAATGGCTGAAAACCTACCTCCTCTATGTATTGTTCAGAAATTTCACCAACAACCATACTACTTTTTTCTCTAGGAAAGGGGTATTCAGCCTCCCCTTATCTCGCAAGTCGCAAACAATAAAGGACATGAATAAAAGCATTGAACAACTAAGCGAATATAGGTTTCTTTCGAACCAATCGTCTAACACGTGCAAAGCGTGGACTCTGAACTCGTAGGGGGACATTTCAAATCACCATGCTGAAGCAACGAATGTCACCATGAAAGATCCGTCACTAACAGCTTTCACCAAAGACTCTATATCTAAGATGACATCTATTGAGTGTCCTTTTTGTTGAGGCAATAAAGCAAGTTACCTGGATCAAACAGAAATGAACTTCTATACTCCTCTTTTACTTCTGAAACCTGTGTTGATCTGGGGTGAACAAAGCATCCGATACTGTCTATTTAAGATATAGTTACAGAGAAAGGATTATAATTAAACATATTTTCTCGATGGATGGTTACATCGATCAGCATATTATCCTTGAAAAAAGTGTGACTATTGTGGAGTATGAATGCATGTATGATGCTGCTGTTGGTGATGAATTCATTTAAACCAGGGTTACTCAACCTTTTTTTCTGCTGGGCTGTATGCATATGTCAGCCATTTCACGCGAGCCGCATATATATGTTAGGTATTTTTCGCGGGCCGCGACATGAGGTTAAATGGGGGGGGGGGGCCCGCCTGTTAAACCCAAGATGACATTGGATATTTAAAATGTGAAAAATTTATCAAAATATTATAACTCCTGTTTTGCTTTTTTTAATTATTATTTTTCATATATTTTTCAATTTTGTCACCAACACTAAATTAGAAGCATTTATATAAGAAACACTCCTTCTCAATTTCTGAATCCCTCAATAAATGGTTTCATGTGTTTACGAATAATAAAACAAACTTCATAGGATGTCTTTGTTACTACTGGGACGTTACAACTGTCTAGTTGCTATTGAAAAAATTATTCAATAAAGCCTATTTACATTTCTTGAAATAGATCTTGGAAGAAAAGTGTTACTTAATGATTCCTGTTAACTGATATTTTTAAATACAGCATTTTCGTGACCAATCAAACGAGTACTGATCCATGTTTGGTTTTTACTACAAAACAGTCACCCTCCAAATCGTTCGAATATTTTTCGCTTACAAGGTATGAAAGATTGTTAAAAATTAGTTCCATCCAAAAAATTTTCGTTACTCTACTGTTGTCTGTTATCACAAACCGTAACCTTTACAAATAGAAAAAGAATATCAATTAACAGCCGTACGATATTGACAGCAAAAAAGCAATATATTTGATATCTTGTCAAAGAATTTCCTATCAAATTTTTAATACATTTTTCTTAAATAAGTGAATTTCTCAGAGCAATAGGTTATGACCGGTATACATAACAAGGCTCGGTGGGCCGTATGTGGCCCGCGGGCCGCAGGTTGAGTATCGCTGATTTAAACGGATAGTAATGTCCAATCTGACCAAGCTAGGATTATTGACTGATATCTTGAAATTTAAGGCTTAGAGAGAATGGAATAGCCAGTTCGACCTCCAGACCTTAAACCTATGTAATATCTTTGGGATTAGCTTAGTAGACAGATAGCTAAATAAGTCCTCCACTGAGGTCTTTAAATATGCTAGAACAGAGATAGCTCTACTTATAGATGTTCATTTCTTTTTCAGTATCCGACAAATTAAATAATAGTTTGGGAAGAGGATGCACCTATGCGTCACAAATATATTTGGATACGTTCCTTATTAAAATTAATTTATTTCCATTATTTTTTTTTTATCCATTATTTCTTCTCTAAGAATTCGATAATTTAGATATCAAATAATGTACTGCTTCAAAAAATAATAAAATGAAAAATAAATTACTATATTTGTAAATAATATATATATATACTTGATGTTACCATTATTTAAAGTTGAAAAACAAACTTTTTAAACACATTTCTTCTAAATTTTGTGTTTAACTTAGACACAAACGATTAGTTGCACCTTTACAATTGGAAATTGGAGTACTATTTTTAAACATATTAAATTGGAAAAAATAAACAATAATGAAATAATTCCTTTATTGATATAAATAAATGAAAAGTTACATTTTAATGTCAAATACAAAACTTTAGCTTATGTTTTTTTTTAATTCATTATGTCAGAGTCACAATATAAAATTGTTATCTAATCTTGGTATTTCAACCATTTCAACTGCAAGGAAATCACTGCTAATTAATATGTTTTTTATTTCAATGAAATAAATTTGACATTTACTTGATTTCTTTTTTTCCAAAAATTTTAAGCGTTGCATCAGATTCACACAACCCCTTATTTATCATTTTATAATCTGTCTTACAAGATTACTTAAAAAATGAAAAAATATGTTTTAAATTAAGACATCACTTTTACGCAATTTTACAATAAGTCGAATGTGGCTATTTATTAAATTAACAACAGATGTCAAACATTTTAGTATCTTAATCTGTTTGAAACAAATTAAGAACTTAATAGCAGTATTTTTATTTAAACAAAGTATATTTTACAACCTCTAGGTTAGATATTATAATCAAAGTAATAAAGTATTTGAAAAGTAAATTGTGACGAAAATAGAGGGGGAACTTAATCACTATATCGAAATCTCCAAATAGAACATAACTCAAATTCAATTCGAGACAACTACAATAAAAAGAAGCTGATTAATATTATCCAATTTACGGAAGGATTAACTTAAACTCTTCTTTTGACTGGTTTTGAGACGAATTTTATATAAAGGTGTCCATTACAATATTCAGTATTTATAAATAAGAAAAAACTTCTATTAAAATATAAAAGTCTCACTCTAATCTCTTTAGGATGCTGCATTATTTTCCCAACAATTCTTCCAAGTCAGATTAGTATTGGAACTTCTTTTGCGAGATTAAGTGCATTTGCTCTGTGTGCAAGGCATTCTGTGGAATACCTTCTATGGGGTGGAATCGGATCCCTTTCAGCGCTTTTTCCAGCTTGGGGGGTGGCGAAGGTTAAATAAATAGTTAAGTGTTTAAATTTTTTCAAAATTTAATACATTAGCATTATTGAAGTCTTACTGTTATTTTTTTTAAAGTCAAACTGCTTTTATTTACATTTCATCAATGAATGGTGATTTATGAATGAAAGCAGGTGGTGCAAATTGAACATCCACCATATTCGCCAGATCTCAATCCTCCAGACTTCTTCCTATTTAAACGACACAAACTCGCTTTGAAAGGAAAGAGATTTGACGATATTCCTGACATCCAACAAAACGTGACGAGGTTTTTGAACTCCATCTCAAAAGAATTCTTGCAAAGTTTCCTGAACATGTACAGCAGATCTCAGCGATGCATGTATATGGGAAGTGACTATTTTGAAGGACGGTAAGGTAACTTTCGTTAATATTTCATCTACGTTAATGTTATAGGAGTATTAACCGAATTTTATTGCCAGAGGTTGTATATATATATATAGGGAGAGAGTGAACTAATAGTAGGAATAGAAAAAAGAAGTGATATCTCTGATGAGTAACAGAATTGCCGACATAAGTACCTCCCTGCATACGTTCAAGCACAAAAAGTATTTATAATTTATTTGACAGCATTTGAAGTATAAGACTAGAAAGCACCACTCATTTGGCTTCTTAATTTATTTTTAGTAATCCAACTTCTGAAAATGAGCTTTGTCTAAATAAAAGAAGTATAATCTCAGAAGAATAGAACAAAATCACAGTAAAAGAAGCAACAAAAATGTGAAAGAATCTTACAAAAGGTTTTATATAAAAATTACAACTACAATGTTTCCATAAACCATTATTGTATATTAAGGCTATTTCATCGAATGATCTGTTGCCTAGTTAGCTCTTAAACGAATATGGAGAAATATACAAAAATGAAATCTATCATTTTGCTGATTTTTTATATCGAAAACGGTTTTGCCTTCATGCCCTTTATTTTGAGTTATGACGTTTTAGACCTACTTGGCTAAATTCCAAAAATCTTTATTTTAAGTACGTGCATGTTCTGAAGAAACTTCAAAGAAAAAAAAGAAAAATATCTTGCTGCAAAGTATATCTTTCTCTCTCTCAAATTGGGAACTTTTTCGTTATACATTTATAAATTTATGACAGTTTTGGAGAACAAATATCCACTTTCATCCTTTTGAATAAAAAAAAAGTCACACAAAATAATATTTGAAAATTTTTTATTAACATGTAAAGTATTGTGTAACTTTGAATAATATTATAATTTATCAGCTCCGTGAGCAGAGAAATATGTTACAGAATATTGAACATTATTTAAATATTAAGTATAATAAATGTTTGAAGAATATAAAGGAGAAAGAAAGAAAATAATATTTCTCAATTTATTCAGTTGTTCAATATTAAAATAAAACATATGCTTTTCAAAACAGATTAAAAATATTTTCAATAATATTGTCAAAATAGTTAATTAAATATAAAGTCGCCATTCACGTTTTCTATAATTCATTTCAAAGTGTAAGTATAGAATGTGCATATATTCGAGTTATAGCAATTTTTACCATATAAATACAAAACTTGAAAAGATGCAATAATTAATATCACACAATATACGTAAAGTAATATAAGTATTTGAAGTATTATAAGTATTGAAGTAACGTATTATAAGTGTTGTTGATCCATTGAGCCCCAGATATGTTCTTAATACTATTAATTATAATAGCAATTATTTTATTTTTATAAGTGGTATGAATATTGTGGAATAGATTCCCAATAACGGGTATTAACTACAAGATGTCCCAAAGCTTGACATAACAGTAAGACCGTTAACTGGTAATGATTTCATGGGTGAACGAACTCGAGAGCCCTCTCAGACTTCTAAGTTTATAGCAAGAAATTCAAGATAAAATAATATACACAAATGCATAGTAAAGAAAACCCTTTTTTCTTTTAATGTCCAGTGATGTGTGTCTAGATAACTATATTATGTAAAAGAGCTTATGTCTCATGAAGCCCATCACTTCAGTCATGAATACACCTTTTCCCCAGTGATTAGTCAAGATTAATAACAAAATCATATTTAATAGAGGCTTTATTTGGAGGCAATTTGAGGCTACTATTATTTTATTAACATAACGGAAATCAAATAGTTGTGTAGCAGTACAATACTTGTGTGTTCAAGGACTTCAAGCGGTATAATTGTCTTCTTGATGACAGTGATTATATCTGAATAACTATATTGCGTAAAAGAGCTCTTGTCTCATGAAGCCCATCACATCAGTCATGAATACATCTTTTTCTCAGTGATTAGTCAAGATTCATAATACAAAATGATACTTAATGTAGGCTTTATCTGGAGGCAATTTGAGGTTGCTATTCTTCAAATAGCAGAACAGAAATGAAATATTTATGTAGTAGAGTAACACTTGTGTTCAAGGACTTCAAGCGGTATAACTGTAATCTTGATGGCCATGATCTATGTCTCAATAACTGTATTTTGTAAAAGAAGTCTTGTCTCACAACGACAATCCCATCAGTAATAAATATGATTTTTTAATGATTAATTGAGATTCTTTACACAAAATTATTTTAATGATTTCTTTTCTGGAGGCAATGTGAGGCTGCTGTCATTCTATAAGCAATACATAAATGAAATATTTGTGTATTTTAAGGACTTTAAGTGGGATCTCTGTATTGAACAACAAGTCTTTTTTAAGATTCTATAATTTTGAGACATAATCGAGATGAAGCTCTTGACAAAATCAATGGATTTTGCAAAAAAGTAACCAAGGAAAAGTTGATGCTTAAATTATTAAACCAGCCTATGAAATTTGTTATATGAACTAGCTCATAACATTTTATGATTTAAGTTGTATATGATATGCTTAAAATGTTGTAGAATAAACTATTTCATGATGCAATTATTCAAAAGTTTATCCAAATATTGTACACTTTTGAGCTTTAAAAGTGATTCTTAATAGTATCATTAAATGAAGTCAATGAGGAATTTTTGTGTTTTACAGCATGAAGTTCTAAATTTATTACTTCAAGATAAAAATTTGTATTATCACTTGAATGTAATACAAGAAATAAAATTTGAAAAAATGATGAAAAAACAATTATATCAACTAATTTTTAAATAATAGGCATAGTCTTGATGAAATCAATCTTCTTCAATTATTTTCAGCTTATAACTGGCATAGTTCCAAATGTCAAAATGTAGAAAAGCAATGAAAGTTTGCAACAGAGTCAAATAGAGATGCAAAAACAAGTTTGGCTCATGCCGACAAACTGGCGCCATACAATCCACCCGATTCTTTCTCACAAATGACATGTTACATATCTATTACGAAAAAATAAATTCTAATTAACAATCCATTAAAATAACGAAAAAAAAAATTATTAAGTAGTTTTGTAAATTTTATTAAGAGTAAATATATATTTAACTTGTCAGCATTTAATTTGAATAATTAGCTATATTTAAAAATACAATTTCTTTCTTTTTCATTCTCATATTATATATATTATTATTATTATTTTGAATAAAAGTTTCTCATGTAATGAAAACAACCTGATCTGTATAGTAAGGCACTATAATTTTTCTATCTAAGTGAGTGAGTGAATATTAACGTCGCACTGTTCAGCTACCCGAGGGCTTTTGGCGACGGACCATGTAATTTTGCACCATGGTCAAGTGACGTGGACGACACCTGAGCTGGCACCCCCCTCTCCTAACTACCACACCAACGGGAGGACGTTTCAGCTCTCGACAGATTTAACGTGCATCGCTGCCCTACACGGCGGGTCTTTAGTGGTACTGGGCTCGAACTCATGACATGCCTTCCATGATCCGATACCTTAACCACTGGGCTACCGCAGCCCTTTAATTTCCTATCTAATAAAATGCTTTTATTATCTGAAATAAAAAAAATCCTAATATATTAAATTTTTTACAGAATATATATATATATATATATAAGTAGTCAGATCAAGTTGTTATGATTTCTGAATTATTTTTACTCATAAAGCGAAATAGAACAAAAAATAATAATACATCTGCACCACCCCCACACGCACGCGCGGATACGTATATATACTTAAATTTGCTGAGAAATTATATAATGGAAAATACCTATATTCACTAATTGTTTTTGTGAGTACCAGTTTTCTTTTAAAACATTCATTGATTGTTTACAAATTTATTTCTTCAAATAAGTAAATAATTATGTCTATATTATTTTGCATACTTTCTCCACTAAATATGTTTTTATTAAATATTCACAATCGTTAAAATTCTATTAAGATTCAGCAAGCATCTTTCATTGTTTTTTCAATGGAGCGTTATTCTCAACTTTCACATCGTTCTTACAAACTCAGGCTTTTCAGTAATTCTAATAATACAATTATGAACATTTTTGTAACAGATGAGAATAACTCGGTAACTTATAATGAAACGCTTTTGTGAAGGATTAATCCTTACTGAAAATACAGCCTTTTCAAGTTTATAAACTGAAATTTTCTGAATTAGCTCATCTGGTTACGTATTAGCATAATACAAACCCGAAATTGAGAAAATACTGTTTAAATTAATTTGTATGTTCTGATCTTCAAATAAATAAGCAATAGCTAGAAATGTACAAATTCCAGAGCTAATATAATTTGTTTTAATTATGGATCTTGAACTGTTTTCTCTCAAAAATTTAAGTAAAAATTCAGTTATTATTAATGTTATAGCACAATTAATAAGGGAGTAAATGTACTGTTACGTAGATCCGAGGATTCGGGGATTTTATGCAAAACAATCACAAAGAAAATAAACAGTTCTTTAAGAGCGATGCGAATTTATTATCAAAAGTCCAATCCTTTAAATACAGGATTCTGCAGCAATATTCACAGAGTAAATCTCCGAAGGTCTTCACACCATCAAAAGCACTCTAACACAATTGCCAGTGTTTAAAAATACATGTATGTAAAAGATTATTCACAAACACAGCCGAGCTAATCGCTAGTCAAAACAATGTTCCCTCTTCGCTGGTTGAAATCAAGACTGACCGGTTGCTGCTGGCACTACGCTTTATAGGTGCAGCAGAAACTTCCAGAAATATAAACGCTCGTGTCATCGAAGGTGACGCTATTGGAGAGATTCACTACATTCTCGAAGAATCCAGAGGGTTCTGAACTCGTCAAATTGGTCACCAATTTGGTGCCCCAAAATGATGCCAACTTGGCTCTACCACCAAGATTTCGCCAAGTTCTCATTGAATAGCCATTATAACGTAAGGGGCGGCATTGCTTGTGAATAGTACAATTTTAACACGAAATAGATATAACATAGAGTAATATAAATACATTAAACACCCAAATACAAATTATTTACACTATTTACACAAAATTCGTAACAATACTTATTGACTCTAATAAAAAATTCATTTTCGTTTATTACTCCATTTTAAAACAACAACAACCCCCATTTTAAAAAAAAAAAACAATCTGTTTTTTTACGTGAAAACTGTTTATTTCTTCTTTTAATTAAAAATTAAAAGAAAAAATAAACAGTTAATAGAAATTAAATTAACTCTTCAAATTTTTTCTTCATAATGGTAAGCAAAAAATCATAGAAGTCCCGAATTCTGCTACAATGTAGTTGTTGTTATTTCAGATTAGCTGATGCTCCTTCACTTTACTCTTATAAAATTTATATTTGTATCTAACAGTTTAATTGTATACATTGCTATTTTTAAAAATCTTCACAAATTTATTTTAATGAAATGATAAATATTATGTATTTTTTAAAGTTTTTGTTAATGTGTATTTCTTTGAAAATTCTTTGAAAGGGTCATTACTATAAAATACAAACTTCAAAACGAGTGTTAACGAAATGAAAATAGTTGAACTTCCAATCCAATGGTTACAGTTATATGGACTCAATTATTAAACCACAAATGACCAACAGATTTTTTTAAAAAAAAGAACAGTCTATTTAAAAGGTGCCATTTTCGTAGTATATAGGGCGTTTTCATAAAAGATGGAAAGGGCTTTAAAAGGTGATAGCACATATCCAAATGAATAACTTTCATCAAAGAATGTATGGTAAGTATTAAAAGGCAAAAGTGCTGCCTTTTTTGGAACCGTGGTCAATACAAACGTTTATGTAGATCCACACCTTCCCTTTATGTAAATCCATGTAACAATATACATAAATACACATGCTGATAACATAAATACACATGCTGATCAGAGATGCTTTTCTATAAATGTTTGGCTCGAAGTAATCGGAGACCACTTATTTGTAACTTATCTTCTACCAGAAGACCTTGACAGGATAAAATACGTCACGTTTCTGCAACAGGTATTATCAAATATGTTGAATGGGGTCCTCACATTCCGTGGGTAATTTGATTCACGTTAGAAGGAGCACTGACTATTACTTACCTGTCATGTGAAATTATCTGGAAATTTCCGAACTGATGGATTGGCCGTGGTTTGGACAAATCTTCTAAGTCTCGAATGTGTGGATAGCTAAAGGCTCTTATGTGTGGTAACCCGTCCTCTTAAATCTACAGAAAAACTCTTCACCCACCTTTCGATCACTGCAGAGGGAGTGTAGGATATGTCAGATGTTTTTCACAAAATTTGCAGAACCTATCTTTTTTATTGTGGTATGTAAAGTCACTACAAGTCATTGTTTTTGGTAATTTCTATAATACCATGTTATAAAACACTTTTGTAACAATTATTCTTTGTCTCGTACAACAATATCACTTTCAGCACCCTCTGGTGCATTTGAATTTAAACTCCGACCATGTGTTCTTTGATAAAAGTTGTTTCTTTAGGCAACTTTATATCCTTAAAATTTCCATGCTTTAAGCCATCCTTAAAGTTTTATCCACGCGCCTAGAGTATGCCCTGTATAATTGTTAGCTATAAAGAGAATTAAAACATTCAGAAATATAATTGTTTTTATTATAAAAACTGTTTAATTATAGTTTTCTCTAATTATTATACTTGATGTCAAATGAAAATAAGCAAAGGTTTTCTAAAAAAACGATTAAAAATAGAATTAACTTTTGTTTTTCAGTACCAGTTCAATATTTTTATTTAAAAAAATATGCATACACGTTGTTTCTTTTATTAATTTAATAGTTTTATTATCAGCATCTAACATGACTAAAATATGGGAAAATATATGTCAGCAATCCTACAGCCCTTTCTCACGAAAAAAGAAGAGTTGAAAAAAATTATTTCAGTATAAATTCTAACTTTATACTTATTTAATATGTAACGTGCACGAAATCCATTTTTAAATGATTTTGATTAATTTCACTGTACGACATCTCTAAGTTAAAACCAGTTTTGTTAATGAGATTTTTACAGAGACCAGAGCCGTTAGTATTCCTTTGCAAATGGGAACTAATTCATTATTCAAGTACTTCGGAGCATCTTAAATCAGAAGTAATTCACTCAATAAAACGAAAGTAATGACATAATTTTAAATGATTTATATATGCTAATGAAAGTTAAATTCCTACGTTTGACACATGAAATTTAGAAAAAAAGGTAATGAATCTGATTGGCTTGATTAGGGTGATTCACATTCATGAACGATCTGAATTCTTTCCGTAAAGGAAATTAATTATCATCTTTTAAAAGCTTTGCTTAGGAAAGAAAATAGTTCAGTTCATTTAGAACATATTTTATCTAACAGGACGTTTATACATTCGATTAATGCTTTATTTTATAAGTCATTGGAAGAACTATTTTAATTAAAAAACATACTAAATCAATAGTTTTTGACACACTAATTCATTGATATAAGGGAAAAAACTAGTGAAACAAGGCTGTAAAACAAAACCAAAATAGTACACTGGTCTGTAAAAGTTCAGGAAGGACATGTTTTCCGAAGCTCACCGCAAAAAAAATTGACAGTAACAGTTAAATTTTTCTGTTTATATAAATAATATGATTTTTTAAAAAAATATGCAAAAACGCTAGCTACCACTTTTATTTTATTGAAAAGATCAGGTCTGCAAATATCAAGCATTCGTAATTTCACATAGAAGTTTTGTCGATTTTTAACTGTTGTTGACAGCTTCAGTAATTTCTTACAGGCTTGCAGTGTAGAGGAAAAGTAGTTTGCCTGATTCGTTAAGGGGGCGGGCAGTTGGATAGGTTGTCACAGACTGATTCTGTGCTAGATGTCTCAATATGTCTCGCAGTGTGGTCCTACAACTGTGGGATTAATATTAATCTAAAGATTCTGGGTTCTGAAGACATATTTTAGGCCTACCATGAGCTACAACACCTGCAAATGACCGTTTTCGATCTCTTTCGGCCCCAAGAAGACCCACGTCTGTGTCACGGCTCATTGCAGACCGCTTTATAGGATCAAGGATAAGAACATTCGCTACTATAGCGTGGAGACGCCTTTTAAATGCAAGTCTCTGTGCAAGACGACAAGTTGTGAGTGTCCCCGTAAATGGACGACAGATAAGGGCTCGATTATTATAGGCATTAGAATACGTGTTTCCTGGACCAGGAACCAATGGGCTTCTGTAATCTTCACAAAGAGTCCAGATTCACAACGGAGAGTGATTCAAAGTCTTTGCTGATCTGAAAGGAACAATACACCAGATACCATCAATCCATCACTGTTGAAAGACACAGCTACAGAGGTGGGGGAATTATGCTTTGGGCAGGAATCTATCTCGGTAGTCATAGTGACTTGCATGTGTTTTGTGGAGGAACTCTGACTGATGAGAGATATCGGGATGATATCTTGATCCATATGTCCCCATTATGCTATTGGTTACGATTTCACTCTGATGGATGATAATGCATGACCTCAATGAGCAGAGGGTTTTGAAGATTATCCGAGGGTTATGGTTTGATGCGGATGAAATAGCCAGCTCAATTTCTAGACTTGAATACAAGAGAATATCTTTGAGATTATCT
Source organism: Trichonephila inaurata madagascariensis (assembly GCA_019973955.1). Taxonomy (NCBI): domain Eukaryota; kingdom Metazoa; phylum Arthropoda; class Arachnida; order Araneae; family Nephilidae; genus Trichonephila; species Trichonephila inaurata. The sequence continues at coordinate 136,391 of BMAV01005851.1, read as the reverse complement.
TGGCCGACAGGTTGCTGCTTTAAATCCTCCACCCAGATGGTTACAGGGGCTGGAACATGGATTGCTCCGTGACTGGTATTCGCTTTCCATTTCGGTGTCCGACAACTTAATAGCATGCAAAGTCTATGCCACCAAAGCATTTAAACTAAGGGAGACACTTTCCTTATTAGAACCCTTTTTTACAATGTTTCTATGACATTTTTGCCCAAAAAAATGCAATGAAATGTTTTCCTTCAAGAAAGGATTTTTCCACCAACATTGCTGTCTTTTAGGTTGTAACTCATTTTTACATTAAACTTATGTAAACTTCTATGCGGCATTCAATAAATATCTGTTTAGTGCACATTATATCATAATTTGTTGTTTTTACATTTATTTTTTTGCGAATTGAATGCAAAAAATCAGTTATACCGTAACTTTTGGAGACCAGTGTACATAAGCAAACTTTTAAACTAAAAACGAAACTCGCGAGATTAAAAAAGGTTTTAAAGTGATGATCTTTGCTTATATTTGACTATATTACTATTCTGAACAAAATTTAAAAAAGAAAATCTAGCTAGAATTAAACGTAAAAAAATATTTGTATTGAAATTGATCTGTAAAATTAATAATTTCCATAATCCAAAAGTATACAAAAGAAAATCTAAATTACTTAGAACTAATGCAATACATTTAAGGTATCCGACTACTTGCGACAACTTTTGTTTTGAAAAAAATGGAGAAATAGGGATTTTTTTGTGATTTTTATATTTATTTAGTATATTTTAAGGAAAAATATTCTAAAATTGATAAAAGAAAAAAAAGTATTATTATTAAAATGGGAAAAAACTGGTAAAAATGTACAAAAAATTACATAAACGGGCCCACTCAGTACAAAAATTTTATGAACAAATTCTCAATTTTTTAATTTTGATGTGTTACTTTGTTATTCCTGTTTGAAGTGACCTTCAGGATAAGAGATATTTTAATTTTTACAAAAACTGAGCACTTTATCTTAGTGATTATACGAAATTGCTTAAAAAACATTGACTATATTGACTGACTATTGACTGAAAATTTTGAAATAAAACAATGCTTGATAAATCTGAAGATCAAAACAATTCTACTGTCATGCAGAACACGAGGAAAAAATTTTAGCCAATTATTTTCAAAACAATTTGAGCAATTGCTGTCCCCGTTTGAGATTTTCGAAAAAAACACATTTCGAGTAAAACGCATTTTAAAGTTTGACACCTTGTGTGAAGTTATGGCATCTGCTTTTACTAAAACGCTTGTAGTGTTTGTTCTATTGAAGGGAAAATAAAACACTTGGTATTGTAATTAAGATAATAAAATGGCCTATAAAATAAAATCATAAAAAAAATTTGGAAATTTTTGAAAAAAATCATAATTTTAGGGTAGTAGGATACCTTAAAAGTATTAAAATTAATTTGTAAAATATGTCAACCCCCTAGGCCAAGAATATGAAATAAAAACCTATTATTTTACGATATAGAATACACACAAAGAGATTCACAAAATTGCATTTATGGAAATAATTGTTCGTACATTAATTCTTTAATGAATTCAGCAATATATATGCAGAAAACATGAAACAATTAATAAAACTTAAATACAATATCTTTAGAAAAGAGAAATATATAACTAAATTTAATAACTTGAAAGAAATTCAATTAAATATCAAAACAAATTAAATGGTAATGAGAATGAGGTATCCGACTACGTTTGGAACCGTGATTTTGCAAAAGCGTATAAATGGATAATATTTATGATATTTAGTGTCACTTAGATTAGAAAATGTATATAAAATTGTTTTAAGAACGTTATTACAATAAAAATGTATTTAAGTACAATATTTTGACAAAAAATGAACATAGAATGACCCCTTTTCAAAATATTCTCCTTTTGTGAAAAAGTCTTCTGTTATAATAATATTTTGCCTGTATATAGCTCAGACCTCTGTACAGAGAGGCTCAACTAGAACTTTTGAAATATATAACTTAGAAGTGGGTTTATCCATGTTTTACGACAACAGAGGGGAGAAATTTTAAGAAATAAACGCCGATAATTATTTCAAGTGGTTGTAACTCTGAAAATAATGAGAAATTTTCAAAAATAATAGTCGTGCCTCTGTATTGAGTTCTGAGCTATATATAGGCAAAATATTATTATAATAGAAGCAATTTTCACAAAAGGAGAACCTTTTGAAAAAAAGGTTATTCAAAGTTAATTTTTTGCCGAAATATTGTATTTAAACAATTTTTTTTGTCAAAATTGCCTTAAAACAATTTTCTACATGTATTCTAATTTAAGTGACACTAAATATCGTGAAAAATATCCATTTATGCGCTTTTTTAAAATTTACGGTTCCGAACGTAGTCGAATACCTTAAGTTAAGAAAAATATATTTAGATATACATTACGAGTAAAACAAACTAACATATTAAACTAATTATAAATATATTAATTTAAAATTTAATGGGGTAACCACATTTTATGAGTAGGCATTTTTTATCTTCAGTTTGGCATAAGATTGTATTATCTACTGCCCGTCTTTTAAACGTAGTCATGTTGGTGATTTCTTATTTAGTATGCTAATTTGTTTTATAATGTTTATGCTTACATTTTATGCTATTTTGAAAACAATACAGCATACTTATAGAAAAATCTTTTTCAATAATTTAAACTTTACACTTTACTGCACAAATTATAAAAATGATAGTAAGACGAGTAAAACTTTTCGATTTATGAGAAATTAAAAATTTTGTCAAAATATACAGTTATCAAAATTTGCAAGGTACATTTTCTCTGAATTTTTCTAACGTTAAATTTATTTTGAAATTTTTTTATATCAAACAGTTTTTTTTGTAAAAAGCATCTTTATTAGATAATAAAAAAAGGAACGTATAAGGTTAAACATGCATTTGAAAGAAATTTACTTAAAATTTATACCAGCTATGTCAGAAAAGTTTTCCAAATAAATAAACCTTGAAAAAATTTAAGCATTGCTTTAAAGGATGATAAAATAAGTGAATTTTATTATGAAATACATATTCTACTCAGAAATATTGAAGAATCTCCCAAAACGGAGTCTTAAGTGGATGTTATAAAAGTGTTTTCATTGTGATGAATAAGAAGAAAGTATATAGCAGTGAATAGAATTTTGTTGGAAAAAAGTGAGAAATATTTTTAATTTTTTTTGTGTAACCTGACTTGAAGGAAATAAAATCACATTCTCTAACTAAAAATAACAAATACTCTTTTCAAAAACTCCTATTTTAGATTATGTATTTCCTTTTCTTCTTTCAAACAAATTTCCCTTCTGTACTTTCTTTAAATAACTAAGCATTAATTTTATTTTGATAAAATAGATGGAAGAGCAATTAATCTCTAAAGTTTTCTTAGTAACTTCAGAATTAATTCATATCTTTAGGCGAATATCTGTTCACTTTATTTTATAAAAAATAAAAAATTGAATATAATATTTTTTTATTAGCGCTTTTTTTATGAATTTGCTACTATTTTTATAGTTAAGAACTACTGAAATGAACAATGATTTTTTTTTATTTCAAGATAAAAATATTATTATAGTTTAAAATAATTCTTTCCGTTTTTAATAGGAGCGTCTTTAGTAGTTTTTCATTCATTTAAGACTTATTTATCAAGAAATATTTTACAATGCGCAGGGAAATCTAGCTTGATAAGAACCTAACATAAGAAGCAAATTTTTAAAAAAGGACTAGCTTAACTAGTATAAATGTTTGGCGGATGTACAGAGTGTCTCAAAAATAGCCCTCAAACTCAGCACAACTACATTCTTCGTTAGAAGTACATAAGTATACCCTAAGAACAGTACCTGTACGGTCCCTAGTTTAAGAAGGAAAAGATGATATCACAGAGGTACACCAGCAGTATTTACTGATCTTCATAAAGACAGATGTTTAAAGTATCCACTGTGTATATCTAGGCAGGCTAGAGCACGCTGTGGAATGGATGACCATCGCAGCAGCGTGGTGTCCAGCGAAGTGCAAGTAGCATGCAGACGAGCAACTAAGTCCGTTTGTGTATTCCCTAGATCTCTATAGAATGTCTTTTAAGAAAGAGAATTCTTTGAGAATGTCATTTAAGAAAAAATCACACAGTGTGAGATCTGGGGATTTTGGCAGCCATAGAACCGGACCCCCACGTTCGATACAGCGGACGTGTTATAGCATATCCAGCCAATCATGTACAGAAGCCCAGAAATACGACGAAACCCCATCATGTGCATCATCAATCATTCTTTCTTTATTGTAATTCTATCGTAAATTACGGATCGTTCAGTTACAGATTTTTAGGTATTTTTATATACTCCCAACAAGGAATTTGCATTTAGGCGTTATTTTTGGGACACTCTGTATAACGGCAAAGCCTTTTTTTTCTCTTTCTATGCAAAGTGTTGAAGGAAACAATTGAGAACAAGCATATGCTATCTTGGAGTAAAGGGAATGAGGCACTCGAAACCGAAGAGCAAACACACCTGACTCCAAAATGCACGACAAGTGAGAGTAAGGAATCAACGAGGGAAGAAGATAACATTCAATCTCTCAGAGCAGTGTTCTCCAGACTGTGTTTCCCGGAACCCTGAGGTTCCATGAAGCCTACAGAGGGGTACTACGATTAAAAATAAAAATTCGAAGAAATTATATACATGCATGCAAAAAAGATTCCGATTTTCTTTGGAGATCGTATGACTGGTGTCTTGTCTCCAAACGCTGGATCGACACTGGACTGTTTTTTTTTCTAGTAATTTTTTTCTACCTTTGAAGCGTTTTTTCTTTATATGGGCTACCTAAATTGGGATCATTTTGTTGTTTATGACAAAATAAGTTTTTACTCATCAATGCAATGTTTTGTAAAACTAAGTGAAATAGAATGGATTTGCACGACAGTGTGTTAAAGATTATACAATGAAGCAATTTTTTTTCATTTGATAAATAGGAAAGAGAAAAAGACCCGCCTATAATAGAACATTTTGAATAAAAACCGCCAAATACCTGCAAAATAATATTTCACAGAAGAGGAAACCAAGCATAAATGTATGAATAAGAAGAGCTTGCCAATGAAGAAAGCACAATTTATCGACATATTAAAAGATTCTACGTTAAAATCCAAATTGAAACAGAAACATCTCTTTAATTTTAGGCTGCAAAGTTGTGGAATGCACATAATTTGTTCACACAGTTATGAACTTTTAACGGTCTTCTGAAAAAATGTATTTAAGTTAAAAATATTTCTCAACGTATGTGGCAACAGAAACAAATTAAAGCAGAATATGAAATACGACTATAGATAGTATCAATAGACAGGATTTCTGTAGTTTGTGTTAAGAAATGCAAACTCACATCCCAGTTATTAAATATAATGCAAGGGTCGATGACAAATGAAGCATGAATTAGTGCTACTAATGAGTAAATTACGTTACTGTTATGTTAAAGAATTTTAATAAAAAATGTTGTATTTTTCTTAAATTGTCTTAAATTACGTGCATTATATGCTATATACTTTAAATAATATTTAAAGGTATACGTTCATCTAAGGCTGGGATTTGGTTCTCCAGCAAGCTCTTATAGCTTTAAGGGTTCCGTGAGTCTGCAAAATTAGATGGCCACTACTTCAGAGCGACCTCTGAACTGTCGAACTGGGAATCAACAAGTGAGTTTAAAACTAAAGGGCGAAAAGCAGGAATAAGAGAATTATGTGCAAGGATTATTTGAGAGACACCAAGGTAAAATGATGATGTTGCGGCAGTATCCACCAAAGACCCATTTCCCTTCGGGAAAGAGTGGCGTTTCAACGGTCAAGAAGTTTCTCGTGGGAAAGTATCCCAGGGTGGACACCTCGGTGCTGATGTCCTAAGGGAAGTCAACCTCTGACCTCCCTTGATCTGCCGGCGCAGTACCGCCGGTTTCAAAGTACCCCGCGCGAAGGGGACTTGGACTAATAGAAGAATGGTTTCACCGAAATACGTCCAAACAGAAGTGACCATACATCACGTGTCATTTTCGTGGGCAGGATGTATTTCATCCAAAAAGAGACTCTGGAATCGCGAGAAGAGATAGAGAGCGACAGAAAGAGACAGAGAGCGACACTAACACAGAGACATGATCTGACTCCAACAGTCTCTCCAATTCCAACAGCCTTACCAGTATCTGCGACCCAGCACTTTCCCAGCTCGTTTTAACGCCTCCTTCATCAGGAACAAATATTATTGTCTCAACAGCACTGCCTGTAATAGAACATTATCGTTCCGACAACACCACCGCGACAACTATTATTGTTATGATTATGTTTCATTATTATATTATTAATGTTTCATGATAATTTCAACGAGAATGACCATTTATTCTTATAGTAGTTTTGTTATTCGGTGTAATAGATTTCAGATCTTTGTCATCTTTCTTTCCAAAAATGTTTTCAGAAATGCCGGTATTGATAAATTGATGAAATTTTTCGTATAGCATTGGTCCCCCCCCCAGTTTAGCGACGTATAAGGAATTTTATCAGCTGGCTTTTAACAGTACAATTGACAGATCCAGCATGATCAATAAGTAGGCTTTAATAATATTTTTTGCCTTAAAATTCTTCAAATGATATTTGAAAGTATTATGTTTTACCTTCAAATACGCCTCAAGATGACTTCTTCATTGATTTGTTGGTTAAACATTGTTGGAGTAAAAGATAAAATCGAACCATCTATCGTGAATAGTGAGTATGGAACTAAATTTTAATATTCCACTAAGTACTGACAACTTATTTTTTTGCTTGCACTACACATTTTACTGTGTGGCTAAAGGAAACAAATATAAGATTAATTAATACTAAAAATATATGAATATGTAAAAATTAATTTAAAACTGATTCTCTGTATGCACTTTTGAATGCAGTGGATGATTTTTAAGCTATCGAGCTCCCTTTCGAATTTCCCTGAATAATCAAATTGCTCCTTTTTGGGTATGGAACTGAAGTTACCAAACACCATGCTAGAATGGTTACAGCGGGTAGCAAAAAACGGAGCTAAGATTTCTGTCTCTAGTACGGTGAGAGAAATGACCAAAAATGTCAGAGTTGAGGAAGGTCTTAGATTTAGTATGAAAGACACTTTGCATCTAATAATGCTAAGGGCATAATGTGTGTGTGCGTACAAAATACTATAGGTAGTGTTTTTCTTTAGTTAGATTACTTTAGGGGACACTCTCTCTCTATATCTAATCGTATATATTGCACAATAAAATGTGAACATGAAACATATGAGGAAAGCAATAATAATAAGAATTGTTAAGCAAAGACAATTTGGAAATATAGGAAGAGTTAATACTTAAAAAGCTTTAAAAAAAATGGAAACTCAGCCAGTGCAGTTTTTTACTAGAAACAAATGAGGAGTTAAGGTAATATGCACTATACATGAAGAAAGGAAGATTTCTCCAACAGAATGATTATGAACATGTTTTATATAAATGTATTTTTATTATCAAAACACAGAAAAAAATATATTCTGTATGTTCAAAACATATACGCAATTAAAATTAAAATCTTATATTGCCGTAACATTTATTAAATGGTTTGTATTCCTTTATAGGCTCTCCTTTTGTTTGTAGGAGAAATATTTGAACATATATTTTAGTGTGCAATATCATATCCTGAGTAAGCTTTCGTTTCGCACAAGATATACTACCATATGATTAAATTCTTTTTTCTTGAAACATGTAACATATGATCATATATTTATTAAAAGGCGGTAATGAAAGAAGTATATTAATTTACCCAATTTTTCCCATGGAGAGAATTTTTTTATTATAAGGGAAGCTTTAGAAAACATATTTACCTAGTTTTCAAACAAAACATCAAATGTTTGTTATACCAAATGTTCATTATGCTAAATAGTAATAGAATTTTTAAGAGTATTACATAATTCTTCTGTATTATATTTCTTTAAGTTAATATGTTCTCTGTTCGATTTTAAAAACATCAAAAAATAATACCTGTGAAAAAATTCAATTTTTGGTATTTTATTTGAAGTATAAATCTTAACTTACTTTCCTAAAAATTGCAAGAAATAATAAAATTATATCATACTAGGTGAAGTACTCTTTTCTTCACGGATTAATTTAAAAAAAAATAATGTTATTCCTGATATTAATAAAAAAATAATGTTATTCCCTTGATTCAAATCTGTAGGTCTAATAGACCAAAAACAGGAATATTTATCTGTAACACCCCTTGGGATTCAATTTTCGCAAACCCCACTTTTGTAGAGAATTTCTATTTGATGAGAAGAACTTGCTTACAAAATTTCAAATCTGTAGGTCTAATAGTTCAAAAACGGCAATATTTATCTATAGTGCTTCTTAAGCCCTCGCTTTGTCCCTTGGTCTCGAATCAGATAAAAACAGAAACCCTCTTCATAGACGGAGAAAAGAGGTGTGTTATATCATATAACTCCCTTGATCGTATCGGGACTCATTTCCGAGTTTTAGCGCATGCACATTGTGCACTTTCTTTTGTAATAGTGCAGCGAAATAGTTCACGAGTTTATCTTTCGTAAAATTTTATATTTTTTTTAATTAGAAAAGCTTTAAGCTAACTATTTTTAAATTTGTTTTTTACAATAAGATTAACTTTTTCTTTTGTTGTAAACTCATTTTAAAAATATGCTTTATACAAAAATATTGCTTTTATCGCTGAATATATCTCGTTCATTGTTATATTTATTCTGTAGTGTCTTTTGTTACCATGTTTGTTAAATAGCTGAAAATAAATAAATAAAACTATAAATAAATAAAAATTTATCTCTTTAATAAGAATAAGAAGCTTTAATATGCAATGAGTTTCTTATTTTAGAAACATTTTAAAAACAGAATATATCTTTTAAAAGATGGATACACACTTTAATTATCCGCTTAGGCAACAGTATTAAAGAAAAAAAGTAATTAAAATTTAACTTCAATCACAAATGGGTTATATAACTAAAAGGGTTCTGTGTGAAGCTAAGCAGACTAAAAGTGAGTATATAGAAATAACGCTTCATTGTGTTGAAAATTTTGAATAAAGGATTTTCTTAATTCCTGGTTTATTAAAACAAAGCATCGTACATTTTTAGAAAGATGTAAGAGAAACGTTTATTACTTGCATTTTGGAAAAGACATAATTTTAATGGAAGGCGCTAATTTACTGAATAGTTATTCTTCAAAAATACTGTGGAATTACTAGTATCTTATTAATCTCTTAAAAAATTCATTCAGGAATCTGTACTGAATGTTTGAAGAATACACATATTCTTAGTATTATATTTAAAAATTGTAAAGGGTATGCTTTTTATTCGAACATTTCTTTGCAAAATTCGTTAACTCTTAGATTGGTCAAATACAGAAACATATTATTTTAATAATAAAGGATAATATGCTCTAAAAATGCATTTATCTGCCCCATACAAGGACAAAAACTACACCACTTATTTTTGTACTGTCAACACTACTGCATGATATCCCATAAATCATCCATCCTTTATTTTCTTTTCTTCCTCACATTAAGATAGGCGGCGAGGGACACAATTGACTTTTCATTTTGTCAGGAATTTATCGTCATTCAGGCCATTTCGCTCAATTGAGCCAATATCTTTCTTCTAAAATGGCACCAGCCTTGACATTATTTTAATGCATATTTTTAGAAAGTGTCTACTAGATATTGTACTCAATTTCCTCCTCCACAATTTTTTATTCTCTTTTTTAGTGCAAAAAATCGAAGCGGTATCATTAATCTTGAAATAATGAAATTTATTCTCAGTTCGTTCAAGGAAAATATAATAATTGACGATGGAGTATATTTTCGTAAACCAGATTTGTATTAAAGAATTATATAATTGAGTAAGAAGAATTCGTAAGGAAAGTTTAAAATATTTGCTTAGAAATTGTATTTTATCATGTAACTATTATTTAAAAGTTGTAATAAAAAGATAAGAAACAAATGCTTTATTTTATATATTACTTCAAAAGAACAATATAAATACAAAAAGGGAAAAAACCATTTAAAATAGTTTCTTTTATACAAGGTGTCTCAGAAAAAAGCAACGACAAACTTTTAGGAAAGGGAGGGTTCATTGTAAGAATTGAGAACGACCGTGACCGGAATTATTCTACACCGTTATATAATACTCTGAGGTACATCACTGGAGAAATTGTGACGGGCTCACGCGTCTTTTCATTAACATGTCCTATGGGTTCTTTTGGGGCCAGAATTAATGGCAACCCTTTTCCAACCAAAACCCAAGTAGTGAAACGTGAATAAAAGATGCAAATTAGAAAGCTTTTAAATATCAGAAGTTAGAGTAAGTGAGATGGCAATTTGGGGAATATTAAGAGAGTGCAGGATTCAGTTGTGAAGTGACAGCCAATAGAGGTTATCCCGAAAATAGAGCAGTTAGGTCAAGGTGCATACCATTGCACTCGAGTAAATACTCAACTTCCTTAAGATTGGATCAGTGATCGGATTAAAGTAGGATTGACTATTTAATATTAGGACTTGAGATATTATTGGAATTGAGTTTAGGCGAGTTAGTTATTGATAGTGGTCGGAGTTACGTTATTTTGGTATTATTTATAGTGTGTGTTTTGTCATCGTAGATTCTCTTACATATATTATTATTATGTAATCTGTTAAAGGCTTAAGTTTGAAGGTCTTAATAAAGACAAATTAAGATCAATGGAATCTTCTAGTTCTTTTGTTAATCCTACACCTCTAGCTCACGCTAATAATCAAGGAGAAGGGGGCATCCGAGGAGGGAATTTCACACAGTTAAGATTATACCTCCTTTTTGCTTTACTCAGCACTCAAAAAGCATATAACGTTCTATGAATGGATAATCAGCAAACGAGCATTTAGTGTAAAGAATAGCTGAAGGCAGTGAACGAGTCACTAAAAGCCTTTATCTAGAGCTCTTTCCAGGCAGTCCTCAACCCCACCACAATTTGCTTGCATGTGCATATCAAAGTTTTTACGTTCATGAGCAAGGAATAAGCCTAGCGAGGGAAGGACACAATCGACGTATCCGGCAGTGATGCAAGAAAGTATCTTGAATGCTGTGGAGACTAATAATAATTCCATCATATAAACCATCATCACCTCTGCCTTAGAAGTATCTCTTTGCAATGCATAATGCATTTTTCAAGCCAAGTCATTATACGACTTTCATATCCAAAGGGTACAGTTACTTCACCTTAATGATAATTCTGTACATGTATCTGCAACAAAGATCCCAAAATGTGAATTTCCTAGATTATGGCTTTTTCTTTGATGTGGCTTTATTCAGTCGGGATTACACATTCATTCAGTAAGTATAAAGCGTATTTCTGAGTTCAAGAAAAGTCCTACGGTGTGTGGCGCCACGCGATACAACATAATTTCGCAGTAAATATTTGGGAAAGCGTGGTCGGACACTGCTTAGTCTAACCGTACATTTTACCATCCCGAATAACCCCCCGTGAAGTATTTGATCTTTATGGAACTTGTTCTTTAAGACTTACCTGACATTCTTCAGAAAATGTGAGGCGTAACGTGTGCTACAACATAATGCAAATTAACCACTTTATAAACTGGCTGCTCGTGCGTATTTGAACAGCTTCTTTTCGCACTGATAGTTTGGAAGGGGGAGACCAGTTCTCAAGCCTTCGCACTCACCTGAATTTTTGAGATTTGATTTTTTTCGGTAGAAAGTCCTGGAAGTTATTATGTATCACGCGCGTGTGGAGTCTGCAATCGATCTCGTGACGTGACTTATTTACTCTGTTACAACAATGAAGAATACTAATAAACCCTGTGTGTTCGAATGTGTTCCAGCAGTTATTGCTCCGTCAGTCCAATAAATATTTCCAATTAGTTTTATTTTCATATGTACTTTCAGAACAATGCTCCCATAAGAAGGATTGAGAATTACATAATAACTCAGGAGTAAATGGGAGCATTGTTCTGAAAGTACACATGAAAATAACTAATTGGAAATATTTATTGAACATATATATATATATATATAGGGAGGTAAGGAACATCGTGCGGAGCCATAATTACTTAGGAAAGCATGACCGGAAAGTGATAGGTGGCGCTATACATGAGCTCACAAGGTCGGCGCATTTGGTTTCCTTGTTTCAGACATGGGCAGCTTGTGATGAACATGAATCGTTATATGAATGCCGAGGTGGCGGATATTCACTTCATATAAGGTCTAGCCAATGGAAATGGACGTGATTCTGCTCGGTTGTATGGGGAGAGATATCCAACGAGGCGGGAACCGAATCATAAAACGTTTGCTCAGGTGCATCAGAACCTGGTGGAACATGAATCTTTGAGAGCCACGATTGACGACACAACCGTCAATTCTGAAATGGACCTGGTGTCACGAATATTTAGCGCTACTGCTACGATCTGTGAAACGCCCGGTATTTTGGAACATGTCCTCTAATCCATGTCGTGTCGGTGTCGTGCGTACATACATGCTAATAGTAGCAATTTCAAATACCTCTTGTGATGCTTTAATGCCATACTTTTAATTTATTATTGTTCTTTGGTTTTGTAATAAAGTGTTTTACACTACATTCTGTATTGTGGCCGCACTGTGTTTGTGTCTCTTTATCTCGTTAGGGTTACGTTTACGCCCATGCTTTCCTAAATAATTATGGCTCCTCAGGATGTTCTCTACCTCCCTCCAAGTTTGTATGCAAAATTCGGGGACACCCTATACATACAGCGTGTCCGAAAAAGAGTGTACCTTTTCAAAAAAATTACTCTAGTTTGTGTCTGATGTACTATTGGAATGCTTTATTAGACCAGTAGTTAGGTAATATATCAGTTTTTCTTGTACCAAAGTTGTAACTTATAAAGATTCAATATGGGTGCCCTTCGTGACACGGCAGATACTCCCTTTTCCTTCCATACTTGCACCACCATGTCTCTTGTAACGGCAGCAAATTCATTTCTGATTCTCTCTGGCAGCTCCACCAGATCTCAAGGAAATGGTGGGACAAAGTTTTTATCCTCGATAAAGCTCCACAAAAAGAAATCACAGGGCCTCATGTCCGGAGACCTCAGGAGCCATTTCAACTACGGTATATCATCATAACCAATTCGAACAACGTTGTGGGAGATGTTCATTCAGGTGCCTTCTCACGTCATTATGGAAATGAGGAGGAGCTCCATACTTCTGGAAAATGAAATCTTAGGAATCCTCTTCAAGTTGTGGCATCAACCAATACTGGAGCATGTCAAGATACGAGTGATCCTTTATGGATTCTTCAGCAAAGAAAAATGGAGAAAAAGCATACATTCTTTTTCGGACTTTTTCTTTGTCCCACCATTACCTCGAGACCTGGTGGAGCTACGAGAACGGATCAGAAATGAATTTGAGGCCGTTACAAGATACATGTTGGTGAGAGTATGGACGGAACTAGAGTATCGCCGAGATATCTGCCGTGTCACGAAGGACGCCCATATCAAATATTTGTAAGGCACAACTTTGGTATAGAAAAAAACTTTGATATAATACCTAACTCCTGGTACAATAAAACATTACAATAGTACTTTAGAGAAACTAGAGAAAAATTTAAAAAAAAGGTACAATCTTTTTCGGACACGCTGTATATGTGCGTGTGTTTATGTCAAAAATTATGTGTTTATATGTAATTAAAAATGTACAGTGAAATACGTTTAATGCGAAAACGCTTAAGACGAAATATCTGTTAACACGAAATAATACAATGGTCCTGACAAACTGCTGTTTTTTTCGTGCATTTTTTCTCTTAACACAAAACGAAAATCCTATAACACGAAAATATTTTCCTTCTGGGAAAAGGAGGATATTGAAAATGAGCCGACATTTACTGAAATGTTTGGGAAAATTTCTGTAGTATTGGACTGTCCTAATGTATCATTGGAAGAATTCGCTGCAGTAGATGATGATAATCTGCGTTCAGCCCCAATTATGGTAGACAAAGACCTTTTAGAATTTGTTCAAAGCTAAAAAAATATCATTAATGCAGATTCGGACGAAGGAAATGAAAAGAATAAAATGCAACTCCTATTCCCACGTCATCCGAAATGAGGAGCAGCTTGAAAAAATTGCGCAGTTATTTCGATGCACATTCCAATGGTGAAATAAATAACAAAATGGACAACATCAAACAATTTCCAGACTATTTGATGCTTTAAAAATAATACAAAGAAAAATATCAGATTATATTCTAAAAACTCAATAAATGTTTTGTTTTTCAAAAACTTTAAAGTTTTGTTCTAAATTTCATTAAGTTTTTCTTTTACTGATTTTTTATTGAATACATGCATATATACATATCCTTGTAAGCAAAATGCTCTCTAATAAACTTAATTTTCTTGTACATATTTTTTTTTTTGCAACATCCTTTAACACGAGATTCTTTTAACACTAAAAAATATTTCCATTCCTTCAATTTCGTGTGAAATGATTTTTACTGTATGTATATGTAATTAGGAAGTATATATATATATATATATATATATATATATATATATATGCATATATATATTTGTATATGTAAAATTTGGAGTCATGGCATATTATTCTATCAACAAATAAGCATATGTGTTCCAAGTGTCCAGTAGAATTAAAAAAAATAGTGCAACAAAATGCCTTAAGGGGACACGGTACCGTGTATACAATTTCTTTTACTTAGATAGTTATAAGAAAAAAATTATATGCACTGTATTCGAACACATATGTAATAAACATTTCATAGGCAAGATGCTATTTTTAAACAAACAATAATTTTAAATTTAAAAATTTTTAAAACTATTTCAAATTATTAAAATTCCTACTACTTTTACAAATTTAAATATTTTTGAACCATTTTTTTCTGCTATTCCTGGAAGTATTTCCCACAATTCTGTGCATAGGATTGGTATTACGAGAGATACTTTCATTTTTAGAATTTTTTTTCTCTTAGACACTATAAAAAACAGTAAAAAAA
>BMAV01005851.1:58807-103030 GCA_019973955.1 Trichonephila inaurata madagascariensis | reverse complement strand
TTTAAGAATTTTATTAAAAAGATTTAAAAAAATAAATAAATAAGATTTCAAATTAATTAAAATAAAATTTATTTTGTACGGACTTTAATCAAAATTCAAATAAAGTACAATTAATTTTGTTTTATTTCTAATTTTAAATTTAAAATATTCTGACCGAACGTATTTTAATATTATTGATAATCTTATTCAATTTCATTTTCCATATTATAGATGAATACAGTTTTGTATCATTTTTGTGGAAAATAGGTTTTTCAACAATTCATATATTAAGATCATGTATGTAAGTTTAGGTTTTGAAGTAAATATTATTTTATGAGAAGAAAAAAATAACTACAATTGGGAAGTATTTTGAGCAAACTTTATATATGGATTTGTATTGTCATTCTCAACACATTCTGTGTTTCACTTAATACTTGATTCTTTTTTTCTTAAAGGAAAAAATAATACTTTTCATAATAGTGAAGTTATAATAATTCTTTCATAATTCTGAACGTAACTGTAATTTTCCACAATATGAGCAAAATTCACACACAAAATAAGAAAAAAAAAAATCAATCAATAAAAAAGGTTTGCCTTAAACTAGAGGAAGTAGGGTAGTTCAAGATCTTGTTTAAATCATAAAACAACTATTGATTTGAATTCCATAAAAATTTAGGAGAACGATAATATGATTTTATTTATCACTATAAGCATTTAATTGATGATGCAGTGAAATATATACTCTATTCTATACCAATGTTTTATATGCCCAATACTCATGAGATTATGTAAAGAAATGCTTCCAAAATATTTCATGCATCATTAAATTAAAATTTTGAATATATGGAAAACTTTTTAACTATATTAAGTGTATGTTAAATTTTAGATATATAAACATGATAGATTTTTAGATATGAAACTTAGATAAGACAGAGGTAGACATTTTAGATATGAAACTTAATTAAACCATAAAAATATATATTGCAAAATATGCATATGAAAATTCTGAATATACTTTTTATTTTTTATGCAAACTTACAAACTAAAGCTATACAATGATAAAAATAATTGATATTAGTAAATTTGAATTTTGATACTCTTAATGATCCTTAAAATTTATAAGGGCATACAATTAATCATGTATTGTTCTTTTTTGAACAATAACAATATGCAATGACTTCGAATAAACATCCATGAAGGTGTTTCTTTTATTTATTTTAGAAGTGAGAAATCAAATACAACTTCATCAATTAAATGAAAATATCTGTACCCTACACAATCTACAAGACTACCTGTACTTCCCAGCCGTGTTAGTTTCTTCTTTGAAAATATTTATCAAAAATTTTGAAAAAAGTGTGTATAAAAATTTAAAGTTGTTAAAGATAGGTGTATTTTTATTAGCACACGATTGATTTCGGGCTATTACAAGGTAAGAACATATTAAATAAATTGCTTCTTTGAAAAATTCATGTCAGATGAGAATGAAAGTGGAATGAAGTGGGAAATTTTCAAACTATATTGTGTGTGTGACTCGTTGGATACTAATTTTTCCATGAATTTCCTTCTGTGTTTGTACTTTGAAATAAACATGGATCCTTAGAAATATATTTTTTATGTATAATGTATTATTATTAATAAGATTTAATCTTGTCAATTTTGAGAACCAAATTAGAGGAAAAAATTCTTCTTTCTGATGAGTTCTATTCTTTTAATATATGAAAAACAATTAGTTATAATTGCAAATATAAATCTTAAAATAGATGCAATTTTGAGCAAAGCTTCAAAAAATTCAATAAGTAGATTGAAGTACACCAATCAAAGAAATAAAAATGAAGGTAAATCGCACTTATTTTAAAATCATTTAGTTGAAATGAAACTAATACATTTATAGAGTTAAATGTTCTTTAAGGTATCCAACTACCCTAAAATCATGATTTTTTTCAAAAATTGACAAATTTGTTTTATGATTTTATTTTATAGACCATCTTATTAGCTTAATAAAAATACCAAGCTTTTTAGTGTCCATTTTACTAGAATAAAAACTACAAGTGTTTTAATAAAAGAAGATGCCATAACTTTACACAAGATGTCAAACTTTAAAATGCGTTTTACTCTAAATGGGTTTTTTTTTCGAAAAACTCAAACGGGGACAGCGATTGCTCAAAAAGTTTTAATAATAATTTGCTGAAATTTTTTGTGAATGTTTCGTATAACAGTAGAAGTGTTTTGACCTTCAGATTTATCAATCACTGTTTTAATTCAATATTTACAGTCCTTTATGTGAATTTAATCACTGTTTTTTTTAAGCAATTTCATATAGTCACTAAGATAGAGTGCTCTAGTTTTTGTAAAAATTAAACTATGTATTATCCTGAAGGTCATTTCAAACATGAATAACGAAGTATAACACATTAAAACAGAAAATTTGAAATTGGATCAAAACATTCTTGTACAGAGCGGGCCCCGTTTATGTATTTTTTTGTAAATTTTCACCAGTTTCTTCCCATTTTAATAATAATAAATTTTTTTTCTAGTTTCAATTTTACGATTTTTCCTTAAAATATACTAAATAAATCTAAAAATTACAAAAAAATCCCCATATCTCCATTTTTTCAAAAAAAGTTGCCGCAAGTAGTCGGATACCTTAAAAATAGTATATTAGTGAACTGTAATTAAATCACTAAAAATTATTTCTTAAACAAGATCATCTACAACCATGTATTTATGATTACGAGGAATTAATTTGAAGGGCTTCAAAATGTAAAAACCTCAGACATGTTTCATTTTTCATCTTTAATCAATATGTTTTCAAATTTACTAAAATTTCAGAAAATAAGTATAAAAATGAATAATTTATAAGCTCTATATGATGCATGAAATGTTAGAAAAATATTTTAATTTTCATTGTATTGGATATCAACTTTCAAATAAAAAAGATCAAGATCTTAATATATCGCGAAAATAGTATCAGAAAAAAAAATAGACCGTTCTAAATAATATCAGTGAGTTATGGTATATACTTTAGCAACAAATTTTATGTTACTTTTATAGTTGCAATAGGTTTATTTATATTTCGGAACTTCATGAAATTTTATTAATGATCCTTGAAATTTCTGTTCGGTTCAACTATCTTCAATGCATATATTTTTCAATTCCTACTATTAGCTCATACTTTCTTTATATTTATATAATTATTTTGTTCAGATGTTCAATTGTGTTAATAAAGTATTTTCTATTCATCTGATCAAGTTCAAATAAATTTTTTAAACTTGTAGTGGATGACATTTGATGTTAATACAGTTTTTCCAAATATTAATTCATTAGTTAAGTTAATTACCGGTTTTCGACGCCAACTTAGGTTCGTCTCCATTGTTTCAACAATGTAACTGTTAAAACAATGACAAAAGTTTAAGCTAAACTAGCCAAACCGGGTGTGCATTGTTACAACAATGCAAACAAATCATGCTGTTTTTTCAATTCCTACTATTAGTTCACTCTCTCTCTATGTATATATATATATATATCATGTTCAAATTTTCGATCGATAATAAAATACTTTCTATTCATCCATTCAAAGTAGGAACTGACTTAATTTTTTTATATTACTTGTTTTGTAGTAAAGATTTTTAATTTTGATAATTAGTGATGAATTATGAAAAATATACGAGGGTCGGAGCATAAGTTACGGCAACTATTTTTTTCTTGTAGATATGCGAACGGATCACAAACGCATACGTATCTGTGGAAGTTCTGCAGGCATAGTGTGTATGCAGAACATCAGATGGCTCTGTGATAGCTGGTAGTAGCTCAGTGTGGGCTGTGAAGTGGTGAGTGTCATGCAAGATGGAAGTAACGCGTGTTGAGCAGCGCGCTTACATCAAAATAGCCGTTCTTCGAGAGAGAAATGCGATGGAATGCCACAGTGAATTAGTTGAAGCCCTTAGGAATAATGCCCTACCATACCGTACAGTAGCACGTAGGATAGGAAAGTTTCAGCAAGGACGTGTGTCAACCAGTGATGAGCAACGTTCGGGATGACCGGTCAGTGTGCGGACAGACTTGGTACGTGCCGTCATCGAGCAGCTCATGGATTACATTAAGGGGGATGGACTACAATAAGGGTCTTTAGGCACAGGTTTGTCATGTCAACTTTATGTGTACTGTGTTGTCCTTCTTTTGCACCGTGAAAGCCATATTGCCCCGTATATACTATCATAATAAATTAGTGTGTTTCGATATTTCAGTGCTATACATTGTCCACACATATAGTTAACACCTTGAACTTTCATCTGTATATGTCACATTTTTCAACCGGACTGGTATGTTCAAGAAAAAAAAAAATAGTTGCCATGACTTTTGCCCCAACCCTGGCATAATTTTGTTAAAACTGCTCAGTAGTTTCCATTGTTCATTATTACATTAAGAAGAAATTTATTTGAGCAAAACTATTGAAACAATAATGTGAAACATTGATTCGTAGCATGGAATAGTGATATTGTGTGATGTGAATGGATTTTTTTTAGTAATGATAATTCTCTAATATTTGTGCAATATTCACAAAAGTATATTTTATAAAGATACATGCAAAATTAGTTAATATTAGATTGGTTTTTTTTATATCGGTATGTTATACACACACATATATTTTAACAGGGCATTCTTGCATAATCTTTATAATAACAAAATCTGTTGACAAATAAAAATAAAAATCTCGAAATACTTATATTTCTTTATGTTTATGGAGTGATTGAGCATTGTTACGTTCAGAATTACATATAATGATGATTATACTGAAAACATTACTCGGAAGAAATTATTTTTCTCTTCGATAGTCTTAAGGAATTTGATCTCTCTTGTATTTAGGATAAAATCTTTCCATTCTTAAGATTAAATTTTTTTTCTTTCATGTTATTTCATTAACATAGTCAGCAATACATTTCCCTTGGATAAAATTAACTACACACCTATTTGAAATTTTCGAAACAAACGCTTCAGCGTTAATCACCATCTTTCTTTTTTGACCATAGCTTAATGATTTACAAACAAATGCTTTTTTCTCCCAAAAGACTTGACCTGAGAAGTTTCTCATTTGTGAAAAGAATAAGTACAATGTGCTTGATAACAATGCAAGAAGAATCTTAAGTAAATCTCCCTATTAATCTTAAGTAATCCTTAGGTATCGTATTCGCTCTAATCATGATAAGAAGATCAGATTTTTCTTTGTGATTTATTAGGTGTATCTTTCACTTGAAAAGCTTGGCTCCAAATTCTATAGCTGATATCCAATTAGTTTTAAAGATATTAAGAGTTTGCTTAGCGTTTTTTGTCATAAACTTTAACAGTTCAGAAGAAGTTTTTGATTTTGTTTTAATTTTGAAGCAGATTACATTTATCAACTTTCTTAGTTAAAAATATTCATAAATATTTTAACTTCAACTTTAATTAATAAAACAGATTCTGTTTGCTCAAGTTCTGATTTCTTTCTTTTTTCTTTTTTTGAATTTTTTTATTCCTTAACAAATACTAATAAAAAATATTTTCCGAAGCAAGTATTTGTTTTTGCTCGAAATATTCATTAATTAAAAGTTTTGTAGTTGAGCATTTTGTTGCTTTTTATTTATTTTTCTCTGCTGAGAAAATGCCATGACCAAAATGAATTATCTCGAGTTGCTGAGAGACATACTGTTTTCAAGAATGGAAAAAAAAAAAAAACACCACTTTATCTGAAAACCAGCTTTTTGCAGATGAAACTAGAATGAGACTTCAGAGAATGCAAGTTTTTTGAACACATGTACTGAGGATAAGGTTGAAGATTTGTTTAATGAATCAAACAATAAGGTATTCGTTTTTGAAAATTTAATTAGTTTTCTTACAAGGTTTTTACCAACTCTTATTTTTAATGCCTCATTAAAGCTTTTATTAGTCAAAGAAATGTATTTACATATAAATTGAATATTGTATCCGTTTCTTCTGTGATCAAATAAAAAAATAGTAACATGCTCTTCAAAACAGATAGTTAACACCAACTTGCATAAAACTTATAATACCTCTTTTGATGTGACCATGAAATTTTTACAAGCGATATCGCATTTTGGACTTGGTAACTAGTGATGAAATTCTGAATGAATCCGCATATAATTCCTATGAAAATATTTTAATTTATACAAGGTCTTTCAACAGATTTAACGTGCATCGCTGCCCTACACGGCGGGTCCTTAGTGGTACTGGGCTCGAACTCGTGACAAGGCAAGCCACGATCTGATACCTATACCACCCGGCTACCGCGGCCACTTGAGCTCATGGAAAGAAACGAGTTAAATGTGGAAATTGGGAGAAACTCAAATCAATGAAGAACCGATGAAGAATCCAAATTCTAACAAATGAACTATCAGTTTACCTTTACTCAACTATTGAGGTGTATTAGAGAGATTTGACTCAAAATTCTAATGAAGTTTTAGATCCATCTATTTAGAACAAACGCTCCAAAGAAAATACTGCTCCTAGAAATCGGGTATTGAGAGTTGCGTCGAGTGAAATTTCAGAGTATAACGTTGGGATATTAAAAACTAAAGAAACATTTCATTTCGTAAAATGCCTTCTGATGTATTCAACATCCGAGCATTTGACTAATTTTATAGATAATAGGAGATTATATTTTATTTTCGAAATCAAATCAAAGGAATGAAATATAAAGTAACACAAGCAAATAATAAAACTTGGTACATTGCTTCGACCAAAAATTACACAGAGATTGAAAGGTGTTTTGTGAAGCTAGGTATTTCTAATTTTAATTTGTATTTTCATCTTATCATTTTGTGTTAGTGCATTATATTTTATAAGTTTAAATTAAACTTAAACTTGTTGTCACCAATGCAATCGATATTATGTAAATGCATAATATTTTGAATAAAAAAACGTATATTCCATTAAAAAATTATAAATGTTATTCTAATACATTTTATAAGTTGGGAAATAACAGAAAAAGTTAGAGATTTACAAACAGTATTAGTTTTTGTTAAATGTCCTTATATATACAAACTTAAGTCCATTCTCCTCAAACTCTTACTTTTTTGCGTGCAAGTGTATTCTATTCACAAGCGTTTTTTTATGTTCAAGATTGTGAGTCTTGAAATATTTTTGAATATTCTTCCATGTGTGTGCACTGTAAAAGTAAGTGTATGCTTAAGTTAGAAAGTTCCACTTTTTATTTTTTAAAAAAAATGCAAAATTTAATATTTTTACATATTTCTGGTAACTTAATTTTCTTTTCTGTTCAGCATAGAGCCTTGAAAATTTTTTATTTATACTTTTACATATGCTTACTATAAAAAGTAAATATGGATTTAGGTCTGAAAAGTTCCACTTATTTCTTTAAGAACATGTCAATGTTGTATTATTTTTAGAAATAGTATGTTTTTTTTGGGAAAAAGTGGTCACAACATAATAAAATATTCAAAATTTAAAAAAGAAATAGATTTGCAATATTCCATATTTTATTCTTGTTCTCAATAATCCAAGAAATATAAAAGATTTAAAATAAATAAGACATACAATTTTTTTTAAATATTAAAAATTTAATATTTTGTAAAAATTTAAACAAGTTTTTATGTTTAAAAAGAAAATGATTTCTTTTACTGATATCTTTCAGAAATTTCTTAATATAAATATCAAAATTAATAGTAGGCAAAAACCATTAATTTCTTTGCCTAGATTTTTTTAAAACACCATACATTTAGCTTTAATTCGTCAGCTATATTAATTTTATTCTAATTTTGCACTTTTTTCAAAACTCGATACTAAATGTTAGATTTTCTCGAAATAGATCGAACTTTTCTGTGATATTGAAATGCGATGAAGTTACATGATTGACTTATTAGTTGTTTAATACATCATACTTAAAACCTAACACGACTGATTACGTAATTTTATCAAGTGGCGAAGACATCTGAGCTATGCTTCCCTAAATTTCCGTAATAGCTAAATTGAGTATTTAAAGTTTCGACAGGGATAAAGTACATTAACCTCTGTACCCGACATAGCTTTAGTGGAGTCAGTATCCAACCCACAGTTTGAAGTATGCATTGTCCCATGTTAAATATATGCGTATTCCTGCAAGATCATTTTTATGTAATTTTGAAGCCTTATTTTAATGATTTTTTTACACGTTTAAAAAATATTATCTAAATTTCGCTAGTAGAAAAACAAACTTGTAACTTTTCACTTTTGATTTGTTTATTAAATAGCCATTATTCAAACATTGATAGTTGTTAAATCGCCATTATTTAAAAATTAATATAAAGAAATTAAAGTTGTAAAATTATATGAAAAGGAGTTTCATGCTTATTAGATTTATTCCACTATCATTACAAATTGCGCCTTATGCACTAAAATACTTCAATTTCTTTTTGCAACAAAATAATAACGTAGAGAAGCATGACTAGTTTGTTACTTGTTTTGGAAATGTTATGGCATGTAAATAAATATAGCAATAAAAAATTATTAAAGACAATAGCAGGAAATAAAACAATTTATTCATTGTTTCTAATTAGAAAAGTTAAGGGAAAAAATCATGTTATAGTACTAAAATACATGCTATAAAACATTTAAAACGAGAACATGAAAAATTTCAGATTTTTATAGAGCAGTTTATAATTTTACACTGTTAGCTTTTTGAACGAAGTGAAACTCATATAATACATGTAAAAATATGTAGATATGAATTTTTATGTAAATTGCCTAAATATAATATTATAAAGTAAGAATGAGAAAGATAGAGAACTATACATAGTATTTTGCTTTATTTCATTTGATGCGATTGCCAAAACACATTATTACTTTTATACGCCAGATTGTAACATTTGAATACAATTATATGATAGTAAAAAATTGTTATACATTTACATAGAGATTAAAAAGTAACTATATCATAAACCAAAAAATGTTATGCTTTTTTTTCTAGTTAAAAAGTAAACTGATACACTTAAAAAAGATTTTAAATTCCCGCATTTTTAGAATAAAAAATAAATAAATAAAATCTTATACAATATTTTTGGCATTAATTACTTTTATGCTCAAACGATATTTGAAGAATTAGGTTTGAAGAAATACTTCATCACAGACTCTTCCTTTTTCGGAATTAGTTTTGCATGAAATTTCTACGTCAAGATTTATAATCTGATTTTTTTTTTTTCATTTTATTTTAATGCTTATCTAGGATCTATCTGCTTAATTGCAATCTCTTACAAATTTTTCATTTCAAGCATTTGAAAACATTTAATTTCAGACATAAAAAACAACAACGAAGGATTTATTTATCTCCTTATCCAAACAGATATGTATCTTTGAACAATGCTACCAATTTTGAATTGAATTTATTTTCAGCTACAGTAGGTATTGAAAAGTACATTATATTTGTTTAGTTTTTTACAAATTAAGTTGCTATGCAAACATATTTTAAAATATAATGCTAAAATTTGAGCTTAAATTATTTAAATTTTAACTGTTAGGGAAATTAATTAAATTTTCTTTTATTAAAACTTAATGAAATTAATTAAGTTTTCTTTTTTTAAAACTTAGTGAAATTAATTACATTTTATAAGATCATAAACTTATTTTGTAATAAAATTACCTAAATGATGAAAATTCTATAAAAGTTGCAAAATTACTTTTCATAAAAGTAAATATTTATAAAATTTAAGAGAATTAAAAAAAATTATGCACTTTTTGTGTTTTTGAGATAATTAGCACAGTAGAAAACTGAAGATCATTGATATTTTTTTAAAAACATTTTTTAACATTATTTTAAACTTTCTGATATTTTACAATGACTGTGCATGATTAAAATTTTTTTCTGAGTAGATTTGCTAATATTTTAACATCTTATTAATTATTATAAGCTTATAAAGAAAGATAAATATAAATTTCTTAAATATTTCAAATAATCAAATAAATCAGGAATATTTAAAATGATCTCCAATGTTTAAAATTATTTAAACAAATACAAATTTTAAGTTGTATTTAAATAATTTTTTCTTGCTAAAAATATTTCTGATTCTATTTTTTTTTTCTATTTCTGATTTTTGACTTCTTATATTTCTTTGTTTGAATATCTTTGATTACAATCTTTAATTTCCTGCAAAGTTCAGTGAACGCAGAATAGAATTAATGCATTCTTTGTCAATCTACATTATATTCAATTACTGATGCCATCTTAGCTTTTTAACATGATACTGATACCTAAATAACTATAACTAACTAATCTTTTGTTCATATATATTTGCGGTATTTTGATAAATATCCATATTTGTTCCTCTTTTTGTTTCACTTAGACAGATAATTAAATTTTTCTAGAATATTCTTATCTCTTTTGTGTGTGTGTGTGTGTTGTGCTACTTACATTCATTATTACTTAATTATACATGAAGTGAAGAATAATAAGTGAGGAATATAATAATAATTAATGTCACATGATTTTTATGAATGAAAGCGTCATTATTCTTATTCAGAAATCTTATATCTTTATTATTATCAATGAATATAATGCTACTCAATGAAAGAATAATATTGACAGAAATATCTCTTTCAAGGAATTATATGTTGCAGAGGTAATCAAGTAGTCGTAGTCACAAACTCAAGACAGTCGAGTCTTGGTTCGAGTTCTGGTGCCATTGAAAACCAACCGTATAGAGAAATTGATGTACGTCAAATCTGCTAAGGATCAGAGTAGTCTCGTTGGCATGGTGCAAAATTCTGGAGAATTCTGTTAATTTAAAATTCATTCCTTGGAGTATAGAATAAATAAAACATTTGGAAAGTGTAGTTAAGGTATCCGACTATTTGCGACAACTTTTTTTGAAAAAAAAATAGAGGTATGGGGAATTTTTTGTAGTTTTTAGACTTATTTAGTACATTTTAAGAAATATTTGCTAAAATTAAGAAGAGAAAAAAATAATTATTACTAAAATGGGAAAAAATTGGTAAAAATTTACAAAAAAATTAATTCATAAATGGGGGTCTATTTTGAAGAAAAAGTTTCTGAACAAATTTTCAATTTTTCAACTTTAACATGTTGCTTTGTTATTCATTTTTGAAGTGACCTTCAGGATAAGAAATATTTAAATTTTTACAGAAACTAAAGCACTTTATCTTAGTGATTATATGAAATTGCTTAAAAATGCAGTGATTTTATTCTGTTGATTTTGTAAATAAAACAGTGATTGATAAATTTGAAAAACACGTTTCGAGTAAAATGTATTTTAAAGTATGGCATCTTGCTTAAAGTAGTGGAATTTGCTTTTATTAAAAAACTTGTAGTGTTTGTTCTAGAAAATAGAAAATAATAAATTCGGCATTTTTATAAAGCTAATAAGATGAACTATAAAATAAAATTATGTAAAAAAAATGTCAATTTTTGGGAAAATTCACAATTTTAGAGTAGTCGGATACTTTAAAACATTTTAGTTTAACACATCTGACAGAGAAAAAAATTGAAGTTTTCTAGTAGTGAATCTATACCCACATAGTTATATATTGTAGTTTATAAATTTAAAAATAATTTCTATATAAAATATAGTATATAAAACGAAATATAACAGTATTTTTATTTGTACTTTTTAACAGGCGTCTCATTTTATTTAATTTCAAAACATATTTGCTATAATCTTTCACACGGATTCTTGTTACAATCTCATTATAAAAGAGAAGTAGTTAAAAATGAGGGTTCAAAACATTAAGCCAGACTCTTACAAAAATAAAAGAAAAAGAAATAAAAACTTCAGGAGAGTTTTTGATGTCACATTTGAAATTTCAAGATGGTGCACACACACACACAAGAGTATGCAAGACGTCGTCATAAAAATCACTTCAGTATTCCAAATTGATTTGACAAAAACTTGGAAAATATACTGTAATAAAAATATGACTTTATTTTGAAGTTCACTACATAAATAACTTTCAGTATAAAGTTATATTGATGGATTCAGAATTATATTCATTTTAAATACAAGTAGATGTTATTGTAAAAAAAATCACAATCTAAGAATGAGACATCTGACATTTCAGTATACTTTTTTTGTGTATGTTAATAATGTTTTGTTACATATATATTAAGTGCATAACATATATAAATTTTTGGGTATTCCATGTATTAAGAGAGAACTATCAAAGTTGATCTTCCCTTACAGCTAGAGGACACAGAAAACAACAATATTTAAAAGTAAATTAATGTTTCCTGTGTTTTTTATAAAAAAATATTTTTAAACATTTTGTTTTATGTTATTTTATTATTATCTGAATATATTGCTACATTTCTACGTTTTTACTATCTTTCGGAAATATATGGCTGAAGTATTGAACGTTGATTAAATAACTATACGTTAAGAAAATTCAAATCTGAAATTCAGTTCAATTTGACATTATAATTCAAAAATAAAATAAAAGTAATTCTTAAAATTATTCATCAGGATATGAAGAAAGCGTTAGTATATTTGTATTCAAACATTCAATAGACAAACATTTGAAATTATACTGGAATTTGAAACTTGGGTTTTGGAAACAAAATGTAATAAATTGAGATAGACTCAAATTAATGTTTGGAGAAAAAATACTTACTTACGATATTTAAATTAAATTATAATAATTTTTAAATAAAAGTAGTTAATATTCTCCATATCTAAAAAATTTCAAGCACTTATATTTCTTTTTATAAAATATGGGTTCTTGGAATGCTCGATAATTTTGCTGGCAAAATTAATTCTAAAGAAAAAAAATTCTACTCCTCAATAATAAACCATAATTTCAAAATACTATTTGCTTTTAGATTATTCTATCATTTTTCAAATACATTAACTACTTAAAATTTTAACATTACAAATTCAATCATTTAATTTTGTGTAATGAATATTTTCAGACAAGAAAAGCTCTTTGAAGCATCAAAAAACTTTAGTGATTAAATTTTGTTTGATGTACTTGAAGAGCTCAGAATTTCTTAATCTAATTAACATTTTTTTATATTTCAAATATATAATGAAATTTTCACTTTAAGATTTCAAATATAAAGTCATGTATAGAGCATCTTTAGTTTGCAATTGCATTATTCACACGCAGAAAAAAATATTTAAAACATTAAAATCTGTAGTATTTATAAATTTTTTTACAAGTATTTGAAGAGCTTAGAACTTGATAATCTAATTAAGAATTTTTCTATCTTTCATACTTATCTTTCTACAATTTCTGTCTTTCATGATAATTAATTTTTCATTTATGAATTTATAAATAAAATTATTTTCAGTATATTCCCATTTTTTTCCCTTATAATCTTTTAAGCAGAATAAAAATATGCAATTAATGATCGAATGAAAAATTTACTTCCATTGAAAATATTGTACTACTCGCCTAAATTATATGAAATCAAGACATATAATGTTAATTGATAAAATAATAGAAAACTATTTGCAAATTTAAATAGTTTTATTCAGCTCGTAATTGTAAAGATATATAAAAAAAAAAAAAAAACGTAACATGTAAATATAAAAAGGAAGTGAGACAGTGAGGTTATTATTCAGTCTCTATATAAGTATATAGCATATACTATATATTTCTGTTGATAACACGATATTACAATCATAAAAAAGGCCAACAAATTTCAAGGTAGTCTTATACACATAATAGGGAAAATTAAATTTGACTGAATTTATGTTTATGTATCAATCTGCTGTTGTTTCAAACCAATTACCACGTGTGACACCCAGTTTCCTCTTCAGAGGCACCTGAGTTCTGACGATACAAAATTGTACTAGGAAATTAATTTTTTGAGAGTACCCAAGAAAACAGGCACTCAAGGATTCTTTCATATGCCACAAAATCATAGGATACGCTCTGGATTTTCTGCAACATAAGAAATCCACTGACTTCATAGTTTCAATAGTTTTGTACTTATTATCTTTTTATTAAAATTTTTTTTATGGGAATTACTATTGTATATAAAAAAATTGTATGGAAAAAGATGAACTTGTTGAATCAATTAGATTACTAAAAATTCAAAATACAATATCTCTAAAATATTTTCATATTTTTTTACGAAAACTATTGAGTATAGATATGATCTTCAACAGGAAATTGCTTGTAAATGGGACAGGTGACGCCGAGAACTGTCTGTAAGTTTCTTATCAACATACAATGCTAAGGAACTTAAAAAGTGATTCAATAAAGAAAAACATTAATAGCTTCTAAAAACAATATATTTGTGCTATTGAAAGGATTAGTTTTTATTTGCAAGTACCTATATTTGTTGCAGAACATTATAAATTTATTAATTATAAACAGTATATTATAAACAAAGTGAGACAAAAGAAAAGTTGAGATTGTACGAAACAATTTTCGAAATGTTTTCTTGTCTCACAGGACACTTGTAATAGCAGATAATGCAACGCAGAGAGTTCCAGCTCCTGTTTATCAACAGGGTTTGATGATTGAACTGAAAAGGGCAGGTTAGACGGAGCGTTTAGCCTCAGCTGACATCTATCTGGATACATCATGGGGCTCCGGTTATGCCAAAGAGGGTCGGAACAAGGATATGTGCCACGTTAGAGGAGTGTTGGAGAAGCTCATATGACATCAGCAAGCGTGAGATGATGCGTTAACACTGACTATAGCATAGGAGAGCCCGCAAACTACTTCTGTTGTCAAATTGCTGCATATAAAGGACAATACTGATGTTCCCATATCAACCAATTATCATTATCGTCCAATTGATCGCTAGTGACTCGAGCTAATGATGTCTTTTAAGTCTATTTCCTTGTACCTACAGCACAGATGACTCCATTTGCGCAATGTTTCAGGGCCAGAGCAATGTGGACGACATACTGACAGTGAGTCGAGTCCTTAGACGAATGAATCACACTTCTGTATGTATAATGATAGCCACAGTTGAAATGTAGCTCAGACGTGGTGGTGGTGACAGGTCCTACTAGGCCACATTTGTAGAACACCCCTCAAAGCGACGACGAGGTAACATCATTTTAGGTGCCTTCATTCCCCAAATGATGATAGCGGGTCACCTCTGGTTCTTTTCCAGGGATCTATAGAGATTCTATGGTACGTGGATGAGCTGCAACTTGTATTATCTCACTTCTTTCGAGGGTGTCCAATGCTCTTTACCCGCTAGATAATGGTCGACTAGACACTGCCCGTATCAATCAAAGTGTTCTGGAATGCGTGGAGATGTTTCCTTTGCTACAATTCTATCCTGATTGAACGCCACTTACATGCCTTATCACTGCCATTTTAGAAAACAAACTGGGACAAATGACTAATAAGGAATGCAGAATCTTTTCTCCTCATGTCATACACAGTTTCATTATTCTGTACTTAGATGTATTGCTCCATATATCTTTTTCCATAATGGTCGTATAACCTACTGAGCTCACGTTCTCTCGCTCTGTATTGTGAATATCATTTCAAAATAGTTATCGCTTATTGAGCACTGTTGTTTCTCTCTGATTGCGTAGTTTCTTTGCTTTCTGACTATTCCTTCTTGCTGTTGGACTTTCAATGTCATTTAGTGTATTCTAGAGAAATTGAGATTAATTGACTAATCCATCTATAGTCAACATTTCATTTATGCATAAATTTAAACTCGTTAAGAACATTTTGTATAGTTTTCAATTTTTTTCTTAATGAGAGATAAGTATTTTAAGATGAAATAATGATAAATTGAATTTTTACGTGTTTCTGAATAATTTTCGTTAACTGTTTTTAATGGGTTTTTTTGTTGATATTTTGATGAATTTCTAGATATTTATTTTGTTTCGAAAGAAACAATATAATTTGCAAGAAAGGAACTTATATAAAAACATACCTCAAGCCATTCTATTCCAACACAGCCATACTCTTTAGTACAACAACTTCTGAAATAGCCTTTATTTTACTTCCTATCTCTGTTTTATCTTGCACTGTATTTATTTTCCTAAATTCTTAGAATTGCAAGAAATAAAGGCAAAAGAAAATTGCCATATGAAAATAATTCTTTAGTTCATCCAAGCGACGGAACATTTAATAATACGAATTCTTTGTTTACTCTTTATCGAAATAATCACAAGTATTTCATTATTCTCATTCCCTTTGCTTTTATAGTCACCATCATTTTTTTCATTATGCTTGAATTTTCTTAGCGAGAATACTGTATACGTACATTCCTCTATTATTTGTCTCAAAATAATGTTTATTCTCGACAAAATGTAGCAGAGTAAAACACTGAGCATATAATCGTTCTAGATATCTAAAAAATCTCTGATTATCGAAAATTCACTGTGGAATTTTAGAAAGAAAGGCAATCTGTAGTAAAATGTTCAAGGATAATGTCATCTATTTTCACTGAAAGGTTTACGCTCTTCCTTAAAAAAATAAAAGTGATATCCTGATGTAGAAAATTCTTCGTGAACTATTCTTAGTTTTGTACTGTTTAAACGCTTGTAGAAAACAAACAATAATAATTGAAAAAAATTTTACGTGAACTATTTTTAGTTTTGTACTGTTTAAACGCTTGTACAAAACAAATAATAGTAATTGAAAAAAAATAGCATGTTCATTTAAAGTTTTTTAGTATATATATTATAAAAACTGTTATATATTATTATAAATTTGTTTAAAGCACCCTTCTTACTATTCAAAATGAAAATGTACTTTTCGAAAACTCCAAATCTTAGAATTTAATGAGTGCAAAATTAATTATGCCTTAAAAAGTTATTCAAAACTACATTTATCGTCATAAATATGCTAGAAATGTTTTAAACTGTAACTATTATCTACTGAATAGTTATTGAAAATTAGACCTTTTAATCTTACCTACAGCGCAGTGCATTCTTACATTTAACCTCTTTTACGTTTTTTTAAAAAAATTAATCAGAAATATTATTCCAATTGCCAAGGATTTATAACTTAATTAAAAGTAAAACTCAAAACTCGTTTTTATAGGAGTATCTGTAGTATTTAAATAAGTCTGACATATTTATTGATTCATTATTTGAAAGTTCGAAGCCCACATGAGGGCTACTGGTCATTTAATGAGGACGGCACCAGGGTTTTGATGAACAGCATCCAATACACAAGATATAGAATTAGTCACAGTTACAGCTAAGTTTCATTAAAATGCCTATTTAAACATTGTAGTATCATAAATATAACACCACAATAACAAAAATCGTTTTAACATCTCATCTTATGAAAGATATGCTTATAACGCTAGTTTTGATAGCATACATTTTAAAATAAACTAAGAAACGTTTTGAATATGCATTAGTATGAATTATGCATTTGTTTACTTTTTAATGGCACTTTTACGTTACTTTACACTGAGCTTTGATCTATATAATGTTGTGCCTTTAATTTGCAATAGACATACTGATAATTAAGATAAAGTAGATATTTACGTGAATAAAGATACGGTCTGTGAGCATTGTAAGCATATTTGTATCTTTTGTTTATCAAAAGATGCTATATATTTGTATCACTTTCTAAATTCAATGTGTTTTCATATTATTTTTATCTGTAGCTAGAAGAAGTACTCATTCTTCTCAAATTTTAAATTCTAAAAAATAAAGTTCAGCTAGCATATATAACAATTTCTTTCTATTTGAATTTATCAACATCTCTAGCAGGCTTGCTTAATATAGAATTTGGTGTTAGACAACATATCTCGAAGTTTAAAATAATTTTTGAAATGATGGTACCAATTCTTTATAATCTACTGAAAAATATTCTGTGAATTTTCTAAATTATACTATTTTGTGATGATTCATTCGAAAAGAAATCGTAATTGTTAGAAAAAACAAATGAATAGTTACAAAATTCTTTCAAAATAAGCCATGAAGTCATGTAAGGAAATACATGTTAAATCCATACGAAGCGGTTTACCTTTTCTCCTTCTTTTAAGAAAAATATGTAAAAATTTTAACGGATCATGTATTAAAAATTTCTATAAGAATCCACCAATTTATATCACCCAAATCTTTTACAAAAGGAGGTTGAATATTCATTCCACATATTAGATGGTATACATTCAACGTTGTTTAGATCGAAAAGAAAAGAACGATCTAAGAATAAAAAAAAATCAGAAATTGATGAGTGCCAATGCCATTTTTTTTTAAATTTGAAATGCACATTATCATAATCATCTTATCATGTAAATTATGCAAATTGTCATTACCTACAGCTTTAGCGTCCCGAATTTCGAACACATCTGGGCTTTTCCATCTTTAAACTAACCAAGTTATATAACCATCGAAGCAATCAACGTACATTTTTGTAAACTACATTGATATGTGATAGTACATAACATAATCATCGTTTATTAATAAATTGAAGCAGCCTTAAACTGAAAAAGAAAACATGAACTCTGTCAAAAATGTATCTAAAACAGATGAAATAAGGTACTTATCAGTTGTAATCAAACACGGAAAACGTGTAAAAAATACGTCAAATTCTTCTTTGTCATTTGTATGTAGTGAATGTATCTTATCAGTAATACGCCAATGTTCCAATTAGTGAAAATTTGGGAAAATATCTAAAGCTCTAAGTATCTAAAATAAGTATAGTTTTCATGGAACTTTCCAAAAACTCCTAATTTAGTTCACACTTATAGCGACGGAGGAAAAAAAAAAGGTGCAAAATTCATCACAACTCGTGTTTTCTCATAATAACTATCCAATATGACCAGAGTGATTTGCTAAGTTGGCGAGAAGTAAAAGAATAGACTATAAACATATCCGAACATATACAAAATGATATAGATTAAAACATTTTTAATGAAAATGAGAAAATAGCATTAATTACAATTAAGAACTGACTAAAAGTAGTATTTTAAGTCAATTTAAATTGGAAAATAACCTGAAAAAGAAATTACCTTTACATTTAATGAAATAAAAAAAAAACAATCTGTATCGCATAAAATAGACTTAGCTCTGATTAAACTATCATCAACCGAACGTGGGCGTGAAATGAATACAATTTTATTTACGTTAACTTAATTAAAAACTAACTGTAACAGATAAATAAAACCAAAATTTAGCTCAGGATTACAAAAAGATAGAATAGGCTTTAGTGTGTAAAAACAAAACTGTAAACAAAAACCATGGTTCCAAAATTAAAACGCAATTGTTGAAAAAATATAATTTTTACCATTACGCATTTTTTTAAAATGTTTAATCATTTTCATAATGGAAAAACAATTGAACAAATATAGCAGTAAATAAATAAATAAAATGACAGTGAAATACATAAAGATCAGGCAAAATCTAAGCAAAGAATAAGTCATCGCCTTTAGGGATAAGAGCAATATCAAACCATCAGAATTATGAAGAATCACAAACACCGTATTTGCTCGAATCTAAGCCGTACTTTTTTTCCAATATTAAAGCTACTCCAATTCGGGTGCGGCTTACAATCGAATTAAAAAAATGCGTTGGATGGGGCAATTAGAGCAATCACAGGTTACTTTACACTTTTCCACAAAAACTTGTCAAGAATTTACAAACTATTATCCCCACAGTTTCAGTGTACCAAATTTTACGAGTCTGGCTGTTTCCGCGTTTTTACTCTACATTTTGATACATATACAAACTTTCCTTTCCTTTGAATTAATCATATTCATGCATTTTATTTAAAAAATACTAGATAATACCTATAGTAAAATGTAATTTTAAATAACAATTATTCATTTAAAAACAGGAATTAGCAAAACTTACTATCACTTGAATTGGCAACACCAATTTTGTGAAGGGGGAAAAATGCTAAGCCTTCAAAGTTTTCAGAAACACTTAAAATTTATTTCTTATTTATTATTGTCGAAACTTAAGAATAAGATTTCTCTTCAGTATATTATTCATTTCACATTTTAAATATTTTTCAATTAGAAGTGGATCGTACTTTCCTTAATAGCTCGTTATTCCCCTGAAAATATGATTGTTAAAAACAGCTTGACTAAAAATTGTTTTATATTCATTACAACTAAAACAAGTACCCGAATCGAATTTTAAAGGACAAATGCTTTGTTATTTTATTAATCATTAAAACATTTTTTCATTCTAATGATCACAAAAAAATGTTGATTGAAAGCGTTCTTATACGAATGTTTTAATTTAATAAAAAAAGATAGGACGGAGAACAAAAATGCTAATATCTTTTTTTATTTATTCAGTCCTTCATGAGAATGCCTGAATAATAAACATTTTTTTTTACCATTTATTTGTAACTTCTTTTCGAAATAAAACCTCTCAGCATAATTATATTTTTTACCGCTCGCTGCACTTTTTCGATGCGACTTTAAAACAATCTATAAAACACACGTCTTTTAGTAATTAAAGCTATGTATTAATGCATTAAATAAATATAATTTTGATTAATTTGTGAAAAGTGTAATTCCAGCTTCATATTTAAGGATAAATATATGTTGCTGTATTTATCTTATAATAATTAACCTCTTGATAATGTCTCTCTATACAAGATGTTGCCGAATTTGAACGACAAATTAAGAGGGGTGATAGTAGGTAGCATAAGTACAACAAATCAACATTGCTCATGGAATCGCAAAACATGTTTAGTTAGAGCCATTTTCAAACACATTTATGAAGGGTGTGACGTCGAAAGGAATGAAAAGAGGCATTAAGAGATAAATAATATTAAAAAAAATTGAAGTCAATTCCTACTTAGGTCAATAAAGTAAAATTTTATTTTAGTTACTTTTTATCAAATGATTACATTTTATATAAATATGTATATACATATGACAGTTTCACAATATTAAGTGGCAATTAATTTTTATTAATTATCATTAAGGTATCGTATTGTTATCCAAAATAATTGTGTATATACAATTTCAGTTCAAATTAATGCTTTAAAACTTAAGAAAAAAAAAAAACTTTCAAAGTTTTGACCCAAGTGTCTAAAAATGAAGCCAACGTGATGTATCTATAATTCTTTAAATAATTAGTTTCAGTCAATTAATTTTAATTAATTATAATTAAATTATTATATTGCCACACAAAACAATCTAAATAGCCGTCGAGCCGCAAGTCCTCTCGGAAGTTTGGAGGTAGGGGAAGAAAGGTGGGGAATCCCTGACCATCTCCAGGGATTTCTCCCTCAAAATTGGGGTGCAACCGAGCCAAATCATACTGTCACCTATCTGATACTCAAAACTACGGCTTATAGAAGTACATCTAGGCTTTTGCCGTGATGAGTTTCGTGAACGTCGATTTGACACCGTTAGATAGGTAACATGAGTAACAACAACGAGAGAAGATTTTTTTCTTAAGACGCCTGATAAATAGATATTTTTTAAAATTTAATGACAAGAAAAGCCTAACAGTATTATTGTCTTACGATTCTCTTTTTTAAAATTAAATGATTCTGGTCCAGCAAATAACTTTAACCCTTTCAGGACCAGTGGAAGAAGAAAGAAGCGCTTCCCCAGGCCCGTACGTTCGGAGAGGATGCAAATGCACGGGCCCAGGCGAGTCTCACTGCTACGCCTATATATAATTTCATTTAAAAATTCATATAAAGTTTTAAATGCAATCAAATACGCTAAAACTTACAATTTACTATCATTGATAATATCTGAACATATAGTACAAAAATTTTCGCTATATTTAAGAGCAAAAACAATGGCGAATTTTAAGGAAAATATTTTCATTTTAATAAAAAAAGAATGCATACACTTTCAAAAAAAAATTGACAAAAATCCCATACATTTGCATACGAATAGAGAAAATATTAGAAAACTAAACCAACTTATTAAAAATACAAGCACAAGTTCATAGAGCAATAGATCACGAACCTTTAAATATCCGATTCCCTCGAAAAATCTAAACATGTGCAGTTATTTGTATTCATAAATATCCCTGATCTAATTTTAAAAAAAAACACACAGCCGAAAACCCATATTGAAGTTCTAAGTGTTGTGAAATATTATTCGAAAAAGAAACGGTTCTTAACCGCCATCTAGTGCTTGTAAAAATTAATATAAAAACATATTTAACTCTGATCACACCGGTGTGATCATGGGCCTACGAGCAGGGAAAGCTCAATCACAAATATGATACCGTGGGCCGTGGAGGGAGAAACGAGCGATTACATATATGTGATCATGGTCCTGAACGGGTTAATGAAAATGGCTTTTCTTCTACTCAATTTTCTTTTAGCATCTTCACTTCTCTGCTCCTAGGATGAAAAAGGAAATGATTTGAAAATGTATTTTGTTACAATTTCTTTATTCGTAATATTGAGAAATTAGCAAAAAGATATCACAAAATCAATTGATGTTTTGAAAAATCCAGTATTTAATTAGTAATTATAACAAATATTTTTTTCATTGAAACCGAGATAAAATTGTAATTGAATCAATAAAAAATTCAAAGAGTTTTCTTCTATGTTGATAAGGATTTGGGTGAAAAAAATTAAGTTAATTCTGATTCCATCGTAATTAATAAATATAAGTCAATATATTTATACTACACGTGAAAAAAATGAATAATTTCAATAAAGAATTTATTATTGTGTGTGTGAAATACTTATTACAAAGCACAGTCCTTTACAATTAAACATTCATTATGGAGCACTAACAAATTTTTTTTTGAACTAAGATTCTAGATTTTTATGGTGGCTGTAAATTGAATGAATAGACTATCTTAGAAGCTAATTAATTTTTAAATCTAATTACATAATTCTAAATCAATAATTTAAGTGAGTAAAAATCATAAATGAAGAGAAAAAACGCTAAAAATTAGAAAAGGAAAATAATCTTTATATTATGTTGGGAATTTATTTAGCACAGAATGTAAATCTCCTATCATGGTAAGAGATTAAAGTATTAATTTCTAACATATCAGGTAGTTTTGCTTAGACTATATGTATATATTAGACATTACAGCAATGACACAAGCAGGCAGCATAATTATAGTAACAGGTCAAAAAAAGAATAAACATGTATGAAATGTACTTAGATATTCTTTGAAAGTTGTATTTTCAACCATCAAAACGTATCTTGACATTTTACTCATTAGTAATAAGAAACCATTTGTAAGAAAATGTGGAGATGGTTCTTAAAATCAGTTTCAAAAGATAATCTATACACAAACAGTTCCATGTAAGAATTATGTGTGTTCTAAATTATCTTTTATGAAATCTTCAATGGAAACATTTCTGGAAATATTGTTTGGTTTAAATGGATTGTATTTTATGTGGCAGCGAATACACGGCCCCTTTATATATATGTTAAGTTCCAAAGACTGGGAACTATCTGCTGGCGGCTCCCGTTACCACACACACAAATTATGACATTTAAATTTTTTATTCAATTCAAACTCTCATTGAATGTTAAATATTGCCGAGAGTACCAGAGCCAAATTGATACTCAAACGATCTTTTACACACTTGTCACATAATCATATGGAATTCCTGCATACGATTTTTACATCCACAGAAAATCTATCGACTCTAGTCGGGACCGAACCCGCAACCTTAGGTTTACGAGGCGGGCACGCTACCTCACAGCTACCGAGCCGATTTTCTGGGAGTAAACATACATATAATAAGAATATATTGCATTTTTTTTTACTTTAAAACTTCAACCGAATGCTAGTTAATTATTTAACTGTACATATGATAATACGGAATGTTTTTTTTTTTATTTTGATCGTTTTTTAAAAATATTTATACATCTCAAAAATTTAAGTTATCACCTACTGTAACGAACTTTTAGATGCTTTCATAATATAACAGTTCTGTGGGAATTTATTTCACATATCTAGGAGAAAATCCTCGAATATTGTTTCGAAGTAAATCTTTTTCGTGAAGTATTTCGTACTCAGCTTCAGTTTCAATGATTTGTTGAATACAAGAAAATCCACTCACCAAAATTAAATCAAGACTCAATTTCTTTTGAATTGCTTTCAAAGAAGTTCGACTTTTTTTGTATCACCAACCGTGATAGATCTCATCGTTTCTCAAACGGAAGCTTAAATGTTTTAGGGGATTTGAATTGCAATACAATATATCCGTCTTAGCTTTGTAAATGTCAGAATTTTTAAAGAATTACTTTAAAAACATCAGAAAACATTTTAGAAAAAGAAACATTTTAAAACAAATAGCAACAATCAGATATAAGTAAATTTGGGTATAAACCTTGTTACAGGGAATGGAGTAACTTTAATGTATAAAAATAAAGGAAATAAATTTGTCAGCTTCGAAAATAATCATAATTAAGCAAATATGCTGTTATCATGAAAAAATGTAAGCGGAATTCTTTCGCTTAAGTGGTATGTTCGGAAACTAAGCACCGTTTAATTTTACTAGAACCACAGAGGTAGTTTTACAATTCAATTCTTGCGCACAAGTGTTTGGTTGATTGTCAGTCCAGAGCCGCTTTACAATTGGAGCGTTTTAAGACGATGGCCTACGAATGACTACGAAATGAGTTTTTTGCAATCTGTTTTCAGAATGCAAGGAACACTAAGCCTGGACTGAGAGACTAAACACATACTGATTTACTGAAAAAAAATATTTTCTACCATTCTTGACACTAAAGAAGCTCTGGAGAGATGCTGCAGGTTTGAGTGGCCACGGTAGCCAAGTGGTCAAGGTATCGGATCGTGGCTAGTTTGTCACGAGATCACTAAAGACCCACCGTGTAGGGGAGTGATGCACGTTAAATCTGTCGAGAGCTCAAACGGCCTCCCGAAGGTGTGGTGGGGTAGTTAGGAGAGGGGGTGTCATCCTCGTCACTTGACCATGGTTCAAAAGTACGAGGTTCATCCCCCAAAGTCTCGTGTAGCTAAACAGTGTGACGTTAATATTCACTCACTCACTCGCTGCAGGTTTGATCTCTCTTACCGTAAAGCATCCTTGCTTTTCCCACCCCCAATAAAATAACTGTTTTTTAGGCAGCATATCATTGGGCCATTATTGTAATGTCCACACATGGTTTTAATTTAAAACTATTGTGTGTGTGTGTGTGGCATTTACACCACTGGATAGATAGGTAACTTCGGGCCAACAGCTAGCAATAGGCTCAGCCCCTGGTCGGAGTCACGCATTTGTCCTATGACTGACCATACATGAATGAACCCTATTATAAATCAACTTTCCGAATTTTACTTTTGCTACCTTTAGGCTAACATCTAAAAAATATTATCATCCCACACCAGTAGTACACAGGAATTTTTTTCAAGGGGGAGAGGGGGTCCGGGGTCGAAAGTTCATCATTCTTGTATCAGGCTCCTTTTGATTTCATCGATTTTCGAAAACAAAACACAATAAAAAAACTAATCATTGAATAAATAATTAGCATTAATTAATAAAATTAATCATTAATAAAAATATTTAATTAAATTTTACGTACTATATACTTAGAATTATAGTCAATCGGAAAAAAAATCAAGTGTTTTTTTTGGGGGGGGGGGCGTTTCCGGACCCTAGGACCCCCCTTCTCCCCTTCTTTGTGTGCGCCACTGTCTCACATAAATGAATTCGTTATATGAACCTATATGATGTTTTAGCCAGTGGATACGGAGACGCATAAGTTTATCTTAAAATTTTCCTTATTTTTTATTTATATTTGTTTTACTCCGGCTGACCTAGAAATATTCTAAACATCTTGAAATTTGAGAATATATTTTTTTTCTCAAAAATACAATTTAAATAGCCAATGGTCATTACTTTCTACGCATGATGTGTTTACTCATCAGTACACGAAATATTGCAATATCTCCATAACGGGTATACTCATCAATTACATTTAACTGATTAAAATCTATTTTCATTACAAATATATGTAATTGAATATGGAACATTTACAAAGAGCATATGATTATTTTTTTAGTATGTAAAACAACAACTATCTTTTAGCTTTTAGTTAGAAACGTCGCATATAGGCAATACAGAACTCTTAAAAATTGATATTCATGAATTTCATTTTTATTACGTAAAAGGTACATTAATAATTAGTTTGAAATTGAAATATTTCAAGTGGTTCAGAAAAAGATGGATTCCTTTTTAAGAAACTTTGGATCGCTTTAAATATTTTTCTCGAGCAAATATATCAGATTAAAAATAAGATAAAGGTTTGTCGTATGTACATTTATTTTAAAGCACTGTTAACTCTACTCGGTAAAAAAAATTTCGTTTCGAGACTTCATGGAGACAGACCAGTTTTTAGGATATTCCTACCTTTTTCAAAAATTAAAATAAACGAAAAAATTTATCTCAGATTGAAATATTTTATTTTTATAATGAAAACATTTAGATTAAAAATTCATGCCCATGAATATGTAATTTATAACGAGAGTTTAAATTTAACACGTAACACAGCAACAATTTCTGTGAAAAAAAATTTATACTTAGATGGCTTCATGAATTCGATTCACGTGTATAAAATTTAATAACTGGTAGCGTTTTCGGAAGATTTTTGATTACATTCATTTAAAATGAAATTATATTTATTTTTCTTGGTTTTGAAGCCATTATACTGTAAAGAGAAAAATTGCATCGAATATTAAATGACGTATGGAAACTTATCTGAAACTATAGTTTAAATTTACTTTATTCAAAGAACGTAGATATGTAGTCATATTATTTTATTTTAAATGAAATGAAATGATGAATGATGTTATTAAGTTTATAAGCATTTTTCTAAAAAAAGAGAATTTGTAAATATCCTTGAGTTTGTTTATAGAAATTAAATTGAGGCGCTGTTCGTATTTATGATGAGTACGAAAGAGTCAACATACATTATAAATCTCCTTAACACTTATTTAATCTAATCAGAGTATCTCAAGGAGAAATGGCAATAAGAAAAAAAAGTTCGAACCCTAATAATAGTAAAAGTAATAGTTCTATTTACCCTCAAATGATAGCTTCGAGTTACAGCCAAGCATGTTTAATTTCCGACGTTAAACCGGACCAGTGACAATCAGTTTCACCAGCTACAATTTAACTCACTGATTCTAATCGAAATGACGTACAATTTTTAATTTAAGGGGACATGGTACGATTTACGCAAAAATTTTTAATTTAAAGATTTTTAATATTTTTTTGGTTGCCTCCTATGTATGTATACTATGTTAAACATATTTTTTGCTCAAAATTTCACAAAAAGCTAGCCATGTAATTTTTTAAGGAAAAAACTTGAAATTTTTGAAGTGATTTTAAAATGCTACTCCTCGTACAAAATTTGACGTACACGCATGAAATTTGATTTACAAGTACGTCAAACTATGTATAATAAAAGTTGGTATAGGTTTTGCGTTAACGTGATTGGTATTCTTACAATACTTCTTTTTATGAATGTTTATTGAAAATTCCTTAAAAAATGTATAAATTCTGAGTTTAATTATTTTCAAAAAAATAAATATTGCTTTGATTCAGAAATGCATACCAACTTTTGTTACATGTACTATTGGGAATAGGTAAAAAAAATTTCAAAGCATTAGGCGCAACAGAAAAAAAGCCTTAGCATTTTAAATGAAGACAAAATATCTTATCTTTTATCTTTCTGAGATACGGCAGTTTAAAGTTTTGATTTGCCATAGGGATGTGAATAAAAACGAACGTAAAAGCTGTCATAATTCTGCATTTTTTAAGTTTAGAGCTTTCAAATTTTGTGAGGTTATAGAAAAGTATATAAAAAAAAATTTAGGCTAAAAAAATTAAATTTGGTTTTTTGACCGATTTTGGTCAATTGAATCGTACTGTGTCCCTTTAATGTTTGTTTTTTCAAATGTGCTACGTTTTGGCACACAAGCCTCGTATACAGGGCCATTTCAGTGGTGGTACCATCCAGTGTTGGCTCTCTCTACCAAATTTTTATGCTTTAATTAATTTTTTTAGTTCAAGCTTTTTTCGAATGCTAAATATTGGCATGATTTAATTTAGCCGAATATTCTAGAGCCGAATCGGTACTCAAGGGATCTTTTATATGCCACATAATCATATGACATGCGTGCCTACGATTTTTTCATCCAGAAAATCTATTGACTCCAGCCAGGATCAAACCTTTAACCTTACGCTTATAAGGCGGGTAGTTACCTTTAAGCCATCGAACCGAGATCAATTTATATTGCACTGGATAATCTAAAAAGTATCTTCTTACAATGACAATATCAACAACCTATACTTCAACTTATTTTAAATATTAATACTAATCAGTATATTTATTTTCCTTCAAAAGGCGAGGCTCTTAAATCAAATAAACAACAAAATAGATTTCACTAGAGATAAGTTGCAAGTGCGTGTGTGAGAACCTACTACAAAACAACTTAATACATCTGATAAATAAAAAAAAAGGTTAAAAAAAGAAAGTAAAATCTGAAAAGAACAAAAATTTAGAGCTTTTAGTGAAATGGAAAAAATGATCTTGTAAAACGATAAAAATGATTAATAACAAAATTATTCCTTTTGACTTACGCAATTCTGTTACTTACAAGTTAAACCTATCCATGATTTTCATTTTTAATATTTTTTTTCATTAAAGTAGAACATTGAGCAAATCTTTGAGTAAAAACATGACATTCAAGTTTATAATATCTATGTTTCTTTAGTTTTAATTAAAGGGTGTTAGAAAGAAAAGTCTTATTTTTTTGACAATTAGATTTTTACATTTTCAAATTGCATA
Organism: Trichonephila inaurata madagascariensis; assembly: GCA_019973955.1. Classification (NCBI taxonomy): domain Eukaryota; kingdom Metazoa; phylum Arthropoda; class Arachnida; order Araneae; family Nephilidae; genus Trichonephila; species Trichonephila inaurata. The sequence continues at coordinate 74,388 of BMAV01005851.1, read as the reverse complement.
GAATTTTACTTTTCTAAAAATACCTTTCTTGAACCTCTATGGTAATTAGAAGTCCTTAAAACCTTTTTTGAAATAATCGTTCAAAATGGGCCACGTCCATTTGAATGGTGAAAAATGTAAATAAAGTACTTCGTTTTTGCATAAAAGTTGAAAGTCTGATATAAACCAAAATATTAATCTTTTATTGCAAATTGAGACTTTTACTTTTTTTTATTTCCTAAATGATTAGAAGCCTCACTGTATGTATGTTTTATGTTCGATGTACCTTTTCTGAGAAACTACTGTTCACAAGTATGTAAATTGCTTATGATATATTTATAATGATGGCTTATATATACTGAAATGAGCTTTTTGTAAAAAAATCAGAGATTCATTTTTTACAAATTCTTTTATGTGAAAAATGGGCCAAATTTCAATTTTTTTGATAAAATATTTTATAAAATATGAAAAAACTCAAAATTAGCTAAAAGCTCATTTCAGTATAATGAGAACGGTTTACTTTAATTGTATGGAAAATTTCAAGCAAGTACATGTAACAGATTTGAGAAAAGGTACATCGAAACCAGCCAATTTAACATTGTCCGTATATATATGTAGAGAGAGAAAGAGAGGTTTCCAACTCCCATTAAATTTACAATTGCAGAATAAGGTATCCGACTACGTTCGGAACCGTCATTTTAAAAGAGCCCATAAATGGATAATTTTCATCATATTTAGGGTCACTTAGATTATAATAAATGTATAAAATTGTTTTAAGGACATTATGACAAAAAACATTATTTAAATACAATATTTAATTACAATAACCTTTTTTTAAAAATGTTCTCCTTTTATAAAAAATGCTTCTATAGTAATAGTATTTTGCTTAGATAAAGTAAAGACTGCTCCAGAGAGTCTGAACTAGGACTTTTGAAAACTTTACATTATTTTCAGAGTTACTACCAATTGAAATAATTATCGGCGTTTTTATTAAAAAAATTTGTCTCCTCTGTTGTAGTAAAATATGCATAAATCCACTTCTAAGTTTTGTGTTTCAAAAATTCTAGTTCAGCCTCTGTACAGAGGTCTGAGCTATATACAGGCAAAATAGTATTATAATAGAAGCATTTTTCATAAAAAGAGACTGTTTTGAAACTTGGTCATTCTATGTTCATTTTTTGTCAAAATATTGAACTTAAATAATTTTTTATTGTAATAATATTCTTAAAACAATTTTATATACGTTTTCTTATCTAAGTGATACTAAATATCATAAATGTTATCCATTTATACGCTTTTGCAGAATCACGGTTCCGAACGTAGTCGGATACCTTAAGGAATAATTTTTGTTTAAACTAAAACAGCTGAAAATAACTTTAGATTATATATTTTTCTAATAATCGATCCTTATAGGTAAAAACAACACGTTATCCTCAAATAGCTCTCTCTCTGTTCTCTCTTTCTTCGAACTCAATAATTTTCAACATTATTTATAATTCAGAAAAACCTTGGTTTTTAACTATTTTATTTTAAAAAAGAGTAATTATAAAAAAAAAATCATCATTTACATTGGAATGGATACATAACGTACGGTAAAATCCGGCGTATAACGCGCACCGGTAGCATTTTTTTATTTTTAGGTACGTTCGCCGTATAACGCGCACCCCCACCCCCTTTCACGAAGAAATCTGAAATTTTAGTATACAACTCTCTTACGTTTTGAAGTCATTTATTCGAGGTATTATTCCAGACTTTTGAAATAATATTACATTACTAGAACTAGAACTTATTTAGTTTATAAGGTTATGTCATTTCTTTAAAAAAACAGTATTTAGATATGTATAGAAGTAAAATTTTTTTATGCTCATTGCTTTTGTTATTTTTAAAGCTATCGTTTTAATACCCGGCGTATAACGCGCAACTTTAAATTTCCATCTTATGTTTTGTGTTCAAAGTGCCCGCTGTACACCGGATTTTACGGTACATTAGTGATGTACACCCATGGACAAAAAAAGTTAGCGCACCAAGAAAGAGCCATCAAAACGAAACAAAATTTGACATACGAAATGAACACTTTAATATAAGTAAATAATTAGAAAATCAAAGAAAAATGATCATTTATTTCAGAGAAAAAGGCAAAAGAACGGAGTATTTAATAACCTGTTGAACCCCCTCTTGAGGGAATGCACGATGCTATACGATCGGGCATTGAGGCATTAAAGTTCTGTATGATGTCTAGAGACATTTAGTTCCATATTTGCTGTAACCTTGCCTCTAGTTCGTTCAAATTCATGGGATGCCCAATTCGCCATCCCTAATGATCCCAGATATGCTCGATGAGAGACAAATCTGGGAATCAGGCATGCCAAGGAGTAACAGTGTAACAGTTCGGAGACAGTCGTGTCCTTGCTGTGAGCCCCTTGCCGTGTGAGGCCGATAACTGTCTTGTTGAAAAATGGCTCCTGCGAGCCGTTGCATGAATGGCTACACATGTGGTTGCAGGATGACATGGACATACCGCTGGGCTGTCATGGGGCCACGGATCAATACTAGGGGTGACCGTGTATTGTAGGCAATGACACTCCATACACTCACACCAGCTGTGGGAGCGGTGTGCCGCTGTAAGGCAAATGCAGGATTGAGGCGTTCACCACGGGGTCTCTACACGCGAACGCGATTATCGTCACTGCTGAGATTGAATCTGGATCCGTCACAAAAGACGACCTGGTTCCATTCCGCTGCAGTCTAGTTTATTCGTTAGTGGCACCACTCCAAACGATGGCGTCGATGGATGGGCGTCAAGGGCAGCGCACCTGATGGGCGCCGAGATCCCAAATGTCCTTCAGCAATCGTCTTCGTATGGTTCGAAGGGTCACAGGGGCCCCTACTGAAGCTATGCTACCTGTGCCTGGATGGCGGCCGATGAAGCAGTTGGCTGTACGCGCGCATTTCTTAAGATGTGGCGGTCTTCTCGTCAACTGGTCTCTAGAGGGTGTCCTGAGCCTGGTCTTCGTGTAAATAATATCTCTCGGATCCACTGGTCCCAACACCTTCTCACAGCACAATCAGAGTGGCCTAATTGACGAGCTACTGGCTTAGCTGACCACCCAGCTTCCATCATGCCGATAATTCTCCCCCTCTCAAACTGCGACAGCTGCTCATATTGTCTTCGAAAACGGCGTAATGGCATGTATACCTCAGCTCTTCCTTTGTAAATGATTCAGCACACTCAAACAAGCTTTGGTTAACTGTTTTATATTCCACGGAGAACGACGCTAAACGCCCTCTACCGGCTATACGTAATGCGCAATCACGCTGTATTTCTAATCATTTGCATATCTCCCGGACATGTACCTTCATGCCATTTTTCATTATGATCCCGCAATTATTTTTAGATACACTTATTTCTTTGTCCATGAGTGTACATTATATATCCATTCCAAATTGTTTTCGACTAAGAAATTAATTTTGCTATCAAATTAATTTTTCAGAGTTTAAGAGAATTTGCAGTTTTAGAAAATGTTACTAATATACTTGGAATGTATTATTGCACTATGGATTTAATGTTTTTTGAAATTAAGAGATTTTTGTAAATTGAAATTATAGCTATTAAAACAGCATTGTGAGTTTTATTCTTTTGAATAGGAGTTCATTAATTATGGGTCACAAAGAGAAAATAACACTTTTGAAAGTAGAAAATCATATATTAGTAGCACAATTAAATTCATATATAAAGCCAAAACATGAAGAGAAATAATGGTAGGGGAACGAATAAGACGCAGAAGAAAGTAGTATCATCATGTTTTACTATCCCAAGTAAATTCGTATTTGATATGAGTTGTTCTCTAGAACACAATGCAAAATCAGGAAAAGTTTATTCGCTCTCACATAGATACATAACATAATCACAACTCCAAGTACTCATTGTGCAAAGACTATTTAATTTAGGTTCAAAATACAAAAATCTAGAGGGTTAGTTGTTTAACTATCAGGATCCATTAAAGAGATCACACTATTATTACACATATGATAATTGCTCTTTGAAGTCCATTATCATTAGAGATTTCAGTTTCTAAATTGATTGCTTGTGTTCTAGAGTTTTAGTACAATAGTTATCGTGAGACTTCTATTGAAGTGATTCCCATTGATGCAAAAGTTTATCTGTAATTTTCCGTTTGTTGGACATAGATTGATAAAGCTTTAAAGTATAATTCAGATAATAGAAAACTATTAGTAGATTTGTATAGTTATTTGATAGTTCCGATGAACTAACAGAAATGACTATACTTAAAAAGAGAGACAAATATTTATAATTATTGTGACGGGACTTTATCATGTTTTTCATACTGATCCTCTTGGGGAAACTTTGAGGCCAGCATTGAGTTATTTCACAGGCAATTCTCTCAAGATGAAATCGTGATATTCAGATTAGTTAGTAGATATATAGTGGAGGTTTTGTAATCGCAAAGAAGAAGGAGAAAGGAAGCTGAGATGCAGAACGCCGTGAGATGATGATAAGGATTTAAACTTAGAACCATAATTAAGAAAGATTAAGATTCATAAGATAACTTTATTGAAAGTCAAGCGGTTAGGATTTCAGGCCCTTATTGACATAGAATTTAGGGATACGTTATATCACTCCTTATTGCCTTCCTGTCAAGACTTGCTTTGTTCAATATATTTGAAAAATAATAAATTGGATTTATTATGGCTAACTTGGTTGATCAATTCTTATCTTACACAAATTTAGGTTGCGTAGGTGAAGAGATGGCCCCCTCAAGTAGGGGGTTATTAAATTACTTATAACGTTAATTTAAATAGCAATTTTGTTATCCTCCTACGTATACAGAACAGATGTTGGGCTAACAGCAATTTGTTTATTTAGTGTCTTTGGAAAATGATCAATAATTTATATAAACAATGCTATGTTGTCGCTACTCTTGTAGAAATAATTTTCTAGGATTAGTGAACACATTTTAAGGTATCCGACTACGTTCGGAACCGTGATTTTGAAATGTGTATAAATTGATAATATTTATGATATTTAGTGTCACTTAGATTAGAAAATGTATATAAATTGTTTTAAGAATAGCATTACAATAAGGAATTATTTAATTACAATATTTTGACAAAAAATGAACATAGAATAACCCATTTTCAAAATATTGTCCTTTTGTGAAAAATTCTTCTATTATAATAATATTTTGCCTGTATATAGCTCAGACCTCTGTACAGAGGCTCAACTAAAATTTTTGAAATATATAACTTAGAAGTGGGTTTATCCATGTTTTACAATAGAGGGGAGAAATTTTAAGAAAAAAACGCCGGTAATTATTTCAATGGGTTGTAACTCTGAAAATAATGTGAATTTTTCAAAAATCATAGTTGAGCCAGAGGTCTGAGCTATATACAGGCAAAATATTATTACAATAGAAGCCTTTTTTCCAAAAGGAGAACATTTTGAAAAAAGTTTATTCTAAGTTAATTCTTTGCCGAAATACTGTATTTAAATAATTTTTTCTATCAAATTGTCCTTAAAACAATTTTATACATGTATTCTAATCTAAGTGAAACTAAATATCATGAAAATTATCCATTTATGCTTTTTTGCAAAATCACGGTTCAGAACGTACTCGGATACCTTAAACAAAGAAATATAAGAAAGTTTGAAATGTAAATTAATGGATAATGTATAAAGTATCTTTCAAAACATATTAAGTTTTTTTTATTAATAATTTTCCAGGCAAAATATTTAATACTTTTTTCAATTCCTCACACTATTAACTCACACTCTCTATATATTTATTTATTTATTTATCTTATCTTCAATCATTAATAAAATACATTTTAAAGCGCTCAATTGAGCTGAAATTTTATATACATGATTATTTTAGATGAAAATACAACAATTTACCCATAACTAATAAAAATTAATTGATTAAAACTAATTATTTAAAGAATTACAAATACAGCCATGTTGGCATCATTTTTGGCGACTGGGTCAAAACTTTAAACGATTTTTTTTCTTACTCGCTAAAGCAGTGTTTCTCAAACTGTGCGGAGTGCCCCCTGGGGGCGCGGTAACCCTGCGAGGGGGGCGCGAGCATAATGAAAATAAAAGGTTTAAAAAAAAATTTTTGGAAATGAAGTAAAACAAAATGCTTTCTGACATAATACAAAATATATATTTACACTGATATAATTTATTTTTACTCGTATCATCAAAAATAAAAGATTCCAATTCAAACGCTCATTAGCAATTTCTGATCCTATAACCAAATAAAAAAAGACATTTTGTTTGCTTTACTGTATTCCCACGATGAGAGATTTTCTTATTACGTTTCTTTTAACCCCTAAATTACTACTTTTGTGATTATCATATATTTGACCTTCAAACACTTATTGGTATGTTTCACTCAGTCTTTTTTTCTTTTAGGAAAGTTGTAAATAATATTTTTCTGTTGCATTTTTTCCCATGTGAATAAGTTTTATGATATATAGATAAGCATATTGAGCACTTTGAAGGATTATTTAGCCAAGATGTATTTTTTATGAGTATTCTGAAACATATAATGCATAATGAAAAACGTTTTATGAAATTATTTTTTAGAACATGCTACACTTTCCCCATGAACAATTTTGTGGTTTTGATTGCTGTGTTGTATGACTCATTATGGTTTATAAATGTAAATGAGCAGAAGATAAAAAAATGGGCATCTGTGATCCCTATTGAAGTAAGTTGAAACTGATCAAGCATTTGAAGAACCTGCTGCAATAATGCATATTAATCAAGATAGCGAAAGTAAATATGAGTTGAGTTTGGTGTATTATGGCGCAAGAACCAGTTTTGGCTATACTGCGCCAAACATTCACAGGTCTGTGTTCTGGACGGAAAAAGAAGAAAAGGAGAAATTGGATGACAAGATGGAGGGTCGAAAATAGAGAAGGATCACTGGGGTACCCCAGGGTCGTGACACCCGTGTTTACCAAAAATAGTAAACCCTTTGGGAAAAGGAAAAGATCACTAGGGTGCCTCGGGATTGTGACACCCGTACCCACCTAAAGAAGGTGAGCCCGCTGAGGGGGGAATGTAAATATGAGAAAAGTGTTAGACATGAAACGTTTGAATTGATTTAAAATTTTCAAATGCTGCCTAAAGATCTCTATGAAGAAAACTATGAAGCCATAAATGTAGCACTTCGCCTTGTCAAAAAGACACAAGGAAGAAAATGCTCAAAATGCTATTTGTAGATCATCAAACGACAGCAAAACTACAAAAACGTGAACAAAATATGACAGTTTTACTGAAAAATAACGTTCCTGTATTGTTAGGGAAAAGTGTGTGGGATTTATGTCCTTTATTAAGGACACGCACATTTGGAACATTTTCTTTAGTTTTATTGGATTTTTTCTCAAATTATCGAAGAAAAATTGAAAAGTCCTTGAAAGTAGGTAAGTATATTTTCTCTTAATTAAATTATTCACTGGAATTGTGATTTTTATCGTGTATAGTAAAAATAATTATAAAAAAAAATTAGTTTTAAAACAAACTAAAAAACACGCTTTGATAGTGAATCGAACTAAAAAGTAAAATATATATATATATAACTTAAAATTAACATATACAAAATTTAATACTTATCTTGTTAATTTGTACGGTTTATAGTTATAATCGTATTGTAGCTTTAGCGTCAAAGTGCATTATTATTGCATTCAATACATTATTATTTTGGGGGGGGGCTATAAAAATTATGATTAAAAGTTTGGTCGCCAGTAGAGAAAGTTTGAGAACCACTGCGCTAAAGCATTTAGTTGAACGGAAATTTTATATACACGATTGCTTAGGATGACAATACGATACTTTTATGATAATTAATAAAAAATAATTACTACTTAATGTTGTGATTCTGTCCTATGTATATATATATTTATATTAATTGTAACTATTTAATAAAAAGTAGCTAAAATAAAAAAATTTCTTTGTTGATCTAAGTAGGAATTGACTCAATTTTTTTAAATATTATTTGTTATATTTATTCAGTCATGTTTAATTTAGCAATTGTGTCGTGAGAAATTTTTTTTCAAAAAAGGTACTGAGAGTTGGAAAACTTTAGAGATCATTGAACTCAGACTTTTAATGGAACTTGACAGAAAAAAACTATGGATGCTTTAAATTGATTTTCTTAGTGAAATTCATAAATTTGAAATCTACATTTACTTTCTGACTAGAAATTTGCATAAAAAACAGGAAGATTGTCATTAAAATATTATTAGGATAGTCTTAAGTGATGGAACTGTCCAATTTACTGGATGGAAATTCAGTTTGCCCTTTTTATTGATTAATTCTTTCGTTCCTTATCCACAATAACAAATCTTCAGAGACATCAGAAGGAATTTGGTAGGGTCGGTTCCTCTCTGCATGAAGATCTGTGATAAATTGGTCTTGGTTGGGAAGTCAGTGCTTCGCTAAATGAGATTTGTCCCTATTGCAAGGGAGAACCATTTATACATTCCCGGGTGCACCATTCCGCATCATTTATCTCCAAACAGGAAAATGAAACGGGGATATCTAATCAAGTGTGAAATTATATAGTTTCGAGGTGGCATGATAAATTGTTTATTAAAATATGTCCTAGAAGGTACACTGCATAGAAAATTACATAGAAAATTGCTTAATTCTATTAGATATAAGGAAACTGGTTGTTTTTCCCCGCAGAAGGCAATCGTTACATAATGTTGCATGAATATATGTAACGGTAGTATATTGGGAAATCCTGGATAAAACGCCGTTACATTTTTCAAGCTTGTGCAGCTTAGAAAAGTTAGCTATTCTTTTAATGAATAACTCAGTAAACTTCCAGAAAATGGTCAAGTAATGTTCTTAACAAAAATATTATACTATGAAGAAGTTTTTTTTAATTTTGTGTGAATGTGTGCATTGAACTGTATTAATTTTTTTATACCGCATTTTTCGTTTACATTACAATTTAATATTATCGAAAATAAAATACAAAATTATGAAAATAATTTAGTCTTCCTAAATTACAATGGTATAATTTCGACACATTTTACAACCATAAAATTTCATAAGGTATTTAAACTCATAAATTTGAAGAAAAAAATTTAACATTTTCTTCTGGATTTCCAAAGTTTTTTTATGTATAAAAAATTAAAGCATTTGGTAACTATTTAATAAAATTTCATTTTCAAAACGAACACTTGAATTTTTTATTACCACAAATGCATCACGATGCAAGTCTTCAAATTTATGCAAAATATTTCTTAGCAAATAATCTTTATTTGCTTGAAGCAATTAGATGAGAGTAAAATTTAACAGCGTCTTCATTACGTGAGGTTAAATTAATTAGTTTCATTCTTCCACAAACATCAAGATATTTGAAAATGATTCCTAAATTTATTTATTTTTCTAGATTAATATTTATTTTTTTAAAAGCGGTGCATACAAGTTTGTGATAAAGTTTATGCTAAAAATCTTTTTCTTTGTCTTATTTTAAAATCTTAATTATTTAAAAAATATACATTATATAACAAAAATCAACGATTACTTGATAAAAATACCCCTGAATGTGTACAGGTATATATGTAACATCTAATATGTTATTTAACCCCTGATCTGCACTCAGTTCGAACCACTTCAACAAATAATGCTTTGTTGTAAGAAAATTGAGTTTTTCTTGAAGAAAAATGAGTGTTTATTTTCTTTTAAAGCTAAGTTGTGTTCGTTTTCTTATTGATAACTGTCGTTGGAGGTGGGCTTGTGTTCTCAGAGTTGTTCTTATATATCACAATATAAAAAAGATTAATGGGATTTCGCCTGTTTAAAGTAATATTGTTTCTGATATTAAGTTTACTCTTAGATACCATAACTGATACTTAGTGTGTATTGTATATAAAACTAGATTTGACTTTGATAACTCCAGTTTTTCAACTTAAGGGGACATGGTAAGAGTTAAGCAAAAATTTTTAATTTAAGGATATTAAAAATTTTTTGGTTGCCTCCTATGTATGTATACTATGTTAAAGAGATTTTGTGCTCAAAATTTCATAAAAAGCTATCCATGTAATTTTTTAAGGAAAAAACTTCAAATTTGTGAAGTTATTTTAAAATACTACTCCTCCTACAAACATTTACGTGCATGCTTGAAATTTGATTTACAAGTACATCAAACTATGTATAATAAAAGTTGGTATGGGTTTTGCGTTAACATGATTTGTATTCATACAATACTTCCTTTTATGAATGTTTATTGAAAATTCCTTAAAAAATGTATAAATTCTAAGTTCAATTATTTTTAAAAAAATAAGTATTGCTTTGATTCAAAAATCCATACTAACTTTTGTTGCACGTACTATTAGCAATAGGTAAAAAAAATTTCAAAGCATTAGGCACAATAGAAAAAAAGCCTTAGCATTTTAAATGAAGACAAACTAGTTATTTTATCTTTCTGAGATAAGTCAGTTTAAATTTTTGATTTGCCATAGAGATGTGAATAAAAACGAACGTGAAAACTATCATAATTCTGTATTTTTTAAGTTTTGAGCTTTCAAATTTTGTGAGGTTATAGAAAGGTATATAAAAAATAATTTAGGCTACAAAAATTAAATTTGATTTTTTGACCGATTTTGGTGAATTGATTCCTACTGTGTTCCCTTAAATTTTTTAAAAAAATCAGTAAAATGGGACTGGGATTATTTCAGTTTTCAAAAATTTGTCAAAATGTTATAAGTAGGGCTTATATAATTTAAAAAAAGTTTTATAGCAAAGAAGCCGAATTCGAGGTTTTAAGTGATAAGGAAAAAAAATCTTGATTTTTAATGTATATGTTAAAATTACAAGATTAACTTTTAAAACAGTAATCCCCAAGAGAAAATTAAAAATATTTTGGGTTTCCCTTATATTGCCAATCCACTTGTAATGTGTTTCTGCAGTAATGTAAAGAAACACAATTATATATTCTAGAATAAATTATATATACGTTATTTCAATATAGAAGATGATATAAATAATTAAAGAAATTGAGATACTGATTAATTCCTTCCAAGCACTTATAAGTGAGAAGGACTTTTAATTTGAGTGATAAGACACATGTTCGGAACATTTTATCTTAGATAAAAACAAGTGTGTTTATCTTTCTAAAAGATATAAGTATATTTTATCTTCGTGCTTAATTATTATATATCAGCAAAACTTTTTGCATGTATGGGTTACATCAATAACTTTCAAATATTTAATAAAAAACCAATTTTTACCATTTTTATATTTAATGGAAAAATTGCTAACTTATTGAATATTTATATTACTTCGCATAAATAAAGAATTTTTCTCCCTTTTGTCGTTTTGAAAATATATATATGAAGTTTATTTAAAAATAGAAAATTATTTTTACCAGACTATTTAAAGGTTTTTATGATAGTTAAATATTTAAAAAAAAGTCATGGTTTATATAATTTTATAAAACTTGGGAGAATTCAAGAATAGGTTACTTTTAAGTAATTCTTAAAAGTAAAAATGGCATTCACAAATTTTACTGTGGAAATATATTCATGTAAATTTGTGAAAATAATTTCCAAGCATACTTTGATACAAATATTTGTATGTACAGGCATACAAATAGCCCTCAGTCTGCATTGATATAATACTGTAGAATCCATTTTCTTTCAAAAACTTCAATTATCTGTCTGTCTATAAAATCATATGCATAACAGTTTGAAAGACATTTAGAAATTTTAATTTGGGCATCTAAAAATTCTGGGTTAAGTTTTTTAAATCTTCATGACGTTTATTTTTTCGATTAAAGTTTATTTTAACATTTTTGTTACCTACATTCAATACAATAGGTATGTTGCTATTGATTTAGTTGTTGCCTTTTAAATGCACCAGAAAGGCTAAGGTTTCATAAATAGGGACGTGTGTTTCAGTTTTTCCTCAGGCATTTCTCACTAAAAAGATTTATCACACATAATGGGGTCGTGGGTAGCCTAGTGGTTAGAGCATTGGACTCCAGACTGGAAGGCCTGGGTTCGATGCCCGCGATGGCATCAAAAAAAAAAAAAACTCTCCGAGTACACGGAGTATATGCTCGTTAAATCAGAGGGGCCGAAAGCCTTCTGGGTGGTCACAACTGAAACCACGGGTGCAAAGGGCTGGAGAATATTTCCCTCCCCTCCAGGTCCATGTCTAAATTGTGGAGGTGGAGATAGGTGGTGTCGCCATCTATCGTAAAGAAGTCCAACCTGTCTCAAAGGCTCTGGCAACATTCATTCCTTCCCTTCTGGAAGGACACCACAACAACCACAGACAATGTGCTCTCTAAATCCAATGAAAAATTTCATTCACTATTGAAGCTTTGATTCCGCAAGATGCCTTTGGAAATATTTTATGCTGTTATATTTTTGTCTAAACAAAACTTATTTATTTTTCTTTGTCTCTACAATCTTTTTTTTATTTTTTTCCCTTTGAAATTTTTAAACTAATTCAGAGTACGCAGCTAAAATCAGATCTTCAGATCTTATAGGAATGTTCGATGTTTGGTTATGAAGAATGATTTTCCAGACTTGAGTCAAGTTTGTAAGGCCTTCCAAAATTAAAATAATTGATAAACTATTCATTCGTGAAACAAACAAAATCGTGTAATAGTAAATTAGTCATGTAAAAACAAAGCAAAGTGACCGGTTCTTAGATGGTGTTATTTTAAAACTACGTAAAAATAACTCAGCGTAGATTGAAATTATTTTATTTTTTTAATGTTTTTTTTTCTGCTTAAAATTTCTTTTCTTCTTCTTCTTATGTAAAAACAAAATGAATCCCAATTGTTTCTGGTCGATAAACAAATTTATATTTTCACTGCGACTGTTAAACTGCCTTAAAATTATAAAAATTTATAATTCCTATTCTTAGTGAAGGAAACCTTAAAATTATTTGAGCATTAATCATGTCATCTACAATTTTCAGAAGTACAGCAACAGTACACTTTAAATTAAAAAAAATTCTGATAAATATTAATACATCTTAATTATAGCTCTAAATCTCTTTTTATTTCCTTAAGATAATATCTACTTCAAACATATTTAGAAACTTCATTTTATAAATAATACCACATGAGAGAATATAAAAAGTATCTCTTTTGACGTATACATTACGCGAAGTATATGAAATACCCATGTGCACATTGAAGGAGAAAAACACTCTCTTCCTATTCTGTATTATTTTCTTTGAGATTGCTGAAGTCTTGCGGGATTGAGTAAGAAAAGAGTTTATCGATTTGTTTACAGTTTCTTGCGTAAAACACAAAACGAAAGAAAGTTCTGCCTTAGAGAAAAGTTTCTTTTATTGGAAGAGCAGAAAGAAACACACAAATAAAGAAAATAAATCAAATAAGATTGTTTTGAAATAAACTTCATATTTTAAATACTACATATTTTCATATATTTTCTTTTTTATCACACTTTATGTTTTCAAGAAACTTTTTTTACTTATAATTGCATTGGATTTTTACAGCCTGTGAAAGTAGAAATATGTATTAAATTTTGTGTAATGTCAGCAGAGTTAATGTTTGACTATTTAAAAACTTTTTGGTGAAAATAAATTGATAATAGACTAAGTGTTTAATAATAAAAAAGTGTTTAATGAATGTAATTGAAATGATCATATGTAGAATAATTTTTATTCAATGTTCGGGGGATTATTTTATTCGTTAGTAAATTTACAGACACATCAGAATATTTAATAATAATTTGCCGTTAACGCACGAAGTATTTTTCCTTGTTGTAGAAATGTTAAATGTGCATAAGCAATCTTATGATGAACGTATTAAATAATAAGCTGAAAATATCTAAACATGTTTTTTTTAAAAAAAAACAAATTTAAAAAAATAGATATTCATATGTGTTAATTAGTGATTTTATAAACCATAACTTTCTATAACCTAGAAGTGTAAAAACTATAACCAACTTCACATATTTTATTCAATTTATAACCGCATTTTTTCTCTTCAGTTAGAAGTGCATTAATAACATAAGTAATTGTGTTAGGCTCTTTAAAATTACTTAGAAAGGTTCTAAGGAATTCAGTACCAGATGTACCACCTTAAATAACGATAGAAAAAAAAAAACGAAAATATGGCAGCAACTTTGAAAATCCTTCTGAATCTAGGATTTGTTCCAGATGTTGCCTAGCTCCACTGTGCTTGATTTTGAGGGAGCTATTCAAATTTTGTGGGCCTTTCTGTTTCAGAATAATAACAGATTTTATTGAATTTAACCCCACCCAGCCAGTATGGTAGATATGATACGCTGCAAATAGGTTCGGGTTCAAATCCCGAATATGGCATGGATGTATCTTCGGAAAAAAGAAGTCGGATTTTCGCCTGAAATGGATTCACGTCTCGAAAGGAAAGCATCGCACCCCTTCTGTTCTATACTGGCCTCATCCTTAGTAATAAAGTCTATATTCTTCTGTGATTGTTTTGCATACTTCTGTTCATCAATCTCTCATCTTCCGTAGGTATTACAGGATGAAAATTAGAAAGCCGATGGGATTTCGAAGATTGCTGGATGAGCGTGTATAATTATCTAATTGTTTTGGGTCAAATGTACCTTTCGTTTTGGTAAAATTCTTTCCCTGTCGAAAACATTTAACTGTAATCTTTTGTTGCACCAACGCACTCTGGATTTCTTTTGCTTACAAGAAAGAAGCAGCTTAGTCTTGGATACACGTGATTAAAAATGTAGTTCATGGAGTCATCACAGATTGGTACAAGCATCCATTCTCTGTTCTTAGAATTTTCTACTAATGAATCCCAGATTCCTGAAGCGGATTTATTTACGATATTTTGTAACATTCTGTCTTATCTTATCTTACTAAGGCTATTTGCTTATGTCAGCTATTTGAAAGAGTATTTTAAACATTTTGATCCAAGGTTGACTTTCAAACAAGCTAATTACATGTCCTAGTTCTAAAGAGGATCCATGTATGAAAATTTTATCATCGATAAAAATTAGTTAATTTTTTTTTCAAAAATTTTGGTTTTTGAATAAGCTATGAAAGATAATAATAGATAGTTAATATATTAATCAAGACTTCCACAGATGATTCTGTGGCGATATCATTTGTCACCAATCTTGTAACACTGGTCATATCTCCTTGGATTGCCATAATCTTTCCAAATCCATGCAGGGAAAACTACATTTGCGGCTTGTTTCAAAATATTCTTTCAAATAAAACACTTTTCACTAAATAGTATGAAAAAACGTCGCAGTGTCCAATTACGTGATAAAAATTTGAGATTCTTACTAAAAAAAAAGATCATTATTTCTTTACTAATATCTAGGGTATATCGATGTTAGATTGATCAATTAGCTCACTACAAACCTTTCAACGTGTTCTGTCAGCAAAATTTTTGACGTATTTTCTTTCATCCAATATACCATATTTTTCAATTTTAAGATTTTCGGTTATATTTTCACTGAAAAATCGAAAACCCATTCTCTGTAATATTTTCCTTTATTTTTTTAATTTTTTTCGTTTGATAAACTTTATTCAATTTATTTCATCAGTATAAGGAAACTTTAATAACGAAAGT
>BMAV01005851.1:47032-58298 GCA_019973955.1 Trichonephila inaurata madagascariensis | reverse complement strand
CTCCCCCCGCGACATATACTCATTCCCACACTATCATTACAATATAATAATATAAAAATATGTAAATTTGAACTTACACAGAGTCACACACACACACACACACACACACACACACACACACATTGAATGTTTCTTATCAGGCATTATCATCAGTCATCAGTTTTGGTCTTGGCAAGCTGTTGAAAAACCAGTTACCGTATCGTGGTTCCTGTTACTGACAAATACCGTTATATTGGTACTATGTATGAAAAAATAAGGTATACTAGCAATTGAAAATATTTGCATTTTAATTTAATTTAATTTTTGGAGTTGGTAAAATCTTTTTTACCATCCCGGGTCTATATATATCATTGTATGTTTTAATTTTTGACTTCATTACACCCCTTATGTTGATGTCATGTGATCTTACTTAGTTGAGTGTTTATAAAAATCACGCAAGTAACACAAGGAGTGGTGGCAAAATACCAAAGAAAACATTCTGTCAATATTCTTCGTGTTGCTTGGCGATATACCTCATAATCGGTCAAACTCGGTCAAGTGACAAAGATGATATCTGAGATGGCACTTCTTTCTCCATACTTCCACACATTGCCGACGGGGGAGGGTAATTAGAGCCTTGACAAGTTTAATTTGCACCAACTCCTCTATTGACATAAGACACACATTTATATTAAAATATATTGTTACGTAGATCCGTGTCCGAGGTTTTTATGCAAATCAGTCACAAAGATGGCCACCAACATGATCGCGGAGTCACCAAATTGGTTACCAAAAATGACGCCAACTTGGCTCTATCGTCAAGATTTCGCCTAATTCCCATTAAATCACCATTATAACGTAAGGGGTGGCGTTGCTTGTAAATATTACAATTTTAACCTAAATTATATCTAATTTAGAGTAAGATAAAGGTATTACACATGCAAATACAAATTATTTACACTTTTTTAACAAAGTTCGCAATAATATTATTAGAAAATGAAGCTACATGATTTATTATACAAAATTTGGATTACTGTTAATTGTTATTCCTATAATGAAATGTCACAAAATTCACAATAATTCTCAGATTAATTTATGAAGATACAAGCTACTTTTTTCTCTTTGGGTAAACTAAATATCCCGAACATGTAGAAAACTCAAAATAATCAGTATTCATCCTTCAAGAAAATTTCGTATGCAAATAATTCTAACTCTAAACAATTTAAAGTTAAATACTAGACTATCATGAGGGATAAATTTATTCTCGTGTAGTGATAGTTTATTTTTATACCTTTCACTAATAAAAAAACTGAATAGAAATTGACTAGAAAAACAAATCTCAATTATATATAAATAAAGAAAATGATGTTATAGCACAGGATGTAGGGAAGCTCTACTGAGTGAAGATATTATTTTGTAATTCTCTCTAACACACAAAAAATTATATTATAAACGAAAAAATAAATAAAAAAATTTACTTGTTTAACATTGAAATATTTTTAACCCGATTGAGGATTTTAAAATATTGCTATAATTTATTATCTTTATTTGTAATTCTAGTACACCAAACTAAGTTGTTTTTCGAACAAAATAGTATGTTACAATACAAAGAAAATTCTGCAAATATAACTTTTTTTGTAAAATAAAAAGAAGCGTTAGATACTTATGGAGATAATAATAATTCACTCTTCGTTACTTATATTGTATTCAAAAAGAAAAACGAGGGAATATTTATAAAATAAGAACGTTTAGCTTAACATCCTGTAATTTTATAAACAAGTTCTCATCATAACATTTAGAGGTAGGAGAAATTTAAAAAAAAAATTGAGCAGGTTCTAGAATGGAATTTTTATATCATTTAAACAAAGCTTTTATGTTTACGAAAACAAAGTGCAGAAAACACATTCAGCTTTTATGTAGCTCAAATATTTGTAAAATATATTTAAATAGCTCTATTCATGCATACTGATTTTCTTCCGAATCCTTCTAGTGTACATCAGAAAGTGATGGAACAGTTGAATACGGGATGTGTCGCTCTGTAAATATCGGTTTAACTTCTAGAAAATACATTTTTTATGTATTATCATTTCTTCTTTAGTTCAACGCATTGAATAGTACCCTGAGGTTAGATTTGGTTTTGACTTATATTTTTGATGGATATAATTTTCTTGGATTTAGACTTGCATTTTATTGACAATGATGCAGTCAGCAACATTTTTGACAAAACAGCCTTTTTTAAATTCCATGTAATTAAAATTCCAGTATAAAACTGCAATTTGCATTTATCAATTTACAGAAATATTATTTTGATTTTTTTTACTTAGAAATGATACCTTAACTACCCACAAAATAGATCAATTCAATAATATCAAGAAATTCTTCCAATGTTGCTTAGATCATAACTACCATTTCAACTTCTTAAGAACTTATATTCATCACAAATACATTAATCGTCTTGCTACTTCTGTCTCCAAAACCACTACACAACAATAGGATCTCAAAGTCAGCATCTTGCTGTGAATATTATATTAAAATACTATTCTCACAGTTTACATTTTTTCCACACACATCTTGAACACAACTTACATATTTAAAAATGTCTACATTTTTGACAACCAACCAAATTATAGCCTACCGAATTTGATTGTCATCTCTCTTGGCGTCATCTTTTCGTGCTGGTTTAAAGGATGTGTTTATGTATAATTTGGATTTTAACTCAATGAGGCTTTTCATTAATTTCAAGACTTGGCTCTCTTGGAAAAAGCTCTGTGAGTAGAATTTTTGTAAAATTCTTTTTTGAAGAATACCTTTTTTTTGGTAATTCTTTTTGTAGTTTTCTGCTTTGCGATTTTAGGAGAATTGGTTGCAGAATAGTAGTCGGCTGATTTCTTATACTTTCTCTGAGTTTTTATACACTTTGAATTTCTATTTATTTTATTTGGGTTTTCCTACCGAGTTGCAAAGAGGGAAGGTCGGTGCCTTTAAACTAGTTTAACCCCACTTATTCAGTCCTAAGTCTGAAATTTCTTTTTGACTCGCTAGGGTTCTTTTTTTTGTATCTCTTTTGTAGATTCGAACTTTATGTTTTTCTTTTATATTTTTATTAAGTTAATTCTTGTTATGTTCTTTGTTCTTATTTTTTAATATTTCTTGTTTTTGATGTATTATATAAATTTCTTCTATATATATATTTTATAAATTTCATATACAACAATATACAGTTAGAACTGTATATTGAACCATAAACTATTTAACGAAGTCACTAATTCCCGAAAATAAGGTTCGTTATGTGGAAAATTCGGTAAACAGAAATTCCTCTTTCAATATACTTTATTCTTGGTTCTAGGAAAAAGTTCGTAAAATGCAGGAATTCCCAAAATATCGGCTTGTAAAAGAGAGGTCCGACTGTATTATTACTTACTTTGGTTTATCAAGCCTTATTTAAAGTTTCATTCATTATATTTATTTATAAGTGTAACACTTATTTCTGTAAAACTATTTCCCCCTCGGTGATGCATTTCACACGTTTTTCATAAGGGGCTGCTATTGCAGCCAAAAGTTTGAGTTTCTTTTCTGTTGCAGATTTCTTTGACCGATTCTTCATCTATAACCATCATTCTCTGAAGCGTTAATGTTGCAGTGGTAGCTTAGTGGTCGTAGTTACGAACTAGTGCAGGGGTACTCAAATTTTTTTCCTGCTGGGCGGTATGCATATGACAGTTAATTCACGCTGGTCACATACATAGTTATTTCACGCCGGCCACAACATGAAAATAAATGCTAGGGGGGGGGGGACAAATGCTTTAAGACTAAGATACCATTGGAAATTTAGAATGTGGAAAATTGATCAAAATATTATAACTCCTGTTTTACTTTTTTAATTATTTCTTTTTATGTTTTTATTTTTGTCACAAACACTAAATTAGAAGCATTTAAGAAACACTCCTTCAGAATTTCTGCATCAGTAAACGGTTTCATATGATTACCAATATTATAACAAACTTTATAGGATATTTTTGTTACCACTGTGATATTACCACTGACAAAACACTTTGCTTCTGTTACAAATATTATTCAAGAAAGCCTATTCATCACTTCTTCAAAGAGATCTTCGAGGAAAAGTGTCATTAAATGATTCCTAATTATTGGTATTTTTTAAATACAGAACTTTCGTGACAAATCAAATAATTACTGATTCATGTTTGTTTTTCTCTACAAAATAGTCAACCTCCCATTCTTCTTGAAACTATATATTTTTCACTTGCAAGTTTCACCCATAAAATTGTCACTATTCCATTGTTGTCTGATTTCACTAACCGTCACCTTTCCCAATAGAAAAAAAATATCAATTCACACCGACAACAAACAGCAAAATTGATATATTTGATTCCTTGACAAAGAATTTCCCACTAAGTTTTCAATACAATGTTCTTAAATAAGTAAATTTCTCAGAGCAATGGGTCACTATCAGGTTACTTAAAAAGGCTTGGTGGACCGCAAGCGTCCCGCGGCCCGCAGGTTGAGTATCGCTGGACTAGTGGCTGTCAGATTATGAGTTCATGCCTCAGTGGTACTGAAGATCCACCGTGTAGAGGCTCTAAAACACTTGCGGAGAAAATTTTGCAGCTCAGGTGTCGTTTTCGTCCCTTGACTATTTTTCAAAACTACGAGGTTCGTCGCCAGTAGTCCTTGCGTTACTTTATAGTGCGGCGTTAACATGCTTTCACTCACTTTACAGTTACTTCGTATTTTCACTTGCTTTAGATATTGTTCGTATTGCCAGAACTTTACTAATTCACTAAAAGTATACCTTATCTAATCTCACTGATCTAGCAAATTAACTTAAAATGGACATATAATTTTTCTAAAACTTTCTTTAAAATCGTAATAAATGTGACCTGCAATATATCCTAAATAATTTTTAATTATAGTATAAATTGTTTTTTAAGTTCTTTAATGAACAATGAGCCTTTCATTTAAAATCTTTCCCCGATCGTTCATAAAAAATTTCATTAAATTAAATTCTTCTTAGCGTTACTGTGAGTCAGTTCATACGTTCGTATAGTTTCTATAAGCTAAAATAATCATAAAAAACAAACTACAAAATACGACCATAAAAGTCTTTGATTTATAAAGAAATATTCTGTAAATACTCATCTATTTAATGAAAATCACTGAGGAGATCTGTAGTACAATTTTGCTAAATCTACAATATTCTGTGCCAAAAATACACAAATACTGTATGACATGCTCTTCATTTCTTCTGTAGGCTTCTTCAAGTAGAGTGCATATTTTTTATGCTTTTGAATTTAAACCCTGATTCACTCTATAAAATTAAAAAAAAAATACTGTAGAAAGCAGAAAAAGTGCGAAAGACAAGTAGAGAGGTAGGTAGTGAGAAGGAGAAATAGTTTGAGATTAGAAAGATAAGAGATGGAGAAGCCAATGCGTGGTAAATGATAATATCTTATAGCAGAAAAAATAAATATATCTTAAACTTAAAACTATAAATAAGCTTAAATATATCTATCTTTAATCTGTATTCGTTCTCATTACGTTTCAAAATATTATTGTTTAAAAGTTTTGAATTATTTTGCTTTGAGATTTTGGAGTCTATTATACTAAAACCACCTGGAGTCAGTAACATTTAAAATCCACTCTTGTATATTTTATACAAATCATTTCGCTGAAAATGCACGCATTTCTGAAGTTTATTTTGATATAAAAACAAATTTTTAAAATCTTAAAGTTAATTTTAATTTATCTACATCGTATTAACGATATATCTCTACTTTAATAAGCTTTTTCTGTGAAAATATAACAATATCAAAATGCATTATGTAAAATACGTTACTGCTCGTACAACAACAGAAGATGATGGAAAAAGATAGACTAATGGACTAAATGGTATTCCTCAAAAAATATTTTTCTGAATTTAGAGAACATGTTTGCAATTTAATCTATCAAATGGTTATGAAACGACAAATTTTATTGCTTCTTTCAAAACTTAAATTTTGAAAGGTAAATTCCATAGATAAGTTTTATTGTCCGTTATTTTCTCTAAAGAAATCTTGGTGTATGCAATTGATGACGGAAGAAATCTAGAAGAGAAGGGTAGAAAAAAATTCTTCATTTTTGCTTACAGAGCAACTTAATACTCATGAGTGCATTTTAATTTCAATATCAGATATTGTCACGAAATATTTGTTCGGATTTCAAGATACAGCAATAAAAAAGGAGATCTTTTACAAAAGAAATTTATTTTAATTTTAAACTTTTAAATAGTAGTATTCCGAGTTTGCTGAAAAGATATTGAATTAGTAATTCCTAGAAATAAATGTTCTTGATTCGAAAATAGTCATATAAGCAAGATGTTTGAAGATTAAACTCTAACTTATTTCTATTTCACTATTAAATCTTTGTGTATGTATTCATAAGCTTCATATACAAATAAATAAATAAATGAAATGTTTATCCCTTATCTTCATTTTGTTAAAATTCTGTATGCATGAATCAAGATATTGTTATTGTTAATCGTCATTTTATTACTAAAATGTATATCCTATATATGAATATTAAATTGTATATAAAATTATATATGTACCTCATAACCTCAATAAAGAAAAACAACGGAGTTTCATGAAAATGTTTTTAAAAAACTTAGTGATTTATGAATTTTGAAATACAGAATAGTGATATCTCAAAGTACCGGGTGTTTCTAAAAGAATATCGGAGTTTTAACTCTTTATATAGTATTCATTACATATAACATATTAGTATGACTCATACAACGAATGAAAGAGCAACTGAAACAGTTTTGTTTGCTGGCATGTATGCGCGTGTGCGTGACACGCATGCTAATTTCCCCCCATTTCTTGGCGATCAACGCACTAGTAGAAAAATGGCGACTAGCAAACAGAAAGCGTTTTGTGTTCCCCAGTTTGCAAAGACAGGATCGGCTATTACTGCTCAACGAGAGTTTCGTATTAAGTTCAGTTGTCAACCTCCAAATGATAATAACATTCTTAGGTGGTATCATGAGTTTGAAACAACTGACTGTCCTTGTAAATGGAAAAGTACGGGTCGACCAAGGTTGCAACTGGTTCTGCCTATATTGATGCTCTACAACTATGGATATTTCCTCAATTGGAAGAAAGTGAACCAAATAAATTCCTTTTGCAGCAAGATGGTGCACAGCCTCACTGACATCTCTCAGTACGCGATTGGTTAAATATCACTGCACCTAACCAATGGATTGGCCACAAAGAGCCTCCCGATAAATCTTGTATCGCATGGCTTCCACGGTCACCCGATCTGACACCATGTGACTTTTATCTGTTGGGATTCATAAAGGATTTTGTGTACGTTCCTCCACTACCAGTTGATCTTTCAGACTTAAAGGTATAGGATGGAATCAGATGTTGCAAGAATTTCTTCAGATACACTGAAAAAGTTTTGGATTAACTCGCCTACCGACTTGATTTGTGCAGTGTGACGAATGGGGCTCACATTGAACATTTGTAAACTTGTAGGTAAAACTGTTACTCTTTCATTCAATGTATGAATTATATTTGTAACTTATACGTGATAAATACTATAAGCGTTAAAACTCCGATACTCTTTTAGAAACACCCGGTATGATATAACATTCAACTTTTCCAATGCAAATATGTTTTATCTTTTTTTAAAAGATAAGCTCATTTCTACAGCGAATTTCTTAGCTTCTGTATTGGGAAGTATTGAAGTATTTTCATTGCTCTATTTATTAATTTCCGATAATATTAAGAGAATATTATAAATAACTTTTGGAACTTAAAACTAGAAACGCCTAAGAAATAAGCTTATTTTTAAACAACTTGGTATTGATTCCCAACACACGTTAGAATTTTAGAAAGATCCCACATTAGAAGTGAAAAAGCTGAATTGTTAATCCAAGAATTGCTGGACGATTGGATTGAAGATTTATGGTGCCTAGATGATTATCTGAAGTTTTTTCAATTCCATATTGATTAGAGTGTATAATGAAATTTGATTTGCCCCATTCAGAGGGGAATTTCACGATTCTGTATAATTCATTTTATAAAATCGTTATTTCACGAGCAAACAAGGAACATCAGTGATAATTCAATAATTATAAACCAGGAGATGCATATAAATGCAATCATAATATAATAATGATTATTGCGTGATGACCTTAACTGCATTGATATTTTCATATGAATCAACTATGCAAAATTGTTGTTTTAAGAAATTAACATTAAAATATGTAAAGTGGTGTTTTAATCTCGAAATGATATACCACACTCTGCTGTCCGTTTTCTAAAAAAAATCGTGTTATGTTACTTTAAACTTGTCTGTTTCTTAATATTGTCGGTATAAAATGTTTAGAATTGTTAGCTATTAAAAAAAAAATATAGTTATAATAGATTTCCTAGTGAGATGAGAGGGAAAGAATGTGAATACACTTGTAACATACACATATAACCTTGACCGGTCTCTGTGTGTCGAAGATAAACAAAGGAAAAGTACAGTAATACCTCAACTTACGCGAATTCGGAGTTACGCGATTTTCAAATATCGTGCATTCGTTTTTGTTGATCATTAAAACTCAGGCTGGATCATTGCCAGATCCAATGAAATTTGTAATGTAATTGAAATTGTCGATGTATTGCCAGGAAAATAAATTCAGAAGTGGATAGTGATGACTGCTGGATTTCTACAATCAGGAGCTGACAATAGAACTCATAAAAATGCATGAGTAAGAGCAAGAAATTGAAAAACTTGAATCTGTAGACCCAGTTCACAATCGGAATTTATATGACGGTGGGTAATTTGAAAGACCTTAGTTTAATTGAAAAGTAATTAATACGAAGTTTAAAAAATACATACTCCAACGAAAAGCGTATTTTGTCAACAAAGCAAGAAATAAAAAAAAACTTTTTAGTGTGTTTCGAGAAAATTTTGAGGGGGAAAAAAGAATTTTTGAGCCTGCAGACTATTGGTGTTAGGTTTTTTAAGACTTTCTACATCAAAATAACCTTGATTTACAATTTTATATTTGTATTATAAAAGATTTTATAAAGCATTTTTTTTTCTAAATTATTATTTTCATTCGTCTCCGGCCCCAACAAAAAATAATTTATATATATTTAATGCGAAATTATACCCTTAGGGAAATTTAACTTAACTTTCTTCTCAACTTCAATACTCGCACCCAAAACAACTCATTTTCGCCTTATTTCAATAAGCATTTGACTTTAGATAATATATAGCGACAATACAGGAATAACCCTTATCCAGACGTTAGTTATTCAAGAGTATAATCTTCTGGAATTCTATATAGCAGAAGAATTTTTTTTATGTGCAATGATCCCAAAAATTGAATTACTCGAAAAAAAGGGAAATTTTTTGACGAAAGACATATCGATTAAATTCAGAAAGAATTTTACCATTATGTTTTTTCACCCCAAAAACACAAAATGTTGGAATTCTAAAAGTGGCATTCTGAGCAATCTTTTTGCAAATCAGTCACAAAGATGGCCACCAATATGAATGCGGAGTCACCAAATTGGTCGCCAAAAATGACGCCAACTTGGCTCTATCGTCAAGATTTCGCCTAATTCCCATTAAATCACCATTATAACGTAAGGGGTGGCGTTGTTTGTAAATATTACAATTTTAACCTAAATTATATCTAATTTAGAGTAAGATAAAGGTATTACACATGCAAATACAAATTATTTACACTTTTTTAACAAAGTTCGCAATAATATTATTAGAAAATGAAGCTACATGATTTATTATACAAAATTTGGATTACTGTTAATTGTTATTCCTATAATGAAATGTCGCAGAATTCACAATTATTCTCGGATTGATTTATGAAGATACAAGCAACTTTTTTCTCTTTGGATAAGATAAATATTTCGAACATGTAGAAAACTCAAAATAATCAGTATTCATCCTTCAAGAAAATTTCGTACGCAAATAATTCTAACTCTAAACAATTTAAAGTTAAATACTAGACTATCATGAGGGATAAATTTATTCTCGTGTAGTTATGCTTTATTTTTTATACATTTCACTAATAAAAAAACTGAATAGAAATTGACTAGAAAAACAAATCTCAATTATATATAAATAAAGAAAATGATGTTATATCACAGGATGTAGGGAAGCTCTACTGAGTGAATACATTATTTTGTAATTATCTCTCACACACAAAAAATTATATTATAAACGAAAAAATAAATAAAAAATTTTACTTGTTTAATATTGAAATACTTTCAACGCGATTGATGATTTTAAAATATTGCTATAATTTATTATCTTTATTTTTAATTCTAGTACACCAAACTAAGTTTTTTTGTCGAACAAAATATCAGTTTAAGATATTAAAATTTGTTAAATAGAATATTACAATAAAAAGAAAATTCTGCTAATATAACTTTTTTTTTTGTAAAATAAAAAGAAGCGTTAGATACTTATGGAGATAATAATAATTCACTCTTCGTTACTTATATTGTATTCAAAAAGAAAAACGAGGGAATATTTATAAAATAAGAATGTTTAGCTTAACATCCTGTAATTTTATAAACAAGTTCTCATCATAACATTTAGAGGTAAGAGAAATTTAAAAAAAAAATTGAGCAGGATCTAGAATGGAATTTTTATATCATTTAAACAAGGTTTTATGTTTACGAAAACAAAGTGCAGAAAACACATTCAGCTTTTATGTAGCTCAAATATTTGTAAAATATATTTACATAGTTCTATTCATGCATGCTGATTTTCTTTCGAATCCTTCTAGTGTATATCAGAAAGGGATGGAACAGTTGAATACGGGATGTGTGACTCTGGAAATATCGGTTTAACTTCAAGAAAATACATTTTTTATGTATTATCTTTTCTCCTTTAGTACAACGCATTGAATAGTATCCTGAGGTTAGATTTGGTTTTGACTTATATTTTTGATGGATATAATATTCTTGGATTTAGACTTGCATCTTATTGAAAAATGATGCAGTCAGCAACATTTTTGACAAAAGATATTCTTTTAAATTCCATGTAATTAAAATTCCAGTATAGAACAGCAATTTGCATTTATCAATTTGCAGAAATATTATTTTGATTTTTTTTACTTAGAAATGATAACTTAACTACCCACAAAATAGATCAATTCAATAATATCAAGAAATTCTTCCAATGTTGCTTAGATCATAACTACCATTTTAACTTCATAAGAACTTATATTCATCACAAATACATTAATCGTCTTGCTACTTCT
>BMAV01005851.1:9003-33685 GCA_019973955.1 Trichonephila inaurata madagascariensis | reverse complement strand
TTTTAAATCGGGTATAAAAATGAGAGCTTTAAAAAAAAAAAAAAAAAGTAAATGAGCATAGAAAAGTAATAAGACTTCTACATAGATAGAAATACTGTTCATTTGAAAGAAATGACATTTATTATGAACTCAAAGGATTGTAACTCTAAAGATATACTATGTTTTTCTAAGGCTTGAAATAATACCTCTCATAAATGACTTCAAAACATAAAAGCATTGCGCACGTACATATCAAGTTTCTTCGCAAAAAGGGGTTGCACGTTATACGGTATATATTCTTAAAAATTAAAATTGCTATTTGAAAATATAGGGACACGTTAAACGCCGGATTTTGCGGTATATTTGTGCGTGTTTGTGTGAGAGTGTGTGTGTGGTGCATGAAGATGTGGTGCATGAGTGTGTGGGGTGTGTGTGTGGTATGAGAGGAAGAGATTGATGCATTTAATACTGGTAGTATATTCTCTTGCACACATAGTTTTATATAAGAAAAATATGTAAATTTTAATTCTTTATTTCGTTAAGTATGATGATATGGAAATTTCTTTCACATATCCTCTTTACAAAATATTTAAATGACTCATGTTCCATTTATAATGGGCATTCTTCCCATTGCATTATAAAGCAAATAAAGAGTTTAAAGTCTATTAGTATAATATAAAAGAGAATAATCCCGCTCATTTATTAACTGAATTACGCCGAAACAGCGATTCTGAATATAAAAGCCAGTTTTAATATTGAATAAATAGACTAATTAAATATACAGCTGTGTGTAAGATAATAGAATTATACTTCAAATTTATAATTACATAGTATTCTAAGTCTAGTCGATGCAACTTCAAGATAATTTCTTTTTAAACAACAAGGATATTTTATCTGGCATTTCTTTTCATGGAAGCAGTGCACAAATCACAGCTTTTCCCTAAGTTTACCAAAAATCCATTATGAACTGGGAAAAATAATTCCACATTCAGTTCTTTTTTATTTGCATGAAAAATTTCGTGAAGGGAAATATATTTCCTCTGAAAGACGTAGAACCAATAAAACTAAATGACATCAATTTTACACATTGAAGTATCTAGCAATAAGAGTAAACCTCAGAACCAATTGCTGAGACTGAATATAAATAAATACGAAGTCTTGACTCTTTTTAATTTTTATCGTATATATAATTACTGGAATATTGCTTAAAAGTCATCCCAGTAAAGAGAGAGTGCATTTTGTAAAATTATTTTATATCAATTAATAATTTTATTCTTCTAATGGGAGTTATTTTAAAGTTTAATCAACATGTCACTTTCCTGAATCTAATGTCAATTAAGTTATTCAGAGTTCTAGGAAATTCTTAACATTTATTCAAATTAAATGTATTTAACCACTCAAAAGATTTGTTTGTTTCATGTGAAAGTAATTCAAATAACTTAAGTTAATTGTGATTATTGAATAATGGTAATTAGAATTAAAACAGAAAATAATGGGATTCATATGCCTTGAGGAGACAAACAGTTATACAATACATTTGTTCGAAGACAAGAAAAATTCAAAGAAAGTCAAAAACGTATCAATTATACTTGATTATTAAACTCGGTTAAGATATCGTTTATTAAACTTATTGATTCGATTAAAGATTGATTCAAATTGCTATACTAATTCTATATATATATATATATATAAATTGCTTAAAATATACAAATAATAATAATTTAAATAAATGATTGTTTTAATGCAGTATTAATAAGCAAATCTCAGTTTCTAGGAAAATAATTTGTTAAATCTAAAATTTAAGCTGATAGGGTACCATTTATTAAAAAAAATCTTTGATTTAATGGTTTTTACAAATTTTTTTTGCTTGAAACATAGGAATATATCCTATAACATAAAACAGTTTTGTACTCAAAATACTACAAAAAATAACCATTTAATTTTTAAAACAAAAATTTAAAAATTTATGAAGGGATTTTATAAAAGGCTACTCCTTCTACACGCACGCACACACACACAATAATTGACGTACATACTGAAACTTAATTTACAATTTCGTCAAACTATGCATAACAAAATTTGGCATGGGATTTTCGTTAGGTTGACTGATATTCGTAAAATACTTTTTAATGGATGGTAATTGAAATTTCCTTATAAAATGTATGCATTCTAAATTCAATTATCTTTTAAAACAAGTGATATAAAAATAGTTTTTAAGTCAATTCCTATTTAGATCAACAACGAAAGATTTTATTTTAGCTACTTTTTATTAAATAGTTACAATTAATATAAATATGTATATACGTAGGCCAGAATCACAACATTAAGTGATAATTAGTATTTGTAAATTATCATTAAAGTATTGTATTGTCCTTTTAATTTCAATCCAACTGGATGCTTTAAAACGTGAGAAAAAAACCTTTTCAAATTTTGACACAAGTCGCCAAAAGGGTCGCTAAGTCGCCAACGTGGCTGTATTTGTAATTCTTTAAATAATTAGTTTTAATCAATTAATTTTTATTAATTATAATTAAATTATTGTATTGTCATCCAAAATGATCCTGTATATAAAATTTCAGCTCAATTAAGCACTTTAAAATGTATTTTATTAACGATTGAAAATTCCACCAAGATAAATAAATAAATATACAAATATATAAATAAATAAATATATAGACAGTGCGAGCTAATAGTAGGAATTGAAAATAGGTAGTGCTTTGATTAAAAATTGCATTCCAAATAGTGTTACATACACTAGTAGCTATAAATAGAAACCATATCAAAGCATTTGGTGCAATATAAATAAGTCTTAGGAATTTAAATGAAGATGAACTATTTGTTTTCTCTTCCTGAGAAAAATCAGTTTTAAGTTTTTATTATCCATTGGGATGTGAATAAAATTGAACAGAAAAACTATAGTAGCTCAGAGAGTATTTTTATAACTTGAAAATTCCAAATTTTGTGAGATTATTTTATTTTTTTTCAATGTTCTGCATATTGACAGCTAACCTTCACAGGCACGGCAAATCCTCAAATACGAGAGCAATTTTATGGTTGCACCCTCTAGCGGCAGCTCTCGCTACCAAATTTGGATGACTGAATTAATTTTACTTCACACTCATCAAATGCTAAATATTGACATGATTTAATTTTGCCGAGAATACCAGAGACAAATTGATACTCAAAGGATTTTTACATGCCACTTAATCATATGACATGCGTGCCTACGATTTTTTCATCCAGAAATTCTATCAATTTCAGCCGTGATCGAGTGAATGAATATTAACGTCGCACTATTCAGCTACACGAGGGCTTTTGGTGAAGGACCACGTCATTTTTAACCATGGTCAAGTGACGTGGACGACACCTGAGCTGGCACCTCCTCTCCTAACTACCACACCACATCAACGGGAGGATGTTTGAGCTCTCGACAAATTTAACGTGCCCCGCTCCCCTACAGGGCGGGTCTTTAGTGGTGCTGGTCTTGAATTCTGATAAGGCCAGCCACGATCCGATACCTTGACCACTCGGATACCGCAGCCACCAGCCTTGATCGAACCCGCAACCTTAGGCTAACGAAGCGGGCACGCTACATTTAAGCCACCAAGCCGAATTATACAAATAATAATGCAGGCTTAAAAAAAATTATTCGAATTTTTGACCAATTTGTGTCAATTGAATTATTCTGCTTCCCCTTATGACACCCCGCGTACTGGGGGTATCATCTCGTCACCATCCACGTGATCTATGTTTGACGGAATGAAAGATGGACCACTAAACTCTGCCATAATAAAATTAGTTTATTATGATCTTAATTTATATTCAATAAAACAACACTAGTCTAGGAGGCTTATGATTAGGAGTGATGCGACATAAACCGTAATTACGACAAATAGCGCTATACACAACTGTATCTATATTTATAGCTGATTTCCTAACTTATTAGAATCCACTCTAGTCTTAAAGCTTAACAAAACTGTCTTACCTCTATTTCCTCGGCGAACAGCTACAGTCCTTATATCTTCAATCTATTCTTCGGTCCAATTTGATCCGGTCAAGGGTCTTCCGGTCTCGAACCCACTAATTAATCAGCTTTACTACTAGACCGACTCATAGAACTCGTATAATACCCTAAGACACTTCTCTCAGAACTTCACCTAGCTTTACTTAGTCCTCGACACGAATACTAACGTTCCAATATATACAATTCCTAATCTGCATAACCACGCTCTCTTCTTGGGTTGGTTGGAAAGAATTGCCATTCTGGCCCCAAAGATATTCCAAGATGATTATTAGAAAAATTACCGATAAAACCCCGTCACATCCTTAATTATACGACTCTAAAAGAATGTGCTTAGAGCATACCTAATATATATAATTCAGTTATTTTTTTTAATGAAAATAAATTTTTATGCAAAATTTGCCTTATGCGTCTACTTTATCACAATTGTCATCACAATATTATGTACACAAAATAATGCAAAGAAATCTAACTGGAGAAAATTACAAAAGAAAGCGCTTGTTTATTTTCTTTCAAATCACATAAGAAACAACACTGCATTGGAAAAAATTCCAGAGAAAATGTCCTTTTTTTTTTTAAAGAAAGCCGAATCAGGAAAACAAGAGAAGAAATAAAATCTAGAGCTTCAAGATGATTTGTCTAAATTATTACAACTCGAAACACCCGATATCTGAAGTTTCTAAAACTTTTGAAGCTACTCAGTATTTTCTTGAGAAACACAAATCAGACAAAAGAAATAAAGAAAAAGAAAAGAAATGAAAGTCTCCAAATTATAAAAAATTGAGGATTTCGGGATTTGTTACATTTTTTAAGCTTTCCGAAAATGATTTATTCGCTCCCTCTTCTTCACGTGTATTGAGAGCAAGTTATATAATACATTCAAGACACGTTTTGTTCCAAAAAGTTTACAAATTATTGAAATGAGCTGAGAATTCTTTTTTTGTTGAGTAATCATCAAATTTTTCATCTCAACAATTTTTTATTTGTGTCATTGGTATTTATATTATTTTATTCAGTTTAAAAATAAAGTAGTGGCCTTTTACATTGCTAAAAATATTAGTAATGGCATTTTAACTTTTTCTCTTGTCAATAGAAGGAAAATATTAAATTGTACATTTTTAAAGCGTATTTCATATTCGTATGACAAAAAGCTGCTTATGACTGTATAATAAATAATTTACTAATAACAGTCCAATAGATATGCTATTCTGTGTGATACTAGAAGTACAAGTTTCTGAATGAGATATAAGTAGAAAAATAATGATTGTTTGTATTCTATATGATCCACGAACTATTACAGAATATATATTTTGTGGAAGAGTGTTATAACAAATTTAAAAAATCTTGAAAAAATGATTGCATGTTTATATTACTTTTTTTTCCTTGTCATTTGATACGCTAAAAAGATTAAAACTGCATACAAAATGAGATAATTATATGCAGCGAAATTTGAAACCCTAAAAATGTGAGTAAAAGTTTTTTCGAAACAAAAAAATTCATGTCACATTCAGAAGTTTTCATTTTTACAATTGGTACATAACATAAAATCAAATACAAAAAAAGTATTGTTTATCAACCTTAATAATGATAATGTTTCAAGCCGAGTTGTAGGTTTGTGTCCAGTTTTGTCAAAGGTTGTCTTTTGGGATATTGAATAGTGTTAATTAATACTTTTCAGTTATAAACTTTTAGTGTCAAATAATGCTTTTTCTATCTTCTCTTTTTAGAAATGACTACTTTAAATGGTAATATATATTCACAGTTTGTTTGTCATTCATAATACCCCCTCCCCTTAAATAAGGGTGTGTGTGATGCCTTTATTACTTACTTATACAGAAGGTCGTTCACACTTTATGGAAACGAATTTGATAGTTAATTTTTATCAGTAAATACCGTATATTTTGTAAAAAATGGCTTCTATATGATAGACATGATTCATGACAATAGCTCTAGCTTGAAGTTATCATGAAAGTAAACTTTTTCTTAAGCCCAGTGGCTGAGTGGTTTGTGCATCGCGCTTCTTCACCATAGGCCCAAGGTGGGCACCGAACCCCGGGCTGGGCAAGGTTGACTCAGTCTTTCATCCCTTCAATGGGTCAGTAAAATAAGTACCAAGCTTGCTTGGGAACTTAACTCTGGGAGTTTCGCGTCAGACTGACCACCTGACGGATCATCTGCTCATGCACCTCAGGCTCCAAGGTCGAGAAAACTGAGTTGGGCTCAGTAGGCCTTGTCCCTCATGGGATGTCACGCCACTTAGTTAATTTAAGTTAAACTTTTTCTTAGTATTGTTATGCAAATTTTACTCCATTCCCCTCTTAAACTGTTTTCTTAAGTCTGGTCAGTTTTCATGGAAGTCATTTTCATAAGGCTCGTTTTAATAAACCGAAAGCACCAAAGTTTATTACAGAAGTGTAGGGTGATTTTACACGTATTTCATCAAATGAAATACTCTTTATTCCTGTTTTTGATTCTTTCTTCGCTAAATAAGCGGTAGTTGACTTAAATGTGTCACTGGAGGCGTTGTGCATATGAAGCTCAAATTTATCAATATCCTTTCCAGATAAAATTGGAATTTCTTCTTCAGAAATTGGTTCTAAAATATTTTTCTGATATTAGAGTAAATTAATTTTGGCTTTTCTTGAGACTTTTTTGACTTTTAATTTGCCGTTGTTAGAAATTCCTGCAACTATGATGAATCTCTTTAGGAACTTTACTGTACACTGACGATGCCTTTTCTTACAGTTTTCCCAGTCAGTTGACCGATAGAAAATTGAAATTGATTTTCCTTTGCTACAGTTCCTTAAATATACCATATCTCGTCGAGAGTTACCACAAATTTTCCTTTTTTAGCAGTTAGGTGGTTTTTCCATACTTTTCTACAAATTGCATTTCTTTAAAAAATGTGTTTTAAAAAAGTATAGACGAACTTTAGGTTTAAATATCTGTTTTTTAACTTTAAACCCTTATGAATGATTTTAATTATAGTTCTAGAAGACAATCCTAGTTTTGATACAATGAATCTTTGAGTTAGCGGATTTTTTTTTAAGATCAGAGACTTCATTTTCTTGATAGTTGTCTGCGTTTGAACAGTCTTAGGATAAGAAGTTTCGTGGTCATGTTTTCATTTTTACTTTCTGCTAGAAGCATTTTCCCTTTCAAATTTAAAATATTATAAACACCTTTGATTGAAATGCAAAAACTGAGATTGTTACGTCTTTTTTTGATTTGGTGGTATGAATGTTTCTCCTTGAAAAGCGTAATTACGCAACCTTCGAGCCATATATTATTTTTCGGAGCCATTTTTAAAATAAATCCTTTATTTTATATTCAAATAAAAAAAAACATTAGCAGACGATTATTCTGAAGTTACCAAAGTTGTATCTGAAAATGCAAACGAGAAAGTGAAGTACAAAATCGTTTCCATAAAGTGTGAACGCCCTTCTGTATAAGTATAAAATTTACAGTGTGCGACTGTAAGAATTTTTTTGTATAAACATTTTTCCATTAATATTATTAACATAAATATCAATGCATTTTTTAATTTAAAATTTTTTAACTTCCAGTAACAGATTTTTTAGTTTTAATTTACATATAATTTTTGTAATAGATTCCTTTAGAGGAAGTCAATGTATGTGTATCTTAAGAAATGATCATTGTGACAGGAGAGTTAGATAATCAATTTTTCAACAAAGGAATTCACACAAAACAACAAAGTAATACGAATAATTTTTCTATTCTCACTACATTTTATAACTAACTATTAATGCAATTAAGATACTCTCTATTCTCTTTTGAAAAATACTTTAAAGCAAAATTTTAAATTTAATATTCATCTTCAAAAGTGCCTGTAGAAATTTTTAGCTTTACTAATTTCTGTTGTATGTATGTTTGAAGCAGCCAGATTTTATTGAGTATCATTCAAACAAAGCTTAATCGTCTTCTAATAAATGCTTTAAAGTGCATTGGGTTTTTTTAGTATTGGTTGTGGCAGTTATTTAGACCATGGTTTAGAATTTACACAGTGTAATTTACCGTATTTTAAATTAATAAAAAGAGCATCATATAATAAATTGTACACATAAATTGTTGGAGTTTATAATATAGTAAGCTAGTAAATGCATTAGTTTCTTATTTGCTGACTATTCATTGTCTCTAATAAATAAATAAATATATTTTTAAAAAATATGTCGCAATAAATTTTGAATAATATTTTTTAAAAATTATAACTATTAATAAAACGACCTATTTCTTCATTTAATACAATTTTAATAGAGATGTTATTAGTTGTAGGTATCAGTATTTATTTTTTAATAATAATAATCGGGTTTTTTTTGTTCTTTTTCCGTAAGCAATCTAAACTAAACAGAAACAGCAAATTCTACATTCAGTGGCAAACAATACTTTATAAATCTCTAAAAAAAAAAAATTATTTTGCAATAATATTTAACTATTCTTATTAAATGCTTGAGTTTTTTAAATATTTTGTAAAATATGAAATATAAAACAAATTACTTATAGATATCATTTATTTGAACTATATTTCTCTCGAGAAGCTGATAATATATAATAGTATACCCTTGAAATCTGACTCCAATAATTGTGGATCGGTGTTTCCAAGCGTGAAACAGTCCCAATCGATGAAGCTAAATTACAGGCTTTGTCAGATGATAATGATAAAGCGTAGTAACTCTGATACTTAGTGCGATGGTACAAATGATCTCTTCGCCCACGAGTTCCATCTATATTGAGAAGGTTCTTTTTTTAGTTATCTTGAAGAATAAGATCATAATTAGTTCTAAGAACATTGTAGGTAGTTACAGGAATTGCATAGACGTGAGCAAAAATTCTGCTCCATTTCAAAAAGCAAACTTTTTTTTATATAAAATATAGCGATATAAAAATAGAAAAATAATAATTATCAAATTTTATGGAGTAATTAGACAAAAAATAGTTTTTTGATGCAAATTTAAAAGATATTTATATAAAATTGATGTTGTGCAATCAATACACTGAAATCACTAATTTTTGTGGTAGGATGTAATTAAATAGGTTGAATTTGAGTCATCAGAAAGAAAAATAATGTCTTTAAAATTTAATTTTTGAGATACTCAACAGATATACATATAAATTAGTATTTTAAAAATAATTCAATGACAGTTTTGCCTAAAATTTATAAAAACCTAGAATTTGGGTTGGTATATATTTTTGGAACATATTCCGATTAGAAGTAAAGAATAATGATTTAACCAGAGTTAACTGTGGCGCCTCCCTAACTGTGTGTGACAGAAATCGAGTGACGATGGGTAAACTGGTCAATCACAGCGTAAGTGTTCCTGTTTAAAATATCGAATCAAAAGATGGGTTTATTTTACAAAATTTCCAAATTTATTACTAATACTTTTGGCTAAAATGAATGTATATTACTCGAAAAACGGAAGAAAATTACATATAAAAGTAATAATTTAAATTCCTCCTGTGGAGTGATATTCACCGAAACAAGGCACCATACATAATGGGATTTTGTAAATGGAACATCAGTAATGTGGTTCCTTCCTGATCTTAAATTTATAACAATGTAAACACCTTCGCGTAGGATTGCTTCAGATAGATAATCTGGAACATAATTCCCGCCTAATTGGGTTGCATTAGGTCTTAATGACCGAGATTGTGCCGATTATTCTCTTTGAATTCTTCACAGCTTCAAGAAAGTTATCAATGGGCTCAGTACCTGGTCGGTGTCAAGCATTCATTTCATGGCTGACCATATTTGAAGGAATCCTATTATGAAAACTTTCAGCCTTTGCCCCTTTTAAGCTAACATCTTAAAAACATTATTATCGCAGATATATAAATTCATTATGTGACCTTATACGCTGTTTCAGCCAGTGGATACGGGGACGCCTGAGTTCATCTTAAATTTTTCATATTTTTAAATTATTTATTTTTTTACTCGTCCCTGCTTCAAAATATTCTATATATCTTGAAATTTGAGAATATGTTTTGTTTTTCTCTAAAATTATAATTTAAATAGCTGACGGTCACTACTTCTTACGCATTACGAGTATAATCGTCATGACACAAAACCCTGCAACTTCTCCATGACGAATATACTCGTATCACAGTTAACTGGCTAATTTGTTCTTATACATGCATGGATTAACTACATACTAAAATTTCTGACGAAATATAGGGCAAGAAAAAGATCAAAACTTTGCATATTGGAAGCTAAATACATGTGATTACATTAAATCCTTCATAAATTCTTAGTTAAGTTCTATTAAATAATGCAAATCTAATTATACCTTTTTAATTTTTATCTGCTTTTTGTTACACCGTTTTTAAAAATTTGAAGCTAACACTGAACTAAACTTACGCCTTATTCGTATTGTTTATATATGCTTTCAGTTAATTTTTTGTTTGGAAGAGATTTATGACTTCGTAGCATGTGATTTGCAAACTAAAAAATTCGGCTTTACGAAAACTACTATGTACATTAGTAGATTAAATTATATTACATGTATGGGTTGATTGAAAAATTTAAGAAGTACCAAAAAAAATTCTTAAAGAATAATCTATTATTAATCTCTTACTATTATACTTATTAACTTTTCATTATTCTTTTTTATTGCAACATAATTTACTTAGCTGCATGCTTAAGTAGTAGATTGCAGAAAGAAGACTCAAAATGGCAACATAATTTTTCCTAAGGCTTTGCTAAAAGGTAAAGGAAAAGTTTTTTTAAGTTAAAAAAAATGATTGTACATAAAAATCAACATTAAGGGACATGGTGCTAAAAATGCTTGAATACCTAATTTTTGCTTAATTTTTATGAAATGCATGTTTTTTTAACTAAGCTTTGGATGCCTTTCAACATGCGTTTGAATCATGTTTAAAATATATTTGATAAATATTCAAAACTTTTAGCGTTACAAGAGTTTCATCAACTTATTTTCAATATTTGTATTTCATTTTTAGATAATGAATTAAAATTCATGTTATCTTCATAAAACTTTTATGCATAAAGAAAAAAAAATCTGATTTTATGAACTGATTTATTAAGAGACGAGAAAAAATTAAACTGAATCTTTTTCCCCCTTCGGATTAACCATACAAGTAACATTTTTCTAATTGTGAAATATTTATACAAGTTATTAATCCTAAAAAAATTCATTTGGATTTTTTATTATCTAACTATATACATATGTGTGCGTGCATAAATTATCTAAAGAAAAATAAAGTACTCAAAATGAAAGATTTTTGAAATTTCCCAAAATACTTCTAGTTGACTGAAAAATGTTTCAAATTTGCTAATGAAACATAACAATATGATACTTAACAGTAAATGAAACATTTTTTCAATTAAACTTTTTTTAATTACATTTTTTATTCATGTTTTTAAAAATTTCTATAGTTCTTTAGTATCATTCAACTTTTCAGTTTTAAAAAGTTTTTCATCAAGGTATGGACATTTTTATGACTTTTAGAAAATTACTTATTTTGAAAAAGTTCTTTTTGAATCTTATAAACTTCAAAAGGGAAGTTATTGAAGGATTTATTTATTTCCATACGAAACAATTTAAGATAATTAAACAATATATATTTCAGATATGAATGTCTATTTGAATATCTCTTCTTTCGCCATTTTGTATTTCAATATTTTTTCTGCAATGAAAATATAATTCGAATATAATTTAGAAATATATATATAATTCTGCTTAACTCATTAATATTACTTGTACGAGACGTAATTAACCCGAAACAAAATTCCTTTGGTAACTGAATTGGTCTTTCTGCTCACCCCTTTTTCGAAAGAATTGTATTTGATTTCCATTCTTAATTATACACTCATGTTCAAAATTAAAGTAAAAAAACATGTTTATTGACATAATTCAAAATTGCCTTCAGTAAAACTGATAGAATTTGTATTTTATATATTTTGAAAAATGCATAGTACAATACAGCAGTGTTTCTCAAACTGTGGGGCGCGCCCCCTTAGGGGGCGTGATGACCCTATGAGGGGGGCGCAAGCATATTGAAAAATCGAAAACAAAAGATTATTTTAAAAAATTATAAATTTACTGAAAGTAAACAAACAAAAACTATATTCTGGCGTAATAAAGAAGTAAAATACACATTAACACTAAGAAAACAATCTTGTAAATATATCAATACTGCGCAATGTATTTTATAATTAATTTAACAATACTAAGTTAAGGACAAGTTTATTAATTACCAATGACCCCACGGGGTTGTCATATATAAAACTATATGCAAAAATTAACACTTATCTTAATCCCTTAAATACGGATTAAAAATTCCGTGATTCATTCCCCAATGCCCTGTTTAACACGTAGGCGAGCCTATGGGGTGTATTAGAGGGGGGGGGGGGGGAAAATTAATAAATAAGTAAATCCTTCACACACACTGCCAAGTTCACTTTCCTGCATTCCAAAACCTTTGGAATAATTTTATGGATAGCAGTTCTCAGAAAAGATCATAATTTGGAAAAACGTATATATACGTCCGGGGCAATTAAAGCACTGGTTGAGATAGACGCTTATATATGCCGGAGGCACTTAAGAGGTTTAAGTCGTAATATAGGTTTAGCGTCAAAGTGTATTATTATTGAATCCAATGCTTTGTTATTGAATGGAACGGGGGGGGGGGGGGGGACGAAAATTATGATCGAATATTGGGTCGCATATATTGAAAGTTTGAGAAGCACTGCACTACAGCCATTGGTTTAGGAAAAGAAGTTTCTTAGAGTTAGTCTTTTTGTAGAAACACTAGATTGAGACCGTTTAAGCATATAGAAATTTTGCCTGCAGTTTTGCCAATAATAAATTAAAACAGACAAGTTAGCCTTTTTGCAGTGATATTCACATCTCATAATAGATTAGATGATTTCTTGAGAAGAAGAACTGTTGGTAGGCTTAAACTTGACCAGTCTCAAACGAAAGTGACTCAATGGTTAAAGGGGTTACATTGGTTTCCCAGCTGTAGGATCAATTTCAAACAAGTAGTACTGTTCTTTGGTAAGGTCGGTCAAAACTACCACAGAGCTATGTCATCTGAAAAGGATCACTAATTAGCATTAAACACAAGACGACAGAGGCGGAAAATTTCTCCTCAGATTGTTCGTTACTTTGTTGCTGCAGATGGAAGAGGAATTTACAAGCAACAGCCTACAGACATCTTGCAGATAATGGCATATACGTCCAGTGTCTCTTTGACTGCTTCAAACAGGAAAGACCTGTTATTGTGCAATTGAAAACACCAGTCATGGAGATCACAAGAATGGGGTTATCGTGTTCTTTTCAGTGATGAGTCGAGATGCACCAGACAAAGGGATTCTTGTCGAGTCTTCATCTGAAGAGAAAGTGGAGCTTGCTTTCACCCCTCCTATGAAACAAAAATCGACAGATTTGATGGCAAAGGAAACTTTGTGTGGAGAGGCAAAATTTTTGGCAGTCGTACACCACTGTACGTCGTCGATGTAAGTAATGTCAACTCTCAGCGCTATAGAGAGTAGGTCCTTGAAACGTATGTAAAGTTGTTCTGAGTGCTATGGATTTGGACCACATTTTTATGGATGATAACGCGCGGCCACACAAAGTTCACATTGTTGATGAATTTCATGAAGGAGGGGATATTAGTCGCTCTTGAGATCTCCGGGTCTCAATCCTATTGAATATATTTGGGACGGTCTAGAAAGGGCCATTTCTCAGTGTATTCGTCCTCCCAGGACCCCCTAAGAGGTAAAAGTTCCATTTTGGAGGAACTGGTTTTGTTGCCACAAATACTTATTGAGACCCTCATAAACATTATAACAGCTCGTAATAAAGCTTGTATACCGTTGCAAGGTGGTCGAACTCCAAATTAGATAAAAGTTTCCAGAGTTAAATGCTTTAGCTCTGATTCAAGATTTCACACTTTTTGATATATCCTGTACCTTAATTCAAAATTAAAATATTTCCTAAATGTTATGTTGCTATATCAGTGCTTCTCAATCTTGCAATGTTTGTAACCCAATATTCAATCATAATTTGCATCACGCCCCCTCCATACAATAACGATGTATTTAATTCCATAATACTATACTTTGACGCTAAAGCTACAATACGACTTTAACTTCTTCAGTCCCCCACCGTATATAAACGTCTCACTCAGACAGTGTGTTAATTGCGCCCAGACGTATATAAATGTTTTTCTGAAGTTATATTTTTTTTGTGAACTGCTATCCATAAAATTATTTCGAAGGCTTTGAAAAGCAATAAAATGACTTTGACAGTGTTTGCTAAGGATTCACTTATGTCAGAGGATTTGATTATTTATTCCTTTTCTACCTCCCACCCACCCCTCAATACACCACATGCGCTTACCTACGTACTAAACGGTGGTATTGGGGAGCGAATAGCGTAATTTTTAATCGGCATTTAAGGGTTTAATTATAAACCGTAGGATTATAAAATAAGTGTTAATGTTGACAGATAGTTTTATGTATGACAAATCCAAAGGGTCTGTGGTAATTATTAAACTTGTCCTTAACTTAGTATTGTTAAGTTAATTATAAAATAGATTGTGCAGTACTGATACATTTATAAGTGTGTTATAGTGTAAATGAGTGTTTAATTTCTTGTTATGTCAGAATGTATTTGATTGCTTACTTTCAGTAGGTTAACAATTTTTTGAATAATATTTTGTTTCCGACTTTTCAATATGCTCGTGCCCCCCTCGTAGGGTTGTCACGCCCTCCTAGGGAAACCCGCCCCACAGTTTGAGAAACACTGTGCTATATTTCTTGTGTTATATATGTGTCTCTGTTCCAAATTTTGTGAAACCCAGTAAATTGTTCATCAGTTTTCACAGATTTTATGTTTGTGACCTTAATTAGGGACATGAGTGTAATATCCTAAATAGGATTAAAATTCAAGAGATTTTTTTAATAGGACTTTGTATTTTTAAATATCCATTTAAAATATCTAACCCTTTAAACTCGAAGTATAAAAAATAATAATATTTAAGAAACATTTTAATATATGGCTTTAACTTCTAAAACATATATTTAAATTACATTTCACTTTTATTACATTTTGCAATGTTTACGAGAAGGTCTGTAGCTTTACATTTTTTGAAGAATTTTCCCTTTCAGGAGAAATGCTATGAATATAATTTTAAAATTCTTTTTTTTAAGATTTAAGTTGTATTGCAATACTGAAATTGATCAGTTTCTCATCCATTTATTTGGGAGCTTTCACTCAATGTACTCTTTTATTATTCGAATTTTTTGTTTAAATTCTATTTGGATTTTTTTTATCTACCGAGTCACAAAGGAAGACGGTTGATAACATCAAACTAGTTTAAACCCACTTATACGGTCCTAAGCTCAAAATTACCTTTTGATTTACTGGGTTTCTTTTTTAAGTTTTATTTAATTCTGTTAACTTTCCTTCTTTCATGTATTTATTATGTTGCTTAGTAATTATTGTATAGCATTTTTTGCGATTATAAACTCTGACATGTTTTTTGATGTTTCAAAAAACATGTAAGCTTGTTTGTAACATGTTTTGATGTTTGTGTCCTTACTATATAACTCTTCTTTATATAGAATTTTTCCTTTTTTGCTTAATACTTCACAAGCAAAACAAATG
This sequence comes from Trichonephila inaurata madagascariensis, assembly GCA_019973955.1. Classification (NCBI taxonomy): domain Eukaryota; kingdom Metazoa; phylum Arthropoda; class Arachnida; order Araneae; family Nephilidae; genus Trichonephila; species Trichonephila inaurata. The sequence continues at coordinate 18,031 of BMAV01005851.1, read as the reverse complement.
TTTCTGAAAAATTTTACAGGAACTAAAACCAACTTTTTTCATGGAGTGAGGGAATATTAACGACGCACTATTCAGCTACTCGAGGGCTTTTTGAACTATTCATGGAAGAAATCTTTAAAATGTCATGGATATGTAGCTTTTTGAACATACCCAGACACTCGCTTGTTGCACATCAACTTTCCAAAAAGGAAAAATCACGATCAAAGTTCTAGAATAAATATGTATATAGCCCAGCGTTTCTCAAACTGTGAGGCGTGCCCCCCGGGGGGCGCAAAAACCCTGCGAGGGGGGGGCGAGCATATTGAAAATAAAAGGTTTAAAAAAATAATTTTTTGGAATGAAGTAAAACAAAATGCTTTCTGACATAATAAAAAATACACATTTACACTGATATAATTTATATATATCATCTGGTGATCATCAAAAACAAAAGATTCCTCTTCAAATGCTCATTAGCTATCTTTGATCCAAAAACCAAATAAAAAAAAGACATTTTGTTTGCTTTGCTGTAATCCCACGATGAGATTTTTTTTATTACGTTTCTTTTAACCCTTAATATATTACTTTTGATTATCATCTATTTGACCTTCAAACTTACTGGTATGTTTCAATCCGTCTCTTTTTCTTTTAGGAAAGTTGTTAATAATATTTTTCTGTTGCTTTTTTTTCCATATGAATAAGTTTTTTGATAAAAGGATAAGCCTATTGAGCACACTTTGAAGGATTATTTGGCCAAGATGTATTTTTATGAGTATTCAGAAACATATAATGCATAATGAAAAACATTTTACATTATTATATTTTAGAACTGGTATCGATATTTTTATACTGAACTTTTAACAGGGGAGCGGTCGCATGACGCGCAGATTCAATCCAGGCTCACGAAATCGTTAATTCTGGAAAAACTGTTTATTCGTTAACAGTGACCTTGACAGTATCCTTCCATTAGACAGTCTGAATGGGAACTAAAATGAATTTGTCCCAAATATGTGTCTTTTTTGAGAGTGGCAAACGTTTTTCTTACAATCAAGGTACTTGTTTAGATAGCGTTCCCTGAGCGACCAATTTGTTCAAAAATATGTTCTATGAACTTGCTACACTTTGCCCCATGAACAATTTTCTGGTATTGATTACTGTGTTGTATGACTTATTATGGTTCATAAATGTAAATGAGCAGAATATTAAAAAAAAAATGGGCATCTGTGATCTCTATTGAAGGAAGTTGAAACTGATCAAGCAATTGAAGAACCTGCTGAAATAATGCGTATTAATCAAGATAGCGAAAGTAAATATGAGAAAAGCGATAGACATGAAACGTTTGAGTTGAATTCAAATTTTCAAATGCTGCCTAAAGAACTCTATGAAGAAAACTATGAAGCAATAAATGTAGCACTTCGCCTTGTCAAAAATGCTATTTGTAGATTATCAAATGGCAGCAAAACTACAATAAAGTGAACAAAATATGACAGTTTTGCTGGAAAATAACGTTCCTGTATTGTTAGCGAAAAGTGTCTGTGATTTATGTCCTTCATTAAGGGCATGCACATTTGGAACATTTTCTTTAGTTTAATTGGATTTTTTCTCAAATTATCAAAGAAAATTTGATAAGTCCTTGAAAATACGTAAGTATATTTTTTTTAATTAAATTATTCATTGGATTTGTGATTTTTATCTTGTATAGTATAAAAATAATTATAAAGTAAATTATAGTTTAAAAACCAACTAAAAAATACGCTTTTATAGTGAATCGAACTAAAAAGTAAAAAAAAAAAATAAAAAATAAAAATATTTATTACTTAAAAATAACATATACAAAATTTAATACTTATCTTGTTAATTTGTACGGTTTATAATTATGATCGTATTGTAGCTTTAGCGCCTAAGTGCATTATTATTGCATTCAATACATTATTATGGTTTGCCGGGGGGGGCGATAAAAAAAATATGATTGAAAATTGGGTCACCAGTAGTGAAAGTTTAGGAACCTCTGATATAGCCAAACACAAAAGCAATACGCCCAAAAAATTAAATACAGTAATGCATTAAATATACAAAATACACAAAAGTAATTTTAACTTGCTGCAAATATTCGAAACGGAAAAGCGGTGAAATATTACTGATAAAACATTTGCCATTTTTATACAAAGTATAGAAATTAAAATATCCTGTATTGTTTTTAAAAATGAAGTTAAATTATAAGTGTTGTAAATACAATATTTTTTTTAAAAAATAAATATAACGTATTTGATGCTTTTATTGAATTACAAAAATAATTTCATTGAATGTTCTAAAGAATAATACATAAAACCTTGCTTTTCTTAGAGGAAAGAGTTTAGTGTGCTAGATGTTTGAATTCGAAATCTTCATAATTGGCTTGCTTTTAAGCGCGAAACAATAAATTAATCATCAAATAATTGTTTGTTTGCTTGAAAGATGTTTAGAGATGTTTTAGTAATTCATCTTATTGTCAAATGCATAAATATACGCTACTGGGAAAATGTGAACTACTGTGAACTACGTTTAACACGAAAACGCTTAAGATGAAATATCGGTTAACACGAAATAACACAACGGTCACAACAAACTACTATATATTTGTATGTGCTTTTTTGTTCCCAAAACACGAAACAAAAAAATCACTTAACACGAGAAGAATTTCCTTTTGGTAATGAACAAGTACGGAAAACACACACCAGCCAATATCGGGTTGTGAAATGAAAACTAGGTGGCTTTACGTGTTTCGAATAAAGAAGGCTAACTTGGCTTTGAAATACCCTCGGAATAGCCTGTGACACGAGATAAGCTACTTGTTAACTTATCAAGCTTTTCAAAGGCATCTAATCTTTCATTCGTTGACTTTGGAGGCGAGTACATAGCAGTGTGAGTAAATATCAGTGAGTTCAAATAGCGTTCTTTCAAAAATTTTATTCTAGAAATTTTTTTTACGAGCACAATGCAAAAAGCTCAGATTGAAAGTAAATTGCTATTTAACTCAAAATGAAGATAGAGCTTCTTAAGGCTGTTGATCAAAAACAGAAGAAGAAAACGGAAATCTGTAAAGATTTTTTGTATTGCTAAATTTTGTATTAAATTTCATAAAGTACAAGGGATGTTATTTTAATAGATTTTTATAACATTATATATACATATCTATATAAATAGAATGTGCTTTAATAAACTTCATTTTGTTGAGTGCTTGTTTTTTTTTTTAACATGAAAAAATATTTCAGTCCCTTCAATTTCGTGTTAAGCGATTTTCACTGTATTATTGGAAAATCTAAATAAAAAACTTGTGTGAACTACACAAAGTAAATATCTTGAATTTTTAAGATTACTAATAAGAATACAATTTTCAAACAATTTAAGTCTAAAATTTGCAATTTGTTCTTACAAATATTTCCCAATACTTCGACATTGGTGTTCATTAAATTATATAAAAGAATCTTTCGTTTCTTATTCTTTGTCATTAAGCTAGAATAATCTCAAATATATATTTCTGATATTCAATAAATAAATTTTTTAACGCTTTCATAAGCCTGTGCTTTTCCATGTAAATGTTTGGACTTAACATATTGCTACGTTGATCGGGGCTCGTGGATATTATGCTGTTAGTCTCAAAGAGCAAAACAGTTCCTTAGAAGTGACGAAATTTACTATAGAAAAACAATTCTTAGAAATACAGGATACAGCTGTAGAATTCACTTAATAAATCCTAGAAAACTTCACATCTCCTATAGCATCCAGACACAAATATCAGTGTCTAAAAATACAAATACGTAATATTTAAGATTATTCACAAGCATTCCCTCGATAGTAGCAACTAATCATTAATCAACTTTTCAGCGGTCAAAACAATCCTACTCAACTTCAGAGAGCTGATACCATCTATTATCTGCACTGATATGTTTCGTAAGATCTGCTTACGTCATACATCCTGATATTAGTAGATTTCTCCAGTAACTTCCAGAAGGATCCATATGGCCACCAATATGGTAACCAAAAATAAAGCCTACGACTCTGTCACTGACATTTCGCCAAGTTTCCATTGAGTTTCCGAAATGTAAGGAGCGGTGTTGCGTGTGAATATTAAAATTTTAGTATAAAATTAAGGTATCCGACTACATTCGGAACCATGATTTTGCAAAAGCACATAAATGGATAATACTTATGATATTTAGTGTCACTTAGACTAGAAAATGTATATAAAATTCTTTTAAGAATAGTATCACAATAAAAAATTATTTAAGTACAATATTTTGTCAAAAAATGAACATAGAATGACCCATTTTCGAAATTTTCTCCTCTTGTGAAAAATGCTTCTATTATAATAATATTTTGCCTGTATATATTTGCCTGTATTATCTGTGGTTTACGACAACAGAGGAGAGAAATTTTAAGAAAAAAACGCCGATCATTATTTCAATGGGTTGTAACTCTGAAAATAAAGTGACTTTTTCAAAAATCATTGTTGAGCCTCTGTCTGAGCTATATACAGGCAAAATATTATTATAATAGAAGCATTTTTCACAAAAGGAGAGCATTTTGAAAAAGGTAATTCTAAGTTAATTTTTTGCCGAACTATTGCATTTAAATAACTTTTTTTTGTCAAAATGTCCTTAAAAAGAATTTTATACATGTATTCTGATCCAAGTGACACTAAATATCATGAAAATTATCCATTTATGCGCTTTTTTAGGATCAAGGTTCTGAACGTAGTCTCGGATACCTTAATACAACAGAAAGTAATATTAACGAATTACGCATCTAGATGTAAATTGATTACTCTATTTTAAGCGTTCATTACAGAAAACAATATAAAATAGCATTATTATATTAAAACTGTAGTATTTATATGTAATTGCACACACACACACATATACATATATATAAGAGTGCGTGTGCATGTGTGTTTATATGAGTAAATTCCCTTTAATGAAAGTTCACTAAAGCTCTCTTTTAGTAAATCATTACTGAAAGGAATCGATCAGAAACTTCCGTTCACTTTGAGCAGTTTTAACACACTTGCAAAGACTTTATTTACAAACATTAAAAGCAGAAAGAGTTACTTGTTCATAGGAATTTCCATCTCCGTAAAAATATTTGTCCCCAGATGTTAAAGTACAAATAATGGAATATCGATTTTTATAGATCAAATTTTCTTGAGCAGTCTTACAGAAAGCACTAATGAGTGCTGTGACGTTTTGAGTCGGTATATGCAATTCTGTTTCAAATTTCTGCAAAGTTTGAATCTCAATTATATTTTTATAAAAGCTAAAATTCCAAATGTTTAAGAGCTTTCTGATGCATCATTTAAAGTAAAATTTTTATTTGAAGTAAAATCCCTTCTAAAGTTTTGATTTGAAAGGAAAAGAAACTGTATTTAAATTACTGAGCTTAAAGGGGTCACTTCATATGCTGCATTTTTCCAGTCTTTGTTTTATTTAAAATGACTGACTTTGAGGAACATTTTTTTTAAAAACATGGACTGGTCGTACACATAATTTTGTGCTTCACAATTGTATAGTTTTTTTTTTATTTTAAGAGGTGAATTATTATTTTAACTCAGTTTTTTTAGTTTTTAAAAGCTGTTTTGCTTAGTAATGTAAAAAAAAAAGGAAACTTTATAAGCATTTGTATGCCTATTTTCAAGGCTATGAGACACATAATGTTTCAAAAATGTCCCTTTGGTGTTAAAGTTTATAGTTCTGAGAAATTGCACTTACAATTAAACACTTGCCATTAACTAAAGCATACCTGTGCAAAAAGGTCTGTTAAAATACTTCTAATTTAGACAGAGCAAAACTATTAACTGCATTAAAAGCAGAAATATGTGTTTTTATTTTTTTCTTAGAAACTGTGTAAAATCTACTTTTTATCTATATTTGAGAAGTGACGCTCCCCTTGAACTCTAAATTACGTGCAAATTGGGTAAATATATATATTATGTAACAAATTATGTAACAAATATATTTCATAATTAGAATATATTTGTTACATTTAAAAGAAATTCTGATTTACTAAACGGTGTTATTAATTAAATTATGTTTATATGGATATATAGAAATAAAAATTAAAAACAAAGCTCAATATCTAATGATTATATCCTTTCTTTGTTTCACTGCATTAACTTTGAAATATAATGAAAGAAATACTTTCAGAATAGTTCCATTCTTATTCCAAATTATACTATGACACTTAATTTGTCACACAACATAAAACAACAAGTGGGAAGCTTTTCAATCATCATTATTAAGAGTATTTTAACCAAAATAGGCTCCAACTTGACAATTTCACTCATACTGCTTGATTCTGAAACTCTTGATCATATGTCTGACTAGTATAATTTAGAAATCCGAAAAAAAATTTCTGAACGAATATTGGTTTTATTTATTTTATTTTTTTTTATGTGTGAACAAGTATACGCTGAGCTCTTTATTCAGTATTCTTTTTTGGATATAATAAAAAACAAACTGATTTTTTTTCTTTAAACACTCCATTTTATTTTAAAAAATATCGATATTGTTCGAGCTTTTATATATCGAGTTTAGATAAATGCATCAGCCATTCGGATTTGTTTTGACAAATTCAATGTTTTCAAAACTGATAAAGGAAATATATAAAATAGTTAAACTTTGAGTGCTTCTATTTTGATTTATTATTTAAAAAAAGTTGGGCTGTAAATGTTCGACATGGAATGATATCGTTTCAGAGTTCCCTTTTTGAATGCACTAGTTGCAGGAAAATTCTAAAGAAAGATGTTTAATACTATCTTGCATAGCAAAAATTAATTAAAAATGCTCTAATTACAGTCATGTTTAACTGTTATAAGAATATATACATGAAAGTGGGGTATTATGGAATACCATTTACATTTCTAAAAATAACTTTTGGTAACCAGTTATAACTAACCGCTTTTTGATAAAATTCGCCAAAATTATCATGGCTATATACTATAAACAGTTGTAAGGAATTATCACTAGTCAAAAATAATATTTATTTTGTTGTAATAAAAATTATTTGAAAGAAAAAGGATAAATGAAGGGGGTATTATGGAATAGTCGGTTCATAAGGAATAGATGGTTTTAACCTTTGGAAAATCTATTCAAAACTACATAAAACGTAGCAACCCCAATATCCCAAAGTACAATTCTTTTAATGTACATTATGTTTAACTTTAAGGTATCCGACTACGTTCGGAACCGTGATTTTGACAAAGTGCATAAATGGATAGTTTTCATGATATTTAGTGTCACTTAGATTAGAATACGTGTATAAAATTGTTTTAAGGACATTTTGACAAAAAAATTTATTTAAGTACAATATTTTGGCAAAAAAGTAACTTAGAATAATCTTTTTTCAAAATGTTCTCCTTTTGTGAAAAATGCTTCTATTATAATAATATTTTGCCTGTGTATAGCTCAGACCTCTCAACAGTGGCTCTACTAGAATTTTTGAAATATATATCTTAGAAGCGAGTTTATCTATATTTTACGACAACAGAGTGGAGCAACTTAAGAAAAAAACGCCAATAGTTATATATTTAAATTGGTGGTAACTCTGACAATATTGTAAATGTTTCAAAAATTCTAGTTGAGCCTCTGTAGAGAGGTCTGAGCTATACATAGGCAAAATATTATTATAATAGAAGCATTTTTCACAAAAGGAGAACATTTTGAAAAAAGATTATTCTAAGTTAATTTTTTGCCAAAATTGTGTATTTAAATAATTTGTTTTTGTCAAAATGTTCTTAAAACAATTTTATGCATGTATTGTAATCTAAGTGACACTAAATATTATGAAAATTATCCATTTTTGCGCTTTTTTAAAATCACGGTTCCGAACGTAGTCGTATACCCCTTAATGTTAAAGTTACATGTGTACTAATAGGTTAAAACGTTTGAAAACTTGCCTGTAAAAACTTTTGAATATTGGCAAAATACACTTTGCTCTGTAGCGAGTGGTATGACAACAACAAGTGGTCTACCCTCACGGCAATGCATCACGAGTCTTTTTTTAGTAGTTCGAGAATTTCTCACACATTAACAGTTACAAACAGAGGCAAAACCTCGGTATTCCATATTTCCCGACTATTTCATATCACCCGACTCTCATCTATATATGTTTCTTTTTAAAAAGTTACCCAATGAAGACAGTGCACGCTGCCCTTTTTGTGCTTATAATTTTAATGATTCAAACAAATTCCCTTCTGAACTCAAGGTCAGGGATGTGGTAGTATGACCCTGCAAGATGAATATGCAATATGTCTGTCCTTTTAAGCGTTAATGGAGGGGTATCATTGAGATCCTTCATTTAGTTACTAAATACAGTATGATCCTTCTGAACCCATCAGTTCTATATTGGTATACAGCCCTGTTGAACTGACTAATGCTAGTAGCAATATCTGCAGAACGAATTACACTCTTTATAGGCCAACATATAGTCAACATTAACTTTCTAAACATGCTGGTAGTCGTTTCGTCTTCTTATGCGAGACATAACATGATTTTCTCACAAAAACTAGCATTCAAACTGGATTTCCTAATGAGAAACTCACTGCGTTATGTTTCTCTTATGCAGAGCTTCTGATGCTTTTTTTTCTCTCCTACTTCATTGTATTGCTATCAAGATCGAAATTTAAGGGGTCACGCTGTATGCCGGTGGTAAAAAAATTATATTTTTAAAAATAAAGTGAATAGGAGCTTAAACAGGTAGATTTCAGCATAAATCTAAATACTTTTTATTTAATGGAAATGACATACCGTCTTTCATTATTTGACAACATGAAAAGTTTGTCATATTTCAGGAACATCATCGAATTCTGTTTCATTTTCACAATAACTGTTACTCATATTCGTATAGAAAATAATCATCTTCAGTTTCATCTAGAATGTGTTAGATATACTACCTTTTTAAATGACTTTTGAATTATGTGAGGTTTAATTTCTCATCTCATGCTTTTATTATCCACTCAGAAAGTATTCTTAGATTGGAATGTTGCATTCGGCCTTCTTTTGTAAATGCTTTCTCA
>BMAV01005850.1:626228-638672 GCA_019973955.1 Trichonephila inaurata madagascariensis | reverse complement strand
GGGATAATTATTTTAATATAAATTCTTTTTTTTCTAACTTCCCTCACTGCTACTGAGGAGTTTGAGGCCCAATAGAATATCACGGATTATGTTTAAATTCGTCTATACAAAGGACATAAGCGCCCTCACCCCCCTCATCACGAAATTTTTTGGAATTAAAATTTTTCTACAGACTAGAAATTTGAAAAAGGCCTTTTTTTTTTGTTGAATAGAGATATTCTAAGAATGAGTTTTGCCGAAATCGACTCTATAAGAGGGTTGAAGGTGTAAAGGGGGTGTTATATAAAAAAGAAAAAACCCCGTTTCTGATCTGTTAGATCAAATTTTTCTTAAAATTTTTTTTCATGCATATTTCTTTTGTTAAAGAGAAATTCCCTAAAAATATTTTTTTTTAGAAATCATTTCCGAAGAGAGAGAGAGGGGGCGTGAAGATTTGCAAATGTAAAAGAAAAAATGAAATTTTCCCCTTAGACATAGCCACCCTTTTGATGACCATGTCTTGGGGTTCCGCGTAAGCTAGGGTGTGGGTTTGAAAATGATGAGACAAAATTTTTAATACCACTTTTTATTAAAAAAAGTAATTTTATAATATTTTAAATTTTAAATTTTTTGACAATTATTAATTAGAGTGAGAGTAAAAGCCCAAATTTAAATCACGTATTTAAGTCAGATCAAATTTGATCTTCTATCTCAATTATCCTAAATAACCCCGTTATCTAATTACTTATATCTAATATTCCCTTTTTTCCATTTTTGGTCCCTGGACCTAGAGAATATAATTTTTTCTTTTTTTCCATGAAGTTTTTTGACCCCGAAGAGCTAATTTTTTTGACTCCCCATTTTGGCCCCCAAGATTTCACACTAAGCTTTGTCACTCTATTGATCAGAATGATTCCCCCTACAACCCGGCCTGCTACCCCCATGCTATCTTTGTTATTTTTTTTAGGTTTCCCCCGTTATCTCTAAGTTTATCACGATACCCTTTTTATAGTATATCTCATTTACATTTTCCCGATCCGTTTCTTTTTTGGTATTGGGTTGGAAAAGTTTTGCCATCAATCGTGGCCGTCAAAGAACATAAGCCATGTTAATCAAAAAGGCGAAACGTCACAACCCCCCAAAGAAAAAAACTTTTGATTTATTTAAAGGGTTCTCAATCCCCCCAATAAATTACTTTAAAATCTCTATTTCAAAATTTCTTCGTTTTTCTGAGTTTTATTTAAATTTTAATCTTAAATCTTCATTTTAACTTTTATAATTTCCAATACTATCTTGATTTTAAATTTTTTTGAAATTTTTTAATCTTAAATTTTAACTTTTAAAATTTTCCCAATATCTATCTTGATTTTTAATTTTCATTCAATTTTAATTTAAAATTTTTAACTTTTAAAATTTTCCCAAAAATTTATCGGGACTTTAATTTTCATTACTCATTTTTAAAATTTTTAAATTTTCAATTTAATTTTAAACTCGTGACAATAAATTTTCCCCAATAACTAGGCCAACATTAAAAATTTATTTTTTTTAATTTGTGCCTATTTCCCCTTTTTACATTTTCGTTACTTAAAATATTTATACATTTAAAAAACTACCTTTCCCTGGGTCCCGGGCCAAACCCAACACTGCATATGGAGCTGGTACTTCTGCCCCCTTTCTTAACGTAAAACACTTTGAATTTAAATATTTTTCCCAAATTTTCGGGCCAGTCCCCCCTGAAATGAAACTTTTTTTGAGTATCTATTTCCATAATATTAATCAATTTTACAAAAATTTTTTATATATCACAAAAAATTTTTTATCTCCATCCCACATCTGGCCAAAAAAAACTCCCAATGAGCCGCCCCTTTTTTAAAATTTTTATTGTTGGTGCCCTGACTACGCCGCTTTTCCCCTGAACCAGATGCCTCATAATCGTAACAATAAAACAACATATATATATATATACAATTTTATAAATTACAAAACTTTTTTTCAATAAACCATTATAACAAAAAACCCAAAAGGAATTTTGCATCTCACAAAGTCATACATCGAAGTAAAAAAATGTGTGAATAAAAATTTTTTTCTTCAAAAAAAAATTTTTTAACAAGTAAAAATTTCCCAAAAAAATTAAATGAACACTCTTTGGGGTAGGTTTGACTTGGCTTATAATTTTTGGCACCGCCCGAGATTTCCCTTTTTAATAATTCTTCCGACCACGGGGAAGATCAAAAAAAAATGAAACAATAAAAACCTGATTTTTTTTTCCCGGTCCCCCCACGTTCACATTCAACGATGAGGTGTCATCACTCTTCTTTCCCCCGTTTGCACGGGAATTTCTTGTTGTAAGGGCCCGTATTTTTCCTTGTCGCCCTTTTCCTTTTCCCTTTCCCAACTTTGTTTTTGGCTGGTCGGGGTTTTTCTGTTCTCCGTCGGGGCCCTTTTAAATTATAAGTTTTTTTTCAAATGGAACTTCAGTTGATTCTCTCCTGCTTTTTTTTTCTATCTCTGGAAATAGTATTTAAGATGACTTTTTGTTTTTTTATTATTACAATTATTTTTCCCCCTTTTTTTTTGCCACTTCCTTTGTGGTCCATTTTGCCCCCCGATATCCCTGATTTTTTTTAATACCTTGGTTTTTTTTTAAACCTTTTTTTTTTTTTTTTCATTCCCTCCCGAACTAGGTAGGGGATCTGACCAGTGATTTGTTTTATGGGTCCTCTCGTATTTTTTTTTGGGATTTGATTGGTTACCAACCCCTTTTGCCTCTAACCTACGTTTCACCGCAGATTTTTTTTCCCATATTGTGACTCATTTAACCTTGGTGTTTTTTTCCGAAGTACTATTTTCCCCGGGATTTTTGATTTTTATACTTTTTTTAAATACCTTTTCCCAAATTCCGACCTCGTCACATTTCCTATGACGATATATTTTTATTTGATTATTTTAAACCCCTGTTAATCTTTTTCCCGATTTCCATAAAATATTTTTAAAAAGTTAAAAAACTTCAAACCCCCTAAAAGGTCCCTCAAATTTTTTTTTAAAATTTTTCCCTTTTTGTTAGCAGTTTAAAATTTTTTTACGGGGTGTGTTTTCTAAAAACCCCAATTTCTTTTTTACCTTTTTTTTTTTATTCCTTTCCCAAAAATTATAATATTTTCCCCCTTTCTTTTTTAAATTTTTCTTACTTAGTCTGGCTTTTTAAAAGTTTTTTCTGTTTTTATTTTTTAAATTTTTTAAATTTAGAGTTTTTCCGATATCAAAAAACCCTAGTTTTTAAAATGGTGTTCAAATTTTTCACCAAAAATAACTAAACCCCGGTGTTTTTTTGTTTCATTCACCGCTGAGAATAGCGAAAACAAATAATTTTCCCGTATCATGTTGATCATTAACGTAATTTGCAATTTTTGCCCCTATTTTCTCGTTTAAAACCTTTCAGTCCGTTTGTTTTTTGGTCGATATGCAAAAAAGTTTTCACATGCCTTATGCTAATTTTTCACTTTCCCCAAAAAAATCTCGGATATAAAAACCATTATCCCCATTAATTTTTTAAAAAGCTCCAAAACCGATAAAAGTTATCAAAAAAAACCCCTTATTATAAGATGGGGCCCTTTTTTTGAGGTAAAATTTCACCCCATTTGCTAAAAATGATCGGTTTTACTAAAATAAAAGCGGTTACGTCTTTTTCCCTTTTATGGGATAGGGGCCTAATAAATTTTCGTCACTATCTCTTTTCCGGGGAAAATTTCCCGATAAAATTTGGTTTTTAACCGACCAGCTGGAAAACGCGCGTTTTTTATAGTTATTAACCGGGGCACATATGGCATGTAGAAAACATATTGACCCAAAAAAAATTTTTCTCGTAGGGGGAAATAAAAAACCCGCCCCGTTTTTTTAAGATACGTTTTAAATTTTGCCACTCCCCCCTTTATTGGTTTAAATTCTGAAATTTCTATTATTTCTTCCAAAGTTTTTGGGAATGTATACACCATTTCACCTAATGACGTTGCGGGGCCGTAAATAACAATCCTTAAATTTAAAGGAAAACTGGGACCAATTTCCCATATCGTTCTTTTTAAACCCGGGAAGTTATTTTCCCGGGTTTTTTTTAAATATTTTATATATGACCAAATTCCTGGGTCATTTTTCTTTTCCCTTTCTTTTAAATTTTTCCCCAAAAAGAAAGGGTCCCAAAAATTTTGATTAGGGCAAAAATTAATTTTATAAAAATTTATACTATTAATTTTTTTCCCCTTTAAAATGTCAGCCATTTGCTTTTTGATTTCTTATGTTCCCATTCTATATTTCCTGCTAATTTTGGTGCCCATCTAATCATCCTATTTGTTTAAATTTTTGCCATGGGGGTTAGGGGGTGTTAATGGGCGTGATCTGTTATTACCTTTTTTATTCAAATATTTCCCAAAATTTTTCCAAGGGCCCAAACCCCTCCCGGCGGGGACATTCTTTTGGGCCCGGTAATTCCCTCTGCGTTGTTCAGTGTACGGGACGCAAAACGACTGGTCTGTTTTGTTGGTTTAGTACCGTTTTAAAAACCAACCCAACTGGCAATTTTGTAAAAAACTCGTGGTTCCTGAAAATTTGGGAAATTTTTAAAATGGCGCTTTTGTTCCGCCTTTTCCCGGGTCTTCGAATGCCTTTTGGCCTTTAAAAGGGACTTTTTAAATTTTTGTTTAAGATTATAAAAATGGCTCCAAATATCCGCATAAATTTTTTAAAAAATTTTCGCGTACCACTGGGGCATACCCCAAAAACTTAGATACCTCCTTTTTTTAGTTGGGTGGTTTCATCTCTTGTATAGCCTTTAACCTTTACCCCATCTGAAAATTTCCCTTTTTTACTAATAATTTAACCAAAATTTAAAATTTATCGCACGCAATTTACATTTTTTCCCTTTTTAAAGTTAATCCTGCACCCTTTAACAAAAGAAAAACTTCCCTTTAAAAGTTCAACATGGGAAATGAAATGAGACGCGATAATAACGTTATCCAGGGAAACACTCACAAATTTTCCCCATCACCCGGTTTTTGGAAAGTCCCAAATTTCTTTTTTAAAATTGGGGGCTGCACCTGATAAACCGAATGGCATCCGCTTGGCATATGTGCCACTTTTTTCTACAAATGCGGTCTTAACTATATCGCTGGGGTTTTTCTGCCATTTGAAAATACCCACTTCTTAGATCAAGAGATGACATTATTGTTGATATGGGATGTTCGTTAATAAAACATCTATTAACGGTAAAGGGTATCGCGGATACTTTTTGATCGAATTTAATTTTCTATAGTCTACCGAAATCTATATGCTTCCGGATTATCCGGTGGTAACCCCTTATTTTTCTTTGCCAAAAAAAGGTGACGCGTATGGGGACTGAATTGGAACAATCGTTTCCCCTTGGAACATTTTTTTATGTGAAAATTTTATTTTTGCTTGCTTAGTGCGATCATACTTATAAGGCCTTGAAGCTACTGGTGGGGTTTTCTCCCCCTGTCAATTTCATGGTATAAACATAAGGGAAAAACCTGGTTTGTCTGAAAATAACCCCTTTTTAAAAATACTAAACAATTTTTTTAGTTTTTTTTTTTCTACTTCCCCCCAATTTTTTTTTTAGATAAATCTATCTCAACTTTTTCCCCCCTTTAATTTGGGTTTGACCAACCTTTTTTATTTTTGAGAATCTGGAATTTTCAACGATTTTTGATTAAAAAACTAATACTATTCTTTACCCCTTATGAAATTTTATACCTAGAATACATGGGTTTTCTAAATCTTTCAACAAGAAATGACCAATTTCTTTCGAATTTGATCTTAATTTTTAAATTTCCCCAAACCCCGTTTTTGGGATTTCGCACCCTGTGCTGTTATTACCTGGGGTCGCGATTTTTATTTTTTTTTATAGAAAAAAAAATTTTTTTATAACCCCTTCCGAAAAAAAAGATTTATTTTGCTCCGGTGTCCCATAGCGCTTTCAAAAAATTTTTGTTATTTAATAATATAGGACGTGGGGGGGAAATTCTACGGGGTTTTTCGGAGAAAGTCTAATTGTCTTCTTGTCGAAAATCCCTTGCGGTTGATCATTAACCTTTTCAATATTTAATCGTCCCCTTTGCGTCCTATCACCTCTATTGAAATTATCACCCCGAACCCTTATTTCTACGGTCCCCCTATTAAAATTATCATTTCCCCTCATTTCGAAATAGGGAACCCCCGTTGTTGAATCTTTGATCATTATTATTAAATCTAATTCCCCTCGAACCCCTATTATTTTGACGGCTATTCTCGTTCCCCCATTTCTGTTATTTGGTTACTCCGTATTTCCGAATTCTCCCCGTTTCTAATATTAGCCCTTTAAAATTAGGCATCCCTTTTCCCTTTTTTACCTCGTCTTTCTACATTATGGTTCTGATAACCCCTTTGTAATTTGAAGAATATTTTTCTTCGAATTTAGCCAGGACCCAAAAGTTGTATCGTATTTTGTGGATTTTTTAACTTCCACGTAGCCCGTACCTGTGGTTCGAGTCGAACTAAAAAATGATCCACTAAGTTTTGCTTGGGACATTCCTAATTCTAAACCCCTTTTCTATTTTTTGTAATCTATATACAAAAACAGCAACCCCCCTCCGACCCTTTCCCGCTTTTTGGGAAAATTTTGACCCGTAGTTCTTTTTTTTTTTTGATCGCGGGAAAAAACCTTCGCTAATTCCCGTTTTTAGCTGCGCAAAAAACCGTGGCTGTATTTTGCCCAACAAACGGGCCCAAAAATGAATAAAACCCAAACTTGAGCCCCCTTTCCCCCGATGACCTTTTTAAATAAAAATTGACAGATTACTTGGGATTTCGGGGAACTGAATATTGTTATCGATGCACCCCGATAAAAATCAGCAACATTCTCCGACCCTGAAAAAATACATTTCAGGGAGAATTTATTTCCACCCCCCCATTACCTAACCCAGAATTAAAAACGTTTGGGGGCCATTAATTTTAAACCATCCTTTTTATGACCCTGTTTGCTGGTTCCCCCGTTGCTAGAGGTGTGGGATTATCAAAAAGATGAGACATAATTTTAATACCACTTTTATTAAGAGTAAATTATAATACTTTTAAAATTTTAATTTGACAATTATTTAAATTTGGGGTGAGAGTCAAGCCCAAAAATAAATCACGGTTTTTAAATCCCGATCACCCAATTTGATCTTCATCTCAATTTTCCTAAATAATCCTGTTATTTTAATTACTTATATTTTAATATTACCTTTTCCAGTTTTGGTCCCTGGGCCTAGAGAATATAATCCCCATAACTTTTTTCTATGAAGATTCTTGATCCGCAATGCAGCTAATTCTTGACTGCTTATTCTTGGTCCGCAAGATTTCACACCAAGCTTTTTTCACTCTATTGACGAATGATTCCACACTACAACCCTGAGCCGCTACGCTATGCTATCTTATGGTTTCTTTTTGGTTTGCCCACGTTATCTCTAAACTTTTCACGATATCCTTTTTTTTAGTATATCTCATTTTTCATATTCGATCCGTTTTTTTTCTTTGGGATTGGGTTGGGAAAAAATTTTTTCCATCAATCGGGGGCCGTCAAAGAACATAGGAGTCATTTTTTCAGAAAAAACGCGAGAGAGTCCCCACCCTTAGAAATTCAAATCCTGTCCTTTTTAAATCAAGATGCGAGATCTATAATAATGTTTGTCAATAGAATCGTACAAGGACTTAGATATCAATAACTTAAAAAAATATATAGTAATGCAACATCATGGAGAGGCAGTGGGCAGTTTAGAACAATTAACTGTGCAAACTTAGTAAAAGTGGAAAAAATCAACAGGAAAATGAAAATGATTTATTGGTCAAAAAAAGTTTTGTTTTAGATACTTAAATTATCATGATTCCATAAATATATATAGACATAAGCAAAAATCTTGTCAGCAGAACAATGTTTGGTCAACTGAATTTTTTTTTCTCATTTTAGATAAAAGGTAAATATGTTAGATTTTTTTTTTTTTTTTTTTCTTTAAAATTTTAAAATAAGTGTCAGCTAATTTTACAGTATTTTCTATCTTTTATTTAATATATTTTTCCTCATCACTTCAACGTATAGGTACCAAGTTCTATTTCATTTTCTTGTGGCCAGAGTAGCTAAGCGGCCGTGAACAGTTATTTTCAGCCTCATGCGAATGAATTGGGAAAAAAGTTGCTTTATTTTGTCTGACATAAGCCCAGTGGCTGAGTGGTTTGCGCATCGCGCTTCCACACACAGGTCCAAAGTTCAAACCCCAGGCTGGACAAGGTTGACTCAGTCTTTCATCCCTTCAGTGAGTTGATTAATGAGTACCAAGCTTGCTTGGGAACTTAACACTAGGAGCTTCGCTTCAAACTGCGCACCTGACCGGAACATCTACTCATGCACCTCAGCGTCCAAGGTCACATACTCTGAGATCGGCACAGTAGGCCTTGGTCCGCATGGACTGTTGCGCCACTGAGTTAAGTTATTCTCTGACATAAATTAACAGTCGAAAAAAGTTTTAATATTATTATTTCAAATGTTATTATACAAGACTGAATTTTTCTATGCGTATGAGTAACTCCCTTCTCTAAGCACTTTTAGAGTAAGATTTCGTTTTAGTTGTGGCCATGGTAGTCAAGTAGTCATAGTCACGGCCAGTATTATCGAGTCGTGGGTTCGAAACAGAGTACCACTGAAGATCCACCGCATAGAAGCGCTGATGCTCGTTAACACTAGATTGCCCAAGGAAGTCATTTTGACTGCTTTTTAATTCCATGTAGAAAAACAATTACATATATAATGCATAATTTCTTAGGATTTTTTAGAATATATTTTTTTCCAAGTGAAGTAAATTTTTTTTATTGTTAATATTTACTAATAACTTGTTATATGACTGTAAATAATATAAAAAATATTAAAAGTTAATTAAAAAAAATTTTTTTTTGCATAATAATTATTCTTTCACAATGCAGTCATGTTGACTGCTTTTGGGTAATATAGACATATACTAAGTCTCAGTTTTTCTAGTGTTGAATGAGTCTAGGCAAACACTCCTCACATTAGCTTGGTATGAAGTTCAGGTATCGTCTTTGTCCCTTGACCATGGTTAAAAATTTCAAGAGTGTGACGTCGGCTCATTAGTAGAGCACTCCCCGACAATACTTGTCAAGATTGACTTTTGGGGTGATTAAGAGTCCAAATGGGACATATCCTTAAAAAAGACCGGATATTTTTCTCTGATGCGTGGGGGACAACAGATATGAGCCAATTCGGAAAATGGCTTTGATGGCACCACACCTTTTCATTCTCCGACATCCATACGATTTTAGACTAAACGCTCTATAGGTATAAAGCTCCGATAAACAGTGTCCATTGTGTTGGGTTCCCATCGCACATGTGGAGAGTGAACGATTTGAATGAAGATGAATGTTGGACTGTCATGAAAAAGACATTTCCGCAATGACAATGTGACAGCGCGATTTATAGTTTTTCAGATAGTAAACTAGGTACGGCGTTGGAATTGGATTCAGACGCTCTGGGTGATTGTTTCCTAGTACCAATGGAGTGGGACTAAAGTGAAGGAGAGCCGTGCGCAGATCTGCTACGCTCGTCAATCAGAGATTATTGGAGGAGTGAAAAATGGCCTTTTCGATCTCCTTCCATTTTCGGCATTACCTTAGAATTCAGTTTTTTTCTTCTTTGAAGACGCTCGATAGAGTTTTCGAGAGCAGCCACAATTCAAGGATGAAGGGAGATAAACATCGCAGACTTTTGAAAGTTGAAGTGCCGGAGTCGGTGGATCAACGGCTGAAATGAACTGACGTTGAACTAGAACTTTTCTACAGCGAAAGGCTGTGAACATTATCAAGTTACTAATGAATATACTGTTATGTTTATTTAATCTGGAATAAAAAATGCCTTTGGGGCCAATAGCTGTGTGAGCCCTCACGCTACCCAGTAAGGAATTAATCTTACTGGGTCCACGTCGTTACAAAGATGTCGTCAACAACATTTAACTGAATCATTTGCTTTAAAATCAAAGCCCTAATGAGTAGGCAGTGTGCAAAGACGGACCCACAGTCTAGGTAAAAAATGATTTCTTAAATATGTACGTGCGTGCATCTCTTATCGGGAATCCTTTTTAAGACTTCAAATTAAACCTATACAGCATTGTCTTTCAGGGGCGAGGTAATCAACAATCCCATTCTCGTTCCTGTGAACGTTTAATGTTGTTGTCAGAAACGTTAAAATTAATATTTACACTGAGATATTATATATATATATTATCATTTTCCCCCTTAAAATTCCTAACAATAAATCTACATATTTTCATTTAATAAAGAATAAATTTTCTATTTATGGTGAGTTTTATAATATTTTCTGGGTTAAACCCCATATTAATAATTTTTAAAAATTAGGTTAAGATCGCCGCTATTAATGGTGTAGTAGATATTGTTCCTGTTTTTCGCATACATGTCATTAAGCCCTTTAAAAATGAATTTATAGAGGAGCTGTAAGGGTTGGAGGTCAAACTGTAATACTGGCTTACGAATCAAATCCAACTTACCATAGCCCAGTTTAGATATCAACACTCATTTGAACTAAGCTGCACAATTCCTAACTAACCAGGACCGGTTTGAATTTTATTTATATCATTTTTAACTTAATCTTTATCCAATTGCCTTTGCTGTTTTTTTGGTGACGTTAACTACTCTAAGCTCTCATGTTGTGTAATTAAATAATTTTATTTGATCTTCCCGTCTCAAAATGCAAAGCAAATTGGGTTCCATTCGATCATTAAAAAACCTTTCGTTCATTCTAAATTAAAATTATAAGCATGTATTAGGAAGGCTCTTTCAATGTGTGACCAAATCTGTTATTCGATTACATTGAAAAAAAGGGAAAACCAAAAAGGAATCGCCTTCCTTCCTGAAACTACTATTTATTTATATAAAAAAAGGGAAAAGAATTATTCATAAGAAAAAGTGCCGTCGTTAAAATAAATATATAATCTGAGTTAATTTACTGAGACAAATTTTGTATTTTTTGGTTTTTGTCTTGTGCTTCTTTTGTCTTTGATCTTAAGTAAATTGTGCATCTGTATTGAAGATACTTGCTGCACATGTTGCCAGTTTTAAGCAGATTTGAATGCTATTTTTTTTTTCTTTCTCTTATCTGTAGCTTTGTTTATAATTTATTTCAGTGTATTTTGAAACTATCTATCTTATAAAGCTTTGTTAAAAATTTACTGTAATTTAAAACTTGCTTGTAAGTTATGTCGTATTATACTTGTCTCCTTCTCTCGTATAAATAAATAAAAAAATCATTAAAAGCTTAGAGTGGGGTGACTATTTCCTGGGGGTGGGGGTGGGTAATGGGTTGGCTTGTAGCTGTAAATCTTTTTGGTTTAACTGGATCCTCTTGGGCCCTTCCACCCATAATCTTCGCCCAGTGTCAAAGTGTGAGATAAAAAAAAAAATCAAGTAAGATCAAACTCACCTTTATGAAATATAAGTTCTTTAATAACTTCAAGTTGTGTGTATTCTAATGTTATGAACACACACTTAGATTAATTATCAAAAGACCAAGTTTCTCTAACGCATCTGAAACAAAAAAATATTATGTTGGTTTGTCGCTTACACGGTTTTGATACAACTCCTTTTATTAGAATGAATGACTGAATTGGTTAAAGTTTCTGTCTATAAAATATCTTTATAATCTATTAGTTTCTAGCTAATCATGTTTCAGCTATAATTATTTTGTATGCTTTTGATATAATCGTGAAATGTTTCAGTGAAAATAGTCTTGAAAAGAACGCCATGCAGTTTAATTAACAACATTTACCGATAGAAAAGAATAGAGTGTTATCAAGTCATATTCGTTTGCTTTAGGATAAAAACAAATATTAATGCAATCAATATGTTTAAATGTAATAGAAACCGAATCATTTCGTTTGTGCTTCCTATACTTTAAGTATACAAATAAAACAAACTTTGAGGAACAATGTGTAATTGCCAAACATACCTAATTTTCAATTTGTGTTTGTATATATTTTTGAAGATTTAATTTTAAAAAGTTTATTAATATTTTCTACCTTACTAGAAAGTTCAATTAAACAAAGAAAAAAGTTCATGTAAACACTAAAAAAATGATAGAGAAATAGAATATATTAAATGAAGAATATATTTTATTTGAAGAATTTGTTGATTACAACTATAAATTAGTAAAATGTGAGGAGAGAGGCTATATAAATTTATACATATATATGTTCCGAAGTTTTTAGTGTAATAATCTTAGTTCAACTAATAAAAATGTAAAGAATTTGAGTTAGATTTCTCTCTCTCTCTCTCCGAAAATTCCTGCTTGGATGAACTATTCATTACCTTGCTTTTGAAGATCTACTCTGAATTAATATAAAACATTGGAAGAAGGTAGATCTT
>BMAV01005850.1:612615-623228 GCA_019973955.1 Trichonephila inaurata madagascariensis | reverse complement strand
TCCCATGTTAAAGAAGTTAAAAAAGATTGGCCAATTAAGAAAGGCATGTTTTCTAATTGATAACATTACAGAAAAACACTGTGAGAAATATACACAGATTATTGACACACAAAAAGAATGGAATTTTGTCGCAAGGAAAAACCTTAAGAACTTTAGAATAGGAAAAAAAATAAGAATCATAGAGAGATCTTTAATGATCTGTTAACTTTACACTTGAATGCTACATAAACAAGCTGACTGACTCAATGACATACACATGGTGAGGCTATGAGGCTGGCATTCTTCCGAAGAATTATTTTGTACTATTTAATAAAGTTTCTTTTACGAAGGTTTCAGGAAAATCGAATTGCTTTCTTGCAATAAAATTTATCCAATAATCAACAAAAATAATCCACACAATAAAAAGAGCCACAGCCACACAGAGTGTATTCTGAAAAGTGTGGTTAGGTATTTTTTCAACAGCTTAAACACCATGATAATGACACAATTTTCTGCTGCTTCTTA
This sequence comes from Trichonephila inaurata madagascariensis, assembly GCA_019973955.1. Classification (NCBI taxonomy): domain Eukaryota; kingdom Metazoa; phylum Arthropoda; class Arachnida; order Araneae; family Nephilidae; genus Trichonephila; species Trichonephila inaurata. The sequence continues at coordinate 622,724 of BMAV01005850.1, read as the reverse complement.
ACGATTTCTGAAAACAAATTAAAAATTCCACTATAATAAAAATAGTTGCGATGAATGCTCTATTTTTGAGAATGCTTAGGTAAATTTTAATTTAGATTCACTTCAGTCTAAAAGAAGAATGCTGAATGATGAGAAAATAATCACATTAATTTGAATGCCCTACATCTTTTAACAAAAAAAAAAATCCTAAGACTATAATGCAGTTACATTTCACGAAACACAGAAAATTAAAGTATGTACTGAATGTTATTTTTTAGTTTTGTTAACATATCGCGATTGAAAAACTAAAAAGGGATTGTTTGTTTTATCCCTCATAAAGATCGTTAAGCTCCTGTTAATTATCCAATCATTTTATATTGAGTTTCCTTCAAGTTTTCACTAACAGAGGCATTTTAAGTTATGGCAGAAATTTTATGTTATTATACAATTACCAATATGGTAAAAATTTAAAATTCGGGTATGTTGTCATATGGGACGTGTATAGAAATTTTAAATATATTATAAATAACATTTTTAATATGATATACTTGTGCATTATTTTTTAAGTGATGCATTATTTATTTTGTTCGTTCTAAAATCAAATTTCCCGAATTGAAACAGGTTTTTGTGCTTTAATTGATCTCAAAATTCATCAACATTTTTGTTTGCAAAAAAGTACCGTAGCTTAAGTACTGATTTCTATTGGCAAAAAATATGAAGAGGCATATCACAGAAAGCTTTAAAAAAAAATAAATAATAAAAATAAAAGACATATCTATTCATCGGAGGGTTTTCTTAAGGATGAGGTAATTAAAAGATTGCTTCACTTATTTCATTTTTAAGGCCATTTAGTATAACCAACTTGCACTTAAACGTATATTCTAAAATTTTATTCACAGTTCTGTTACTACAAAATGAAGTAAGAAGCCATTGTAGGAAATTAGATATGCTCCATACCTTTATAATGTGGCCAATTTTATTAGTCCATGTAGTAACTTGAATTAACTTATCAATTTCCATTTTCTAGGGCTTTCTACGGCATATTCAGTGAGTATCTATCATAAAAAGGCCTGATAGCCATGATACAGAGGATATAAATATTTTTATCTCTCTTCTGAGCATTTCTGAACTGGAATTATTTAATTAAAAATCAGCTACCTTACAAAATTTCCTTTGCAACAATTGTGATTTTTATATATATTACTCAAATATGGGAAATATTCATTCTTGCAAAAATTTTCCACCTTTCTTTTTTCTATTCAGTTGCTTCCAGATCAGGGCAGTGTGTAAACAGAATAACATTTTGAATGCAGGGGGATGTTGGAATGGATATATAATGCGGTACAAGATATCCTTTAGTATAATGAAGAATATTCGGTGCTAATTATTCAACCAAGTTTTTAAAATCTCCCTTTCTTGAGGGGACCATTTTGAGAATGAAATGCCAAATGATAAATCTCTTTTATCAAATGAACATTGTTCGTGTACCTATTATGTTGTTGCTAGTGGGAAATGAATGAATAAGAAATCAATTGATATCGATACGGAAAGAGTCTGTAATATATCTTATTAATTCTTACAGCCGTTCAATGTTCCGGTCTTGATTCTTCCGGAGACCATTATTTGAGACTCCTGATTCCAGGAAAAGTTTCATCTAAATTACTAGTATTTGCATACATAAGGCCGATATATAGATAATATGCTCGCATGTTATGGAGCAAAAGTTAAGTAGAAAGAGATTTTGGGTGTTACCCCCTCAACACGATCTTGAGATCTGTCTCTAACAGTTTCATGCAACATTAGGTGATATTTATAAACCGATAGATACAATCAGAATTGTGAAACTATAGTAATATCCCAAACTTACGTGATAGTTGGGACTGAGAGATAACCGCGCAAGTCGGGGTATAATTTAGCATATAAATACGTATGTAGTGTCTGAACTACTGTTGGCGGTAGATTATGGAATGTTGGCGTGAATCGGCGTGTTTCCGGAGAGGGGTTGCTGCCTTTTTTTTCTTTTAAGGAGAAGGTGAGTGACCCTCGAGCAGGTCAGTTAGGGGGGAGAGACGGTCCCTTGTTTTGAAAGTGCAGAGCGCTGGACTGTTGGGGTTAAAGAAATTGAACTCCTTCAGTAATAAACTGACGCATAGTGAGTGATTTACTGTGTACCAAGAATAGAGTTTCTTGGAATGCTTTGACACGACAGACTATGTTGGCTATTGAGAAGCGTTGAGAAGTTGTTGCTGATTCCACCTGTCTGGTGTAGTCAGATCGAAGCCCACGATATTCATCATGGCAAAAGGCTAGATGTATGCCTGTCGTTGGCCGTAGCCTTGAGCACCATACAGATGACAGCACAATTTAGCTAGGTTCCACCCCAATTTTGAGGGAGAACACCCAGGGGGAGGGTCAGCGGCCTCCCACCACCCTTACCTTGCCACCAACCTCACGAGAAGACTTGCTGCTCGACGGCTGTTTAGGCCCATGCCACGAAGACACTATACATTTACAAACATTCATGTCTTTTCCGGGATTCGAACCCAGGTCCTACAGCCCCGAAGTTAGCGTCGCTAACCACTATACTGGATGGGCGACCGGTATAGTGGTTAGCAATGGGTAGTTGATTGTATTGAGAAGTTTAGAAAATAATTGAGATACACCACAACATATAAATTATTTTTAGTTGAGGCAAAAGACGAAAGAAAATAATAATTTTTTTTTTAAAAAAAAGGTTTAATGAGATCTTAGATAACATAGATACAAAATCGCAAACCGAAGTTATTTTGATGTAGAAGGTTTCATAAAATCTAACAAAATAGTCTGCTGAATTATTTTTTCCCCGCAAAATTTCCTCGTAGAATGCTCGTAAATTTTTTATTTCTTCTTTTGTTGAAAAAGTACACTGTTTAAGTCAGTATTTTCTAAAAATAATTGTAACTTTTTTCAATAAAAGTGAGGCCTTCTGTTAAATTCCCAACAGTCATTGAATCTTCTGATTAAACTGGGTCTAAAGACAGACTTTTTCAATATCTTGCTCTTGCTCGTGCATTTCTATGAGCTCATCATCAGCTCCTGATTGTAGGAATTCAGCAGTTCTTGAATGTCATCACTATTCACTTCTAAATTTATTTGCCTGGAATGATCGACAACTTCTTCAATCAAATTACCAATTTCTTCAGGCTCTGACACTAATTCTACTTGAGCTTCATTGATTAAAAAAAAAAGACAAATCAACGATATTTGAAAATAGCGTAACTCCGAATTCGCGTAAGTCGGATTAGAGTAAGTCGAGGTATTACTTTATACGTTTATTAGGATTTATTGCGGTAATACTAAGAAATGTTTTTAAGAAAATTACTATCTTCCTTTCCTCTAGCGTGCATATTAACGAGCTCTTATGTTCTATTTTGGTTACTGGATTAGCAGAAATGAGTGTCGTTACAATTACGATTCACGCTTAATACGTTTAACGCCAATTATTCTCTTTTGCATGTTGAATTAGTACATGCAACTTTTCTCTTTAAGACTATCTATTCTCATGTCGTGTTTTACCATTACATTCATTTCAAAGCAAACTATATTTCTGGAAATTTTAACATTTAGAGCCTAATTCCAGAAAGGAGCTCTTCCCCCCAAAATGTATTTTGAGAACCCGCCCCTTTTCTTCCTTAATAATAACAGTAGAGAGATGACGACATCATGATAATGATAAGATACTAATAACGCTAATAATAATAGGGTTCTTCTCTTTCGAATGACAAGAGCATCATCATCCCGCGCTCATCTCTAATTTGATTGAACAGCCGCCAACATTTCTCGGGTCCCCTGACGCGATTTTAGAGAGAAAGGAGTGGCAACGCTTAAATGGATGCCAAATTGGAAATTATAATTCGTCTTTAAACATCTGGCAACCGATACCCCGCGATCCCTTTCATTAGCATATGCAAATGCGAGGATGAAATGGAAATTTAATCACAGATCCGTTTTCAAAAGAGGTTAATTGGATGATATTGGTGATTTAAATTCTTTCTCTCTCGCTCTTCCCCAAGAATGCAGAGATTTGATAAAGGAGACGGAGGGAAAAAAACACAAATAACGGTAATAAATAAAAGAAAAGGTTTCTGTTGTTTGGAATGAAAAGGGAGGGGGAATTAAAAGCAGGAGGTAGAGGAAGGTGCTTTGATTTTCTTAAACACTTTTGTTAGGATTCATTAAGAGATTTAAAAGAGGTTTTCGTGAAGGAAAATAATAGATAAAAATCTTTACCCGAATTGGGAAGCTTTTGGCTTAATCACAATTATTCATACAGAAGAGAAGCTTAGGATTTCTTCAAGTTCCATAAAGACACATACACACTATATATATATATATATATATATATATATATATAAAGTATTTGTCAATCACAAAAATACTTAGATTGTAAGAAAACCATTACATAGAATATATGAGAAACTAAAATTTGAAAAATGAATGCTGCAGTGAAGTGGGTTTGAGGATGTTTTGTGGCCAGCCAACCTTTCCCCTTTATGTTAATAATACTGAGCAAAACCCTATTGAAAATAATGGATAGAATGTCTAAATCCATTACAAAATAAAGGCAACTTACCTAAAAATTACATTCCAAAATCCAGAGCTCATATTAAATTTGAGTACAATGAATAATTTATTGCCAGATTCAGGACCCAAATGCAAATTCAAAGTATGGTAATAGTTGAATTGTAGAAATATATAGAAATATGAAAATAATAGAAATAAAAATTAAAAAGAGAGTTTACAAACTACCATAACTTTAGTGACACTAGAGTTATATTTTATTTAAGTAATAATAAGTAATTTTATCTAATACTAGAATATGGAGGTAACTATAACTTGGAAAAATGATAAATTTATAGTAATAAACTATTATTATTCTAATGAATTTTAATCTTTTCTATTAAGAATTTCTTTATTCAAATAACTATTAATAAAATTAATTGGGTATTTCTGAAATATATATTATCCGTTACCTGCCCGATTCGATGGGTATTTTATGATGCTGTATGATTATGTACTGTTCATGTATACATTATTGATACCTAGTGAAAAGAGTTCGATTGGTTTAAAAAATATTCTTATTACTCTCACCTCTTCATTTGAAAAGGACAGGAATTTCTAAAACTGAAGTAGAATTATTTTTTACTCTCCCGTAGCCTCCTTCCTCAGAGTCAATTTCCTTCAAACCCCTTCAGTGGATCTTTACTTAACAAAAGAAACAGGCTTGCCAGTTTGTAAATCATTGATTAAAAGATTAAAAACGAAAAAATTTTATCAATATGTCCCGTTCTCCCTTTGAGAGTGGATTTCCGTTTTTAGCAGGTTTCAAAGTAATAAATTAATTACTGTAGATCTAGTAATTTAAAAGCGGGAATTCGTTTATCCATATGCATCAGTAGCTCCCCGTAATTCCCATAGGGTTCTATTTTTGAAAAATCCATTATTAGTGGATTTCTTTTCAATAAAAGAATGTTTACCAAATTTTAAGCATGTTTAAAGTAAACATTTTAAGTAACAGTTCAAAACACATAAATTTTTATCAATAACCTCTCTTAACCCCTGGAAACCTCCTTAGGGTACGATAATCGCAAAACTCTTTTGTAGCAGATCTCTACTCCATAAAAGGAACAGCTTGCCAAATTTCAAGCCTGTTCTATTGTGATCTAATCCGAGATATCACGATGAATGAGTAGCTTTTCCCCTGTATGCAATTCATAAAATAAATTCGTATATATACAGAGAGAGATGTCTATTTTTATGTAGTGATGCAGAAAAAAAGTGAAATTTTAAATTTCTATTATATGTATTGAATTTTTTTTTTTGACTCAAAATAATCAAACTGTTATATAAGATATCCTTAACTTACACCCATGTTTTGTACCACTCAACTTGTTTTATAAATCAGCGTTTCTCAAACTATGGGGCACGCCCCTCCGGGGAGGGGCTCGATCATATCGAATACTAAAGATTTAAAAAATAATTAACTTACTGGAATGAATTAAAACAAAATACTTTCAGACGCAATAAAAAATGCACTTTTACTCTGATATAATTTACAATATCATCTGGCGTCATCAAAAATAAAAACTTCTTCAATACCTAATTAGCTATCTTTTTGATCCTATAACCACATAAAAAACTTTCATTTGATTTGCTGTAATCCTATGATGAGAGATTTTTTATTACGTTTTCTTTTTAAACCTTAAATACCACTTTTTCAGAGAAAAAACAAAACCCAGACACAGAATCGAAAAAATTTAGGAAGATAAAAAATTCATCAATATTAGGAAATACTGTACATAAAGCTGTAGGCAGCAGAATATATTTTCTCAACATCTGTTTGACCTTCTAAGTTATTGGTACAGTTACTTAAGACTCCTCTCTTATGTGTTTGTTTCTCATTTAGGGAAGTTGTAAATAATGTATTTCTGTGTTTGGGGGGCGGGGAGTTCCATGTAAAAGCGTTTAATATTTAGAAAACCACAGATAGCACTTTGAAGTATTACTTGGCCAAGATTTATTTTTATGAGAACTCTCAAACACATAAAGCATAATGAAAAACGTTTTACACAATTTTCTTAGCAATAACATCTTTGGTACATAATTCTAAATATGTAGGCTTAATCGTGTATAGCGCTTCATTTGATAAGCCTTTATATTTTTCTTTTAATTTTTTGCCGCAAAACAGTGCTCACTGGTAGTCGCACCAACTATCTTTTCCGATGGGACACTGCCCATACATCAGTTTCTCGACACTTGATGAGTAATGAAACAGGGCCGCAATAACATTTTGCTGGAGACCGGACAGATTTCCAACATTGCTACGAACAGCAATCCCATAATAGTTTTGCAATTGGTCAATAAAAGAGTTGGTGAGTTTGCCTTCACCAGACAGATTTTTATTTTTTGATTTTAGTCTGCGCAATCTCGCACCTACTATCTTTTGAACATGACCGATGTATTCAAATTTTGTGACACTATCTTTCCCATAAGTATCTTTGACACTGATAAAGCCCTTAGAATTCCCGTCACCATAATAATGTACATATTTAAGGTCTCGTTTGACAATCGAACATTGGAAGATTCTAGTAGCACCATCAGCTTCCATCTAGGCATTTTAGAAATCTTTCTGCATGTGGGACAATATGATGGCATTATTTCAATGTCCATTACTTTACCAGTGTCAACTAACAAAGCTGTGACACACCCATTCATGGAAGTGTAATCTCTATGCTGCCACGTTCCATCAACTGAAACACCACATTCAACAATTTTATTTTTAGAAGAATGTAGCGCTAACAGTTCGGAAGCTGCGTTTTGCATTGATAGTTCACTAACTTCTGAAATCACATACAAGAGTTTATTCTCATGATTAGTGTACGCAGTTTTCTTGAGCCTGGGTAAATTTAACGTACCACATAATTTAAACCCAGCAGAAAAACCTTTCTCAATTTGTCTCCTACCATAAACAAATCTTGAATTTACTTTAGAACAGTTTAAAATTTTCTTTGAACTAGAGAACCCTGAGTAAAAGTCACAATGTTTACACCAGTGTTTCTCAAACTGGGGGCCCGGCCCCTAGGGGGCGTGATAACCCTACAAGGGGGGCGCGAGCATATCGAAAAGCATTTATGGTTTAAAAAATTAATTTACTAGAACGAAGTTAACAAAATACTTTCTGACATATAAAAAATACGCATTTACACTGATATAATTTATATATATCACAGCTGGAGATATTACTTCATCAAAAATAAAAGTTTCTACTTTGACACGTTCATTAACTATCTGATTCTATAACTAAATAAAAAAAACATTTTGTTTGATTTGCTGTAATCCCCGGATGAGAGATTTTTTCATTACGTTTTCTTTTTAAACTTAAAATACTACTCTTTCAGGGAAAAAAAAAACTCAGACAAAGCGAAAAATTCTAGGAAGATAAAAAAATTATCACTATTATTATTTTTGAAATGCTGTACAATAGCTGTAGAAAGACTTATTCACTTTTCACCCAGGAAGCAGATTTGCTGATCATCGTTTGACCTTCGAACTTTCGTTGCACTTTTTTCCATGTGAAAGAGTTATATGATATTTGGAAAAGCACAGAGAGCACTTTGAAGGATTATTTGATTAATATTTATTTTTATGGGTATTCTGAAAAATATAAAGCATGATAAAATACACGTTGTACACAATTCTTTTTTTAGAACTAACATCCATATTTTTATATTGAATACACTTTTAACGTGGGAGCGGTCGCGCGGGGCTTAAGTCAAAGGCCAGCAAAACTACAATGATTTGAACAATATATGACGGTTTTGCTTGCAGATATCATTCCTGTAATGTAGCGAAAGGTGTCTGTGATTTGCATCCTTTTTCAGGTTACGTACCTTTGAAACATTTTAGTTCAGTTTTAATGGATTTTTTCTCAAATTATCAAAGAAAAAATGAAAAGTCCTTGAAAGTAGGTAAGTGTATTTTTTCTTAGTTAAATTATTTTCTGGAATTGTTTTTTTTATCGTGTACAATAAAAATATAATCATTAAAAAAAACATTGGGGTGAATTTTAAATTTAGTTAGAGTGCGCGCCTGCTCTCCCGGGTTAGCCTTTAACTTCCCAATTTTCTAAATTTCAATGAAAAAATTATATCAGCTAGTTCTCAAGTAATAATAAAAAGGAAAAATATGTAAAAAAAAATTAATCAGTTTTAAATTGAATTCCAGTCATTTTGTTTGTTTGTTGCAGAAGTGCAACATTGCGCAGTAGTGCTGTAAATTACAAACCTTTTTTTATATGAGGATTTTATTATTCATTGTTATAAATTGCTTTAGCCTTACATACAATGAAAATTTTTATTGCAGTTATTGATTTTGTTGTAACAAAGTCCTACTTTACACTTTTCGCACTCCAAATGCATAATTTCTTTTGAGAGCGTGTCATCTCAATGGAATTTTATTACTTCTTCATTCAATGAAATGTTTTGAATTTTCCTTAAAAAATTCTTTGACAATGTTTTAGTATTCTTAAAAGTTAAATTTAAAAAAGGTTATCTGACTGAAATATTTCTATCTAATTTATTATCATCATCGGATTTTTTTATATTCTGGATTGTATTTCGTTAACTAATACTATTTTCCCAGTCGCTGTCCGAATCTTCATTAAATGATACTCAATCAGGTAAAAATCAACATCATCATCAGAATATTCAAGACCATCCTCACTTAATTCGTCCGAATTATTCATATATCTATCAATTTCATCTTGGGTTAGTATACATCATGTCAAAATGGTAACCAAAAGACCAATGTTGCAGACCTGTAACATATAATTAAAATCAAATTTCTTTCAAATTTTTTTCCATTAGAAAATCAAAATTACTTTTAAATGAACATAAAATGTTTAAATTTCTTACCTGATAATTTGTTTCGTCAATAAACAAGAGGAAGCATAAAATATAATGGATTCTTTTTATAACAAAAACGCAGTTCTTGAAGCATAAGAGATTTTCATAATTGTGATTTCTGGAAAAAATTTACTTCCATCTAGTGACAAAGTTAGCATGTATTTCGTTGCAGTAATCTTTTTTTCTCAGATAAGTGATTCGTAGATAATTAAAAAAATATTGAGTCTCTTAAATTAAAATAAATCATATGTTGCCGAAATGCAACAGTGGGAAGTTAAGGGTTAAAACATTTTGAAGTCTTCTCGTATTAAATATTAATGCCAAATGTGATGGATATGATAGAGAGCAATATAGACTAGACTTTTTTTCTAATGACGTTTATACTTTTAGAGATGGATAATGGAGGAAATAAATTTTTAATTAAATATCATTTTGCAATCTGTTCCAATTTAAAAATTAAAGAAAAGAAAAATAACAATAATTATCCTATTACTTAAAAGTAATTTGCTTAAAATAAATATTACTTAAAAGTAACAAATGCAAAATTTAATACTTATCTTGTTAATTTGTACGGTTTATAATTAAGATCGTATTGTAGCTTTAGCACCAAAGCGCATTATTATTCTATGAGGGGGGGGGTGCAATAAAAATTATGATTGAAAATTGGGTCGCCAACAGTAAAAGTTT
>BMAV01005850.1:586094-607615 GCA_019973955.1 Trichonephila inaurata madagascariensis | reverse complement strand
AAATATGGAAAAAAATAAAGGAAATGACCGAAAAAATAAGTAAAATAATGGGAGAAGTGTTACAAAAACCTCAATTATATGAGGTAAGCCGTAATAAATTGGAGTTTTTCTCTCAAAAAATGGCAATTTAATTATTTACATTTGATTGGTAATCACAAACTGTTTCCTTTCACTTTCTTATTCAACAAATTTTCTTTTATAACTATGCTGACTATCTCTAATGAATAGATATAAAACACCAATTCACTTTCTGAGAACTATTAATTAAAATGTTATGTAATTGTATTATTCCTTTTATATATTGATGTTATAGTATTTGATTAGTGCCTACCTGGTTACAAGTTCAATAATCAGTTCAAACAATAAGCCAAGTGTAAAAGAACAGGAAGTAATACAAGTAAATTTTAATGAGAATGATGTAGAAATTGAGAGCTATTAATTCAAATGTAATCCTTGTTGACGGACTGTTATTTGAAATAAGTTTTCTCCCTCAATAATCCTTGTTGAATAACTCGTGACTTAAAGCAATGACTAGCAAATCCATTCTTTTAATGATTTAATTCTTTAAATATGCTGTTAACTTTCCTTAAATACTTAAGTATATAATATATGCTATCTGGTATGTTTCACAAAATACAAAAATTTGTAAATTAAATTTTCATTAAGATTGGTGTAATTATCTTTTGGTGAATTGATATTATATGTTTTCTCTTATTAAACATCTGGCAGTTATATAATTTAATATTAGTTTTGTTTGAACGTACGTGGTAGGATTCAAAATTTCCAGGGCTGAGTCTATAACGTAAAAAATATAGTCAATTAAATTGCTGAAACACATCCTCCTTTGAAATAAGACCCTTGAGCAACAATAAACTTTTGCTATAGCATTGAAACATTTCTGGAATCCCTTTTTAGCCATGTCATTTAATTGAGCCTGCTATGCAGTGGTAATTTCATCTACAGATTAAAATCGATGACCTTGAAAGCGACGTGATAGTTCTGGAAATATTCTGAAGTCGCAGGAGGTGAAATCCAGGGAGTAAGAAGAACACGGAAAAACTGTTGTTTTCGTTCTCATCCCGTTGTTGCTTGAAGACTGTTTTCATGTATCACCGCAGAAACCTTTTCAATGTTTTCAGTGGTGTGGGAAGTCTCTAGACGTCTTCGACACTTTCCCTGCCTTTCCTGAAACGTCGATGGCACATAAAAGCTTGAGTTCGCGACAATTTATCACTGATGTACATATGCTTCAACATTTCGTAAGCTTCCGTAGAAATCTACAAAATATGATATTCATTATCTGCTCTATAAACGTCATTTCTTTCAATCGTCGGTTACTAAATGCATCCGATTACAAAATACGACGCTGCGCAGTGGGCAGTTTTCCCAATCTGCCGCACGGAAATTATTTTATGGCTTTAAAGTCTTCATAATGATCTAAAATCATAGTTTAATATAAATTGGATAATCTTTTCTGTTTTTTACTAACAAATAAGGTTAATAGGGTCTTAACTAATTTATGTCAAGTTTGAATTTGATCAAGAATAAATTATTGCTTAGTGGAACTAGTTTTTGAACAAGGATCTAAGGATATTTACGGAAGCAGTAATTTACACGTGGGAGAATATATACAAGAAATAGTGTGGCAAGTTAAAAAAATTAGATTTAATAATAGATCAAACAAATACAATCAAACATAACATTGAACATATACAATAAAGGATAATATGTAGTGATTAAAAGGACTTGGCACCCTTTGAGTATTTTTTTTTATTTATGCATTTAAAAATTATATTTTAGCATTTCATATAATGTTTATTTAAGAAAATGATTCGAGATAAAAATTTTCACATATTATATATTCACACAATTTTACAAATTTAATTTCTTTTAAGAAATTTGAAATTTTTTAAAATTCTACTCTTTTTGTGTTAATTAATTTTTTGACATGAATTTTTTGAAATATTTCTGAAGATCTTTTAAACGCCTTTAGGGATCGCTTTTACAATACCTTAATTAGTTTTGAAGAAAAAAAATAATAAAATGTTGATATATTATATATATACGTATATACATGCTAAAATTCAACCAAAAGCCTAATATATTTCTCACACTTAAATTTTAAAAAAATTATTCAATTTACAGAAAAATGGATCTCTAATTTTATTACATGCATTACATATAAGACACAGGGAAAAAAAGGAAGTGATTGGTAAATAATTGTGGGAGAAGTGTTATTTTGAATGTGAAAAAACGCAAACCGAGAAAAACCATTTTAAAGTTAAAAATTCTGAAAAAATATTTATTATAAGCTTAAATAAACATAAAATACCACACTAGTATATATTTTTCCTAAAAATAATCGAATATAATATGAATCTTACTCCCCCGACAACCACTCATCATTCGACTTGGAGAAGAATTTTTTATTTCTATGGCACCTCCTCCATTTTCCCCCTACAAACGAGCAGAGACCAGCAATTAAAATTTAGAAAAATTGTTATTTTTCTAAATTTTGATTGCTGCTGGTCCTCATATTTATCAAAGTCCATTGTAATCCTAACTTAACTTAAAACAGCATAAGTTTTGCGCTAGTATCTAGCTCTTCCTTCCATACATTGAATAAGGCACGCCGAGTAATACCTTCGGCCAACGCCGAAAAAAAAATCATAACTTTGGGAGTAGCAGGTAGTAGCAGCTAAATTTAGTATTAAATTAAAGGTTTATATCTACTCTATGTGACTTAAGTGCTACTGTAATCACACACAATCCGTGTCAATCCCAAAAGTTCTACACCAATAAACACAAAAAACCGACATATGTTAGTAGGAGTTACATGCTGTGATAAATGTTATGTTTTTACAATTTTTAATCAAACTTGAATGTAACTTGAAAGTCAAATCAAGAAATTACTTACCCATGGCATGTATTTAAAAAAAAACGTTTAAATATGCAAAATCTTTTTCAGACGAAACGATTGAACTTCTTACTAGAAAATGACGCTCTCAAGTGTGTCTTGCAGCAAAAAGAAACCCGATCTAAACCCCGATTGTAGAATATTTCCATTCGCGTAATGACGAAAACTGTTTACCACATGGCTAGGGAACCTATGAGGACCATAAATAATGGATTGTTTTTTTATTTCGCGCAATTTCATTTTTGGACTTCCCGAGCGTTAGATTGGGAAAAATGCCCACTGTGCGCCGTCGCGAGCTACCGACTACTTGATTTAGGACAAAACTTTTAGAAAAGGGGAATATTGCAGAAACGTTATCGTAGTCATTCTACTGCAAAAGTTTTTCACGTTATGGGCTCAGTTCGGGAACTTTTAAATCCTACCTCGTATAAATCCTTTGATTGAATGTTTAACTAATAACCACTTCTGCAACTGATTAAAAATAAAATTGTAAAAGAATAATTTTTTTACAGTTTTAGTTTTCCACACGGCTCGTGATTCCTGCCTTCTGGTTTGAAATCGGTCATGTGTATCTTGCTATATCTCTTTGAATGCTTTCTTCCTAAGACTATGTCCTCTGCAAAAGTGATCAAGTAATGGACGCCAGACAACTTGGAGAATGTCCAGTGGTCACCGGAAGTCCTTATGATAGATATTGGAACAGCTACAAGCCCTCCTCTTTGAGACTGACTCATTATTTTTAGTTCCTGTTTTAGTTTTACATGTTTGCGTTACTTTTTGCATGTTTGTGTGGAGTTTACTCTGGCAAATGATGTCATACCAAATGTTTCTGCTAAAAATAAAAATAATAAAAAGTTTTGTCTTGGAGTTTGTTCTATGATCGTATGATCTACATCATACTTCAATAGTATTTATAGAATAAAATATGTGTTTATAAAGTTGATATTATGATTTTAGTTGTAAGGAAGTTCGTGAATTACTAGGTATAAAAATCAGTTATTTTACAGAAATGCCAGAAATATTCCCACTTTTAAAAATGAGGAAATGTATTTCTCCTGACTTACTGATATACTTCTTGAATTGATTCAAAAATTTTAAAATCATACTTTTATAAATTGTTTCCTTCTCAGGCATGGATAATATACTATTTATTATTGCTAAATTTTTTCTTGTTTTCTTAATCGAAAGTATTTAAATGTTTTTCTGAAGCAGTATCTTCTACTTTCAGCAGTTTGAAGTAGTATTACTATTAGAAATATATTTTTAACTTTCAGAATTTAATTTCTTTTAAATTAAAGAGCTATATAAACTTATTTACAAGAACGCATTTTGTGGAAGTTACAAATTATGAAGGCCGTACATTAATACCGTAACATTTAAAAAAAATTTCTTATTTTTTAACAAATTATAAATTTTTTTCAATGGCTTTTTGAAATGAGAAAAATAAAATATTTTTTATCAAATTAGATTTCAGAAGTCTGAGCAATTAATCATTTCTTTAAGTTCCATTGAACATTGAAAGTTAAGAAATATCTTCTCATTTGTAAACAGCTGAACGTTTTATTTTTATAATTTTCCTAGAAACTTTCTGGGTTACGAAAAATGAAGTTTCAATATTCTCGAATGAGAAAATTATAAATGTGCTACATTTTTATTTGGTTCCTGAAGCACTGCATGAATTTCAAAATTTTAAATACTGAATTTAGTATATAAATCAAATGAAAATCTAATTCATCATAATTATCTAAGACAAATAATTGCAAACTGTGTGGATTTCAGAACAATTTCTCAAACTTTTTCAGTTCCATTAAACAGTAATAAAAAGAAAATTTATATTCATAACACAGAACATCGCAGTTTTTGCCCACTCCTTCAATTTTTAAGATAACATTATCATTCTAAATAAAACAAATGTAATATTTTCGCATTAATATTGATTAAATTGACATGTGCAAAGTCTTTAGATCCAATGCCGCAAAAATAACCAGCCTAAATTTCACAATAACAAATTAAGTACCGCAATTAGGAAATATAAATCTCCCTCATTGGGAGAGAGAAAAAACTCATTTTCGAAAACACCCTCAAACAATTCAGTCAAAACGTAATTAACACTTAAAAGATTTCAGTCGTGGAATAAAAAAAAATGTTATTCGTTTAGAGCAGACGATAATTTTTCACTGTCGGAAATTAAATCTAACCGAGTTGAGCAGTTACGCGGAGCAAAACGTCAGTTAAACAGCGATGTCATTTTTTCGCTAATAACTTGACTAAACATTAATCATTCGTTAAAACACAATTTTACATCTCTCTTCAAATGGAATCTCACTTTTTTATTGTCTGCTTTTATTCTTATTATCCATCCTCCAGTTTCGAACGACACAATTAGAAACCGTCGCGGTTGCCGCTAACTTCATGAAGATCGACGGCGGAAAAATTTATCCCCCGTTTTAGTGGACAAAAGGTAATCAACAAAATGCCGTTTTCTAATTGGAGGAAGTCTCTCCTTCCCTTTTTTACACCTTTTTTATTTATTTTTTTCTCTTTTTAATGCCATCGCGAGATCGTTCATTTATCTCAGCAATCTGGGCAGATAACGACTGCATTTAGAACGCTCTTAAACGCATTCCACGGCGTTAGCTCCACCCTGTCGTCTCCTCACCAATCGTCGGATTTGTTGTGGATGACGTCGTTTCTTTGCCCCTCCTCCTTGGAACTTGGCAACGGAGTCATGCGGCTAGTGGGCTTCAGTGCATTACTTGTCAGCGGAGCGAAATAATCAGTTTTCAGTGCAAGTAAAGTTCGGTTTTCACTGCATGACACGCCACTGAAAGAAGCTACAAATCTTTGTTGTTAAGTACGAGGACATCAAAGGTAATTTATATTAATTATCCAATGCATATCTAATTCATAAGAATCATTATAATTATCGTTATTATGATTATGTATGAATAATTTTTGTTATGGAATAATTATTCGGAATTTATGCTTTAAAATCGCTTATTGAAAATTAATAATTTAGTATTGTAAAAGAGAATTACGAGCTTCCGCAACCAGTTAAAACCAGTTGCAAAATTCATACAAAAAATTTATTTTTCTGCAAACATTAAATATGTAATTATTATTATGTATTTTAAGAATAAATTTATCATGACGTTATCAATTTTCAAAATTTAATTTTATTTTATAAATTAACTAAATTAAAAGTTTCTAAATCAGAAATTTACTGTGGAATTTTGTGGGTTATTTAAAAGTAGCGATAATTCATCTAAATACACAAAAAAGATTTTTATTTTTTAATTTGTGTAACTTATATTAATAAGTATTAAATAAATATAGAAACTTTGCTAAAAATTTATTTATACATTTGGTACCGTGGTAAATGAGATACGTATAAGTCAAGAGATAATTTAACAGCAACAACACAACAACAAAAAATCAAACCCATGAATGTGAAAGCTTTATTAAGAAGATTATTTTTAAGTACAAAAATATATTTTAGATAAGTATTTAGAGAAAATAAAAAGAACATTCTAAATTTCAATCGTATTTTTGCATGGATCTCTTCATAGCAATTTGTATGAAAATGGGCTTATGTAAAATTATATATCATT
Organism: Trichonephila inaurata madagascariensis; assembly: GCA_019973955.1. Classification (NCBI taxonomy): domain Eukaryota; kingdom Metazoa; phylum Arthropoda; class Arachnida; order Araneae; family Nephilidae; genus Trichonephila; species Trichonephila inaurata. The sequence goes on along the minus strand of BMAV01005850.1, from coordinate 601,087 downwards.
GATTTTCTTTATTCCACAATAATTAATCTTAATAAGAAAAATAAAGTAAATTAGTTTTCTGAAAATTTTTCTCAAACTTATAGAAGCAGAAAGAACTGATCAGGTTTTATATAAATTGCACAAAATATTTTAATTTATCAAGTTAAAAATATTTTGATAGTATAAAGTAGTAAATATATGTAAGAGAAACAGTACACTTAGTTACTACTACTAAAAATAATTTATACATTTCAAATTCATAAAAAATTGCATAAATTTTGCTTTTGAAAATAAGCAGTTTAATGATGCAATTATGACTTACGCAATTATGTAAAAGAAATAATTGTCTAGAGATTGTCTTCGACTTTTATCAAAATTCAAAGAGAAATAGTTTTAGCTTTATTCTCTTTTGATAACTGTCAAAATAGTAAATGTTTAGAATTTAATAAAGAGCATAGAGAAAATATGGAAAAATTAAAAGAAGATTTGTGAATAAAAGAGAGATTTAGATTCACTTATATAGGTTTGATTTTACGAATGAATTTCTTAAAAGCAATTTATTTTTTTAAAAATGACTGATACGTTTTCAAGCTATAAAAATTTAAATAATGATTCGTTTTATTTTTTGTATATCATTCGTATTATTAAATAAAAATAATTATGTAACTTATTTTTTACTTGAAACGAAAATAAATTTAAGACAAGCAATTGCAAAAAGCAAATTTAAGTAAGACTTATGCAACTTTAGTAAAATAAGAAAAAAAGTTGACATTTTTTATACAAGGTTTAATATTAAGCAAAAAATTATGTTTCAGACTTTAAAAAGAATTTTTCATTAGAAGGAAACATAGCCCGTAAATAGTTTTTTTCTAGTTTAACATGAGTTCTATGTAACATCTCTCTAGAAAATAATTTAATATTGACCGATTTTCTAAAATTGATGTAACAAAAATAAATTAAGTTTTATGATGAATTAAATTTCTTCGTTTAATTGCTATAAAATATTGAAATTATTAATAGTAACCTTGTTTTGTTTAAAATATGATATAGAGTCTTTTGTAAACTACTATTTAATTAAGTGCTCAATTATATAATTATAAGAGCATTGATAGGATCAAAAATTATTATTATATCAAAATATGCAAACAAAATTATGATAGCAGTTCTTTTAAAAAATATATATATGCATTTTTTAATTACTCAATTTTAGGATTTTTATGATTAATTAATTCCTTTATTTTCTAAGCCATTGACTAAAAGAAAAAATTAAGAAATTTTTAAAATGGAAAAAAATTAACAAGAATTTTATTCTCGATTTGTCTAAATATGTTATACGGTTTTATTAAAAATATACCTAGATATATGCTTATACTTAGAATTAATTCATATACATAAATCTTTGTATTTTTGTATTTTGGAAAAGAGTTTTTGGAGTAATTTATCAATTTAATCGGATCATGAAGTTATAAGTGAATTAATATTTAATTAAGCTCAAAATTCTGGTATAATAGGTATTTATTTTTATTATTATAATATTGTAATATATTTGATAATCTATTAAATTTAACATTCTTTTCCTTAAATTAATGACAACAAAAATCAGAGATTTTCCAAGTGTACATCTTGAAATGTGTTTTAAAAAAAAGGAATTTGAATGACATGTATTTGATAGTAAAATATTGAATGTGTTTGAAATAAATATAATATAATATACGCTCTTAAAGTTCATTGTTACGTATTTGTATACCTTTAATTTTATTTCTTATATTACATATTAATTATATATATATATATTTTACTCAATGAATCGAAGAAGCTTTAAAACAAGTCGTTCATATATATATAAATACATATATATATAGAGAGAGAGAGAGAGAATTGATCAATATATAGTCAGTTATATATTTGGCAAAGGTACATTTCGGGGATTTTTCTTTTTGTAAATATATAATACTAGTTCGTTGCGCTTTGGTATTCCACTCTCTTTAGACACAAAAATATATTAAATAATATTTAGTATTTTTGTATATTAAACTATGGATGAAAGAGTTATTCTAGTAAAATAAGAATCTCAAGCGGCAACAACATGCTTCTGCTTAAAACAATATAGTTAAGTCAAACACATATCTATATATATAAGTATCAAATCATTAACACAAACCGTATAGTTAATATTCTCAGTTGACGAATTGATGGCCTATTTTAAGGAAAAAGTACTTAGACTCTACTTTTTATAGAAATATGAAATATAAAAACTTTGGCATGATTTTATTAATTTGTGACATTCAGATTAATTCTTCAAATAACTTCGAAACACAAACCATATTCGCGAAATACTCTGATATGCAATACGGTGAATCTGTAACAAAAATCTTCTTCTAACGATTATACGAATATTTAGTATCACTTTCTTAACATTTAATAAGATATTTTATCTGCATTGAATGCATTTTTTTCTTTTACAGTTTAGAAAATTTGATACAGTAATAAATATTTATCAAAGCTTTTCTAGAAAAATTCAAAATAATGATCAAAGTAATATTGATAGCACTTATAAATGCATCTCAATATTATATTGAATTTAAAGCTAGAAAATTGTAAATTGATATTTATTTCATATTCAAAGTAAGAAACAATGTGTGATATTTTATAAGTTATTGCAAAGAAAATGACAATTTCTATACTTCAGTTTCAAAGATTAAAAAAAAAAAAAAAAAAAAGGAATAAAAGATGACACACAAGTAAAACGTCCCGGATAGGGTATAATGCAATAGTATGATTTGCTGAATAAGTTTAAAGAAAACCTTAAATTCTTTTATATCGATACAGATAATTTGTGTTACCTAACTTAATAAAATAATTTTCTAAATTTAGAACTTACACATTATTCAGGGTATACGTTCTTAAGAAATATACGCCTTATTTTGTTAACATAAAAGCATTTATATTTCCCTATTTACAGCAATGGATGTAAATGTAATGTGAAAGCTCCAAAACAACAACAACAACAACAACAACAACAAAAAATGCCAGTATCTTACGGTGAACTGCAAAACATACCAAATAAACAGGTGAAAAGCAAATTATTCGATTGTGTTATTGAGCCATCTTTCATATTTTATGGACAATGATTCTTGTTGAAGCATGAAACATCATTGCATCATATAATACATTCAAACCATTGCCATTATGTGTCGAGAAACATAGGTATCATCTGTTGGAGATCGAAACGATCGCCAAATTCCCACCGACTCGAAAATTCTTTTAATACTTTTAAAGAAAGTTTGAGCAGTGGCCACACACCTGCCGAAAATTATATTCCAAACGAAAATATTGAAGAGGAGCTGCAACATGCCATGTCTTAATATTAAGCTCTGATTGAATAGCCCTTTATTCCTATAAAAAAAAACACGACCGTGAAGGAAAATCTTATACTTCAAGCAGCGGAAATGTTACAAACTTCAAAAAAAGTTTTTCAACCTGCTCAGATTGATAATATTTCTCAAATACAAGTTCTTGTAGTCAACCGATGTCGTACAAATGTCTTAAATGCATTGGCAGTTATTGGAACAGAAGACTCAGACTTTTATAAGTTAGAAAACAAAAATGGTACTCTCAAGGCGTTTTATACGCGCAGTCAGTTCATAATATGTATGGTAATGACTTTGTCTATTAATTTTCGTGTATTTTCCGTTTAACTTAGCACAAGTGGACAATACAAAACGCATGCACATTTATTATTCTCGAAAACGGCAAGACTCGCTTGTGGTTCCTAGCCTCGAACTTACTGCTCGAGACGGAGCGAGTGGGGTTGTCAGATAGAATGTAAAATATAAACATTGAAATTCTACAAAGCCAATCCCTACATATGTTTTAGATGTCTCTGAGAGAACTTATTCGAGAACCGACATTTCTAAAAGAAGGACGATTAGATGTAGTTGTGGAATTCAAAGAGTCAATAAGAGTCAAACTGTATAAAGTTAACGTAATAACGAGTAAGCTTACTATTGGTGATATTTTCTTTTCCGATTATCACTGATCTTGTTCGGTTTAAGTTCACCGGTTTATTTACATATTGTACTACTTAAGTTTAACCAATTTTTACAATATCATATTATTCCTCCTATTTTGACATGTATGAAAGTTGCATGTTCATCTTAATGGAATCTAAATAGTTCGTCCATCATGTTTATTAAACCATCAGTGTATCCTGAACATCGACAATAGGATCAGGGTAACTGAGTGATAACGATCGCGAAATCGTGGCCGGTACGGTCGAGTCGTAGGTTCGAATCCCAACACACCCGAAGACTCATCGTGTAGAGAGGCCAGTACATGTTAATTCTGTCGAGGCTTAAAGTTTTCAGTATGTTATGATGTGGAAGCTCCAAGAATGGGGCACCAGTTCAGGTGTCGTCCTCGTTATTTGAACGAGGTTGAAAATTATGAGACCCGTCACAGATGGTCCTCATGTTGCATCTGATTGTGATGTTAACAAAAATAAATAAATAAATAATACTGACATCTACTGCTGTAAGTGAGAAATAATGCAAAGATTTTGCACATTAGTAAACAACTATGAGAATATTGACATTCATCGAGGAATGCCAGCATTTGACAAATGTAGACTTTTACTGTAACATGTGTAGGAGGACGACGCATGTCAAATCCGTCGAAGCTCAAACGTCCTCCCGTTGGTGTGGTGTGGAAGTTAGGAGAAGGGGGTGCCAGCTCAGGTGTTATCCTCGTCACTTGATTATGGTTCCCAAATTACGAGGTCTGTTGCCAAAAAGCCCTCGAGTAGCTAAATATAGTGTGCGACAGTAATATTCATTCACTCCCTCATTCACTGTAACACATATACTGAACAGAATGACTGTCTTCTCCTCAAGAAGTTGTTTCACTGTAAGCATTTTTCTTCGGTAAGGAAACAAACTTTCGTTTAAGTCAAGGAAGACTTTCTGTAAATGTCGTTACACTGCGTACATCACATATTAGAAAGAAAGCAAACTTACTACTATTCTTCTGTGGTTGCTGCACACAAAGTAAATTTTGCTTTCTTTAAAAAAAGAAATAGACCTTTCTCTACAGACTATTGGGATATTTTTTACCTCAGAGATATTACTTTACAATGCACAACAAATGTAAATAATGCATTGAATAGGATTATTAACAATGTACATTGTATTTATTTCATAGAGAAAAAAGTTGAAGTGGATCTATAACTACTAAAACCACTTTTACTTGTGTGTGATCACCAGTATTAGTTTAAAAATTATTGCGATATGCATGTTTGATTGTTCATCTGCTAAAATTTTATTAACTCTGAAATATAAATTCAATTGAAATACAATCTTTGTTCCGGAAGTTTTGAAAAAAGGAGGATTAATTCTCCTCTATTTTATCTTATTTTTGAGACTCATAAGAGATGTGTTATTATTTATGTTTAATAATAACTTCCTCTCTCTAAAATTTTTTTATAATTTTTCAAATAGATTTCATTTGAAAATTATTTAGCACTTTCACAAACAAGTTGTCGAATTTTTATTGCAATTTAAACATATATTTATGCTTTAAAATAACGAAAGTTCAAATGTAAGTTAATTTTTTTCTTTTTTTACAATATTAAAATTTAATTATTACAAATAAGATAGGAGATGGTCTAGAAATATATTTTTTCCATGGAAATAAATTTTTTAAAATTATTACATTAATTTTACATTTGAGAACTGATGATAATAATTCATATTAATTCAAAATAACGTTATACAGAAAGAAGTTTTTTAATTAAAAAATATGCTAATTATTTTAAACTCATATTTTTTAAGCTACAGATATTTTTCATCGCTCTGGAAAACAAAAAAACCTAGTTCATTCTTTCGAAGAAAATTTCTATATTATTGATGAATTTAAAGCATTTATTTTCAAATATATAAGAACAATTATATATATCAAAACATTTTAATGAAATAGGTTCAAATATTTGTAAAATATTAGTATTAATCTTATTTAGAACATCAATTAAAAACATGATCTAAGCATCTTTCAGTTGTACTCTTTTGACTAATCATTAATTTATGTGTCATTAGGTAATCGAAATCATAAGTGTTCGATTAAAAATAAAAATAATAATAACATTACGAATCATTCAATGAAACAAAAACATATTTTCATATCTAAAATGAATTAATTTTAATTAATTTCTGCCGAATTATTGGTATTACGTGCAGAATCTTATTTAAACAAGATTTGAAGAGGACTTTATACCTCTGAATCTACAAGGGAAGTTTTATTTCGATACAGGAATTGCACAAGTGTATTTATTTATTAGCACATAACTCTATATTAGTTTTGAAGATGAAGAATTTGTACATGAGTTTTTTAAACCTTTTTTTCACACTTCAAAAGTTTAATATTGTTCTTTAAATGGACATTTTTCAACATCGAAAATAAAAGAACAATTATCTATCTGTGAATAGCCCTAAAATTATAAGGCAGAAGTGCAGGAATGACACGAGGAGCCCTGGTAAAAAGGATCCCTTTTTAAAGAATACCTTCAGGATTAAAATGATTCATTACGAAACAGTTTATAGAAATGCATAAAATTTTGCGAGTCATTGGTTCGAAGACTCTAATTTGTTTAAAAAGCTATGAAAAGAATATTTTCTACACTTGAAATTATAATTAAAAACGTCGTGTTATGTAATATGCGATAACACTTGCGTAAGAAAAAGACAGGTAAAAAATGTATGTATGATAAAGATGCTAAAACCATATTATATCTACTTTCTTCTCATGTAAACTAGTTTTCAAAAGCAAACCGCAATAAATTAATGAACTTCTAATACAGCTAGGGAAATGTACTTTCCTAGGTGTATATTCTTTGCTGGTAATATACTGGAAAATATATGTTATTTTTTAAATGGCCGATACCGTGATTCTATTCATACACTTTCCAATTGGGGAAGATAAATATATAAATAACAAGATTGAATGTCCATTAATAGGTTGGGTGGATTAACAGAAAAAATTTGAACAAAATATTCACCACAGGGCACTATAAAGAAAACTGCTGTCAGTCACCGCATATAGATATTAAATTTTAGAAGTGTCTCAGAATTTTTAAGTCATATATAAAGGGTATTTCCGGTATAGGGGTGTGTGTGTGCGAAAGAGGGTTATAAAGACGACAAACTGGAAACGACTAATTTATATAATAATATTTTTAACGTTCGAGTCAATAACTTTAAGACTCGATGCAATTTCAGAGTATGTTTTAGATTTTGATGCTTATTGCTAACATTATTACTAAAAGTACCAGTTTCGTCTTTTTTTAAATTGTAGTTCAATGGAGCATATATGTAGAGAAAATAATACCTATACTGTTTTGTATCTAATATAAATTCTTGAATGCTACTTTTTAGAACAAAACATTAATATATTTTTAGAGCTTCCGTCATTTAATTAGTTCATGTTAAAGTGCAGAAATTAGATAACCATATTCAAAATGATTTATCTAGCAAAACAATTCTCTCTAAAAGATTCTGGGACTGTTACGCATATATCCGTTAGTATAGGAAGAAGCGACTCACTCATCACGAGACCTTCGGAATGATTTGAAATTTGGCACGCATGTTCCTTTCTTTGAGAAGACATCCGTTAAGAATAGGTTTTACAGAAACTGATTCTCAAGGGCTATCACTAGGAAGTTATCAATAATAAAAATCCCATCTATGAACTATTAGACGTGAACGATAAACACATACTTCCATGTTATAAATTGTCCTCCCCTTTTTAAATCAAAAGGCGAGAGCAGTGATAATTATTTTCAAAAAATACAATCGAAAACTTATTAGTAAGATTTAAGAATAAAAAACTTAAATACAATACATTGTCATACAACATCGTAAAATACCCAACAAAGCGGGACGGTAACGTTTAATTATAATGTATTCCTAATCTATAGAAAAAATAATTGTAAATGTATATATTTTACTAAAATTTTTCTTTGATATTAAACTAAGAAACAAAGTGGAGAACAAAAGCCATTCGAAAAAAATCTAAGGTTGATCCAATCTTAAATGGTAGTAAAAGTAGCATTTATAATCCAAATCAGATTACAGTATTAATATATATAGGGATTAATTTTTATATGAAAGTTTGCTCCTCTATTGTGGATTATGTTCTTCTACATGAAGATTTTCAGATTTAAATATCGAGCAAAAAGTGCTCGGAGCACAGATTCTTTCGTTATTGAGATTCCGATAGAAGATTAATAAATCGTATTCAGTAATATCCTTTTTTTTTTCGTTATAAAAAGCAGTATCTTCTTTAAATTGAATTGTTATTAGAATTGTTTTACTTAAAACTTATTCGAATGTATACCCTCGTATCCATAAATGAAAGATAACTAAAAGTTAAATGTATTGCTTTAATGTGTACTTTTCTTTAAGATCCTTTTTTCTTCAGCAGCAAAAATTAAAAAATGTTTTAATTGATAAGCGCATTAGGATGAAAAAACCATCCCGATCAAAATACGGAGAAATGTACATTGTCTCTGATTCGATTTTACGTTGAAGTAACTGAAAGGAAAGCTTCTTAATATTGCATTAGAAGGCGCCTTTCGACTTAAAATTATTTCATGGAAAAATAAACAGGTAATGTAAACTCCTTGCCTTGGAAAAAGGCGCTCCGTAGACGAGGAAATTAAATGAAGTTAATGATTAATTTAAAATCCCAGTCTGAAAGTTGGGCAATTTCGGATAACTTATACTGAAACTTGTTTTAATTATTAAGCGATATTTCGTAAATTTAAAAGCTTAAGCGAAAAATCTAAGTAAGGGGTGAAAAAAGACAACTTTTTTCCTTTCCTATTCGCTCGAATAAGAACTATATTTTTTTGCTCTCATAATTATTAACGAGTAAATTTTTAACATGGGTACTTAAGTTAGTGTACGTTTAATTAAATATATATTTCTTATTTTCTATCATTAAGATTTTTTTTATCGGAAACACTTCTTCTTAATGAGTGGAAGCTAATACCTTTTTTCCTTAAGATTTCATAATAGATAAGCCAAGAAGCGCGCTATTAAATTGCTCGTTTTTTTTCCCCTCTTTGCTCGTCATTAATAAGGCTTGCTTTAAAAAAGGAAACGAGGATACTTAATGATTTTATTCCAATAATTACGTTAATCAAAATATAATATGAAGAGTAAAATAGTATTTTGTAGCGCGCCATCAGTTAGTATAGTTAAGTAGCAGGAAACAAATTGTATCACCATGTACTAAAAAATCCGAAAGAAAAAAATTTTTGGAAATGAAATTTCTTAGGGTATGCTAGAATAGGATACGACTAAAATTAAAATCTGAGTTTTCAGGGTTTAAGAAATACTACAATAGAGTTACTATTGCGAGTTGAGTTCTCCACCGAATCACATGTGTCTTCGAAAAATACAATTTTTTCACACATAATGAAAGTAAAAGACAAACAAAAGGTATCACATGAATTTTCTTTCTACGGTACATACGATATTTTAATTTTAACATAAAATTAATGCATATATATGAAAAAAAAAATATTTGTACACACACACATATAGGAGAAAAGAGTGCCTCCTCCATTCATTTCAAGATCTGAGGAACTATTATTTTGACTTGAAATCTTGCAGGCTTGTTACTTTTGTTTAGTAGGTATCGACTATTTCCTACACCTCTCACCCGCTTAACTGTACCTGAGAGTGCTTTATTTTACCGTATCGCTTACCCCAACGGCAAGTGTAAATTAACTGCAAATATTTCTGTAACATAAAATTCAGTATTATCTCCATCTCTGGCTGTAACTCAAACACAAGCTACGGCCTCATCCACTTAAAACAGGTTTAATAAAAATCGGTTAACGAGGGGTGTTTAGGGGGCGTTGAATACAAAAGTTCCCATTTTCGAATTATTAAGGATCCCGAATTGAAATTTGACTTCTTTTAATTAGTGGAGATTCGCTCCAAAGGGATTTTGCCCAAACTGACTCCCAAGGAGGGTTGCGGAGACAAAAATTCCCGTTTTTCAACTATTAGATGCATTTGGCAGGCATGTCTTTTTTGTTGAGTACAGATTCTTTAAATGCTGTTTTCGTGGAAATCGTCCCCAATAGTGACATAAAAGATAATATTCATATATATTTGTTTTAGATATTTATGTTATTATTATTTTACAAATTCAACTAAAAAAACTGGGTTATTTAGCTTTGTTTCTTAATTTTTTAATTTGCTATTTTATTTGCTAAATCGTTCTTTCTTTAGAATTTAATTTGTAATTTACTTAAAAAATTTCAAAATGTTACTTAAATTTTGACTTCAATATTTTTTATCCTTTTAACTGTTATATTTTTTATTCACTCGTTTGTAGAATGAGTATATATATATAGTTGATATTCTCTACTATAGAGACATGAATCACTATAACACTATAGCTGCAGTATACAAAAACCGAAATTGGAATATAAAACAGATATTAGAATTTAAAAAAAACTGTTAGAATTCAAAAAATATATATGGATGCTGCAGTATTACAAACATTGTTGGCTTAGGACAGCTTTTATGTATAAAAAAACACATAAAAGTTGGGTTTAACATGTTTTCTGGCCATTCAACCTTAACCCTTTCTGTTAATAATACTGAGCGAAATTCTTTTGGAAATAATAGATAGTATTTCTAAATCCACATTACACAAGGAAAAGGCAACTTACCTAAAACTGCATTCAAAAACGCATAGCTTGTGCTGAATCTGAGTACAATAAACAAGTTATTGCCAGACTCTGGACCCAAATATAAATTCAAAGCGTAGAATTGGCTGAATAGTAGCCCTTAGCAAAAGCATGAAATTAATAGAACTAAAATAATTAAATGGAATGTATAAATACTACTATTACTTGAGGAACACAAGGATTATATTTGTATCTGAATATACAATACTAATATGATTAAAATAAAACTAAGGGAATAAGTAGTTTTTATTATAATTTAAAAATGTGCAACTATAAGTATATCCTACGTAGGAAAAATGCTAAATTTATAATAATAATAATAATAATAAACTATTAATATTCTAAGAAATTTAATTCTTACTATTTTGAATTTTTATATACAAATAACTATGAATAAAATTAATTGGGCATTTTTTAATTTAACAGTTTTTGATCAAATACTTATAATTTTTTATTTTATCTGATTTTTTTGAAAGAAGAAATTGGTTACATTGTATGTAATTAATAATATTTCTGAATATTGAAACATGTACATTTTAATATAAATATCTGGTCATGTTGTTAATGAGATATACATTTATTTATCGTAGTGTGAAATTAGAAAAGGTTTAATTCAAACGAAACTATTTTGATCTAAAAGTAATTTTAAAAACTATTTTTCGCATTTTAAGTGTAGAATACGAAAAATAAGACACGTTATCTATGAGGAAAATTGGACTGATTCAAGCAAAAACGAGGGATATATAAACATTTGCGGATCTGAATACGATAATGAAAAGTCAGAATATGATTTTAATATCAGTGTACTTTTTTATTTCAAAGAAAAAAATGTATAGATCAAATTCCTTAATATTAGCGACAGATTCGCAATAAGTTACTTTTATAATATTAAATATAAATTCATCTTTCTTTTGCCATAAATATTAGTAACTATAACATTATGTTTTAATTTAATTTCTATATCAAGAAAATTTGTTTAACAATTGTTGCTATTTCTCTGTATTATATTTTTATAATTTTGAGGAATTTTCATGTTTAAGCAAATGAATAAAACAAGCAGAAAAATAATTCATTTTTTACTAAAAATTACTTAAGATTATTTTAAGAAAAGCATAATGAAATTATGAACTACAAATAAGGCATAATGGGAAAAGTTATAAATGTTTGTTCTTATACAATGTTTGCTCAAAATCAAATCATGTATATAGATTTTAACCCTAAATATTTCAATTAATTCAGTTTTTTAAAGAAAAATCTCATACAATATGACTAAGTCTAATAAGTTTTTCCACTATAACCATTTAATTTTAGTAATATACTCCTACATGTACTGTTTAAACTAAAAGTAACATACAATTACATATCATTAAACAATAATACTATAGTTTGAAAAATTACTCTCTCTCTATTCAAAGTTACTTCGAAAGTTTTAAAGCTACTCTCATTTCTTTCTATCTGAGTAGCTGATACAATAATTTTTTTTGCACAACATCTAATCTACATATTAAGAAAGAAAATTATAAAAAGTTTTTTTCAATTGAAGTAACGTATTTCAAGTATATTCTAAAAATTTAAGCAAAAGTGGGAGAATTTTTTTATCCTAATTCGTTTTAGTGTTTAAATTTGAAAGATAATTGGATATGTTGTGGATACATTGTAATTAGATACATTTTGTTCATAGTACCCTAATAAAAATGAATAAAAAAGGTATTTAAATTATTTATAATATTTTGTAAGTATTTATCATTTTTGTCATTCCAAGTGCCACAAGTATCGTGAAATCACTACTCGATTCCGCCGATTAACTTCTGGAATAATAAGAACTGTGTTGCACATTACATTCGACAGCTCATCCAAAGTTATCTTGAGCGTCATAAGGAAATTTTAAGAATCAGGTACTAAGCATCTCCGTATGTGTATGGTTTCATTGTAATAAGAAGCACATATTTTTTAAAATAACTGCAAAAGAGAATTTTTGTTAAAAGCTTATACAAAATTTCTACAAAAAATAAAACATTTTTCAGGTTATCGTAGTGCCTCAATTATGTGTGTCCTTGTTAGCTATGTAACTATGGTAATATTGTTTTTGTCGAGTCATGGATTTGAATCTTGGTGTCACTAAATACTCACCGTGTAGAGTTGAGTCGAATTAAATCTATAACATTTAATCATTGGCATGGTTTGGAAATTTGAAAAGTAGAATGCCAACTTAGCTGTCGTCATCGTCATCTGACCATGGCCATTGTTAGCTAGGGTTTAATGTCCCGACCTCGTGGGGCAGCCGCCCCCGCGTGTCATAGGTTAAGAACCTGGTGTCACTGAAGACCCACCGTATAAATGGGGCTGATGCACGTTAAATCTGTCGGGGCTGAAACCTCCTCCCATTGGAATGGTGTGGCAATTTGGAGAGGGGGTGCCGTCGCAGGTGTCGTCTTCGTCCCTTGTTCAAAAATTTCGAAATCTGTCACCTCTTATGCAGCTTTCATGTAGCTTGAAAATGCGATGTAAGTAAACTGTCAACCCCACTTCAAGTGCGTAATTTTCGAATTTTTAAAATTTGCTTATAGCAATGTGATGGAACTAAATAAATATGAGAGTATATGCTTATATGATTCAAAGAAAAGTTTGGTAATATGAGCTTGAATTTTAAGAATTCAAAACTTTGCGTTGGATTCAACGTTTTCTCTCATTTGTGTTTGGCTCTTTTTCTTTAATACTTGTCATCAAAAATGGAATATTTAGTAGTTATATATAGGATATGTTTAAAAGTTTTATTTTTGTAATGTATTTTTTTTTCAAATGCTAATACTTAAGAGATATGTAACAAAATATTACGTACTAGAAAATCTACTAACATTCTCCTTCATAAGCAAAGTTAGGAATATATTTATAGTACAAAGCCGACTGACGCATTCATTAGATTTTTCAAACTTTCTAAAAATGTGCATTTTATGAAACATTTTTCATCACATTAAAAAGAAGCCCAAATGAACGCCAGGTAGAGTGCTTTGCGTTTAAAAACATAGAGTTACAATCGGTCAGAAATAGGATTACGTGATGCCTCAATAGTTAAAAGAGTTTGCTAACTCCCTTAAATGTATTCAGTTATGCCGAGTTAAAAAATTTTTTTAATGGTATGTATTGCAAGAAATTATATTTACATGAAGAAGATACTTCCACTAGTAGATAAAAATGGTTACAAATTTGCGTGGGTGGAAAAAAACAGCCAAAGACTCCAGTGAATTGCATAATAACAAATTTATTAGCGAATGAGTACGAACAAACGATTTCATGAAGACAAATTGACATCTATGCACATGAAATATTGTAATAGATTATTTGCAGTCGTTGAAAACGCACTCGTTATAAATAAGCCTTACAGCGCTCCAGAAGCGATTCTCTAGAACAGTTCCACGAGCAGAAACTTAGACAGATAAAATCTCTGTGTCTTATCACAGACAACGCACAAGTATATTCTGAATTTCACTGACTGACTTCTCTACTCAAAAGTTCATTTATATAGCCACACACAGAAATTTTCAGAAGTGTTCTTTCCAGAGTGTTCTCCTCGGTTCCTTGTCGATCGCAGCTTTCGCCAAATTTATCACCAATTTGGTAATCCTGCTCATATCTTTTTGAGTTTAGAGTTTAGAGCAGCGATACTCAACCTGCGGCCCACCAAGTCATTTTAAGTGACCCGGTCATATATGTCCCATTATTCTGAGAAATTCACTTACTTAAGAACATTGTATTAAAAATGTGGTGGATAATTCATTGTCAAGAAATCAAATATATCAATTTTGCTTTTTGCTGTCGGTGTCATACGGGTCTTTTTCTATTTGGAACGGTTACGGTTAGTGATAAAAGACAACAGTGGATCAGCTTCAATTTTATGGGTGGAACTAATTTTAACTATCTGGCAAGCAAAAAATATTCGAAGAAAATTATCGTTTCAAGACAATTGGGAAGTTGACTATTTTGTAGTGAAACATAAACATGGATCAGTAAGTATTTGATTTGTCACGAAAGTGATGTATTTTTAAAATACACATAAACAGGAATCATTCAATGACACTTTTCCTCGAACATCTCTTTCAAGAGGTGATAAATAGGTTTTCTTGAATAATCTTTGCAGCTGCAACAAAGTGTTTTATCAGTGGTAATATCATAACGGTAACAAAAACATCCTATAAAGTTTGTTATATTATTGGTAATCATATGAAACCGTTTACTGATGCAGAAATTGTGAAGGAGT
>BMAV01005850.1:541391-581094 GCA_019973955.1 Trichonephila inaurata madagascariensis | reverse complement strand
TATAGTAATATAAGATAACAGTGAAGAAGTACTAGAACCTATATATATATATATATATATGTGTGTGTGTATGTAATAATTCATGTTAATTTTCTCTTAAGGGCTTCTTAATTGGTAATGGCCCTGAAACATCCAGGACTTTGCTTAAATAATTGATTGTTAGCTACCCGCCTAACGGGAGTTAACAGTGACTTTTAACATTTAAAAATAATGTAGTCAACAAATTTAGATTAGTGATTAAGTAACCCACCTCGAACAATAGCTATCCACTTATCGGAAATCTCTCCCATAAAAGTCATGTGAGTTTGGAAACTCCCGGTTGGCATTTTGAATAAAAGCCGAAAATCGTTTAAAGTTCAGTATCACTTCTTGTTCTCGTCATGTAAAACACGCGTGTGTCTTGTTTTTTCTCTGAGTTCTATGCTTGTGTGAGTGTTTTCTACATGTAAAATAAAACAAGATTCCAATGTATCCAGCCTCATTAATTAAAACATGAAATCTAAAGTTCTTACACATTCTTAAGCAAAAATAATAACCATGGACTTATGAATTGAATTATTAATGAAGGAAAAAAATAAGATTACTTTTTTCACAACGCAATTTAAAATTAACTTAAATCTGAAATTTTACAGTAAACTGTCAGAAATATTAAATCCTATGTGGCCACACATAGGATTTCACAAACAGAAGTATAATTTTAAAAAAGTGTGGCTTGCATTAAAGTTGGAATTGAAAGAAACACATTATAAATACAAAATAAATAATCATTTTGTGAAAAAATGAATACAATTAAAACGAAAAATTTAGCTTCTTTAAGTCTGTTGATAATGATACTGATAACCACTATGCGCTTAACTGATTTTTTGGCATCTTCCTAAAAGAATCAAAAGCTTTCTCTTATTACTTTTAAAAATTGTAATTGAAAAGCAAAAATTTTTAAAAAGATGCTTATTTCTTATGATAGTACATGAAAAAACATTGCTTCTCCAAAATGCAAGTTTGAATGTGATGAAAAATCTACATTGAACAGTGGTTAAGTTTATTAACTTATTTATTTTTATTAATTAAATATTTTTGTTAGATTACCGAATAAAAAAAGACACGAAAATTCTTAACAACCTTGCAAAATATCACAACACCAAAGACTCAAAAGTCATTAGGTATGTAAAAGATGCATCAGAATATTCAATTTGGAACCATATAACGTGTTTTGTAAATTGCAAATTGGATGAATAATTAAATTATTTAAACATTTTATTGTATTTTAAAATTAGATCTAATTTTGTAAAACACTTTGTAAGGATTCACAAGAATTCGAGCATTCTAGAAAATTGAATAATGTTAGATCGTGAGATAGAAAATATATTGTATATGCTATTTAAGTGAAATTTTCCATGAGTATTTCAAAGTATATTGACAATACCATTAAGGAGAAGAAAGGAAAGAGAAAATAGTCAAATTATCCTCGGTTTTATTTGAGCAATTCTGAGGAAACAACGTCATTCTCCTCGATTATTCTATGCAAGAGTGGAGATAAGGAATTTCTTTTCCCTTGGATGCCCATATCAAATATGGATGAATTAATATGACTTTAATCTTATAAAACTACATTCAAAGGCATTCAGCTTGTTTCAGTTGAAATAAATGTATCTTAATATGTAAAAACAAATTCTTGTACAAATATCCCAAACAAAAAAATAGTGGAGGGACACAAGAGAAATTGAATAAGGCATATTCATTTCCTATCGTGATCTTAACATTTACTTAGAGAGTTTTATCGAGTTAATGAATAAGCTTTTTTATATTAGTGGGTTTGGTCATTTGAATTGTTTCTGAAAAATGAAATAAATATCTTTATCTTTTCGAAACCGTAAAACTTTACGGAAAATAACGTGTAGGATTTAGAAATAATTTTTCAAAATGAAATTATGCAATTTTGAAAATAAAAAGTGAACTTTAACGCTATTGGTAAAAATATGTTTCTGAAAAGTAAAATAAATGTCTTTTTCTTTCGAAACTGTAGTAAAATTGCACAGATAATAATTTACAGGATCTAGAAATAATTTTTTCGTAATGAAATTATGCAATTTTCAAAATAAAGAACGTTATTTGTTAAAATATGCTTAAAGAACTCTCTTAAAGGCATGTGTGTAACGGAATAAATTTATTTTAAATGCATTTGCGCGACAACAGCTGAGACACTCGTCTAGACCTACAAAAAATGAAGTTGGGTGGCACGGTCCGAATACTGATGTTACTCAAGTCTTTAAACACAGTATTCTTTTGTGTTTCACGCTGCAACATGTGTAACACATCGACGAAGAGCTAAAAATTTATTTGAGCGAAAGAGAACTTTCTTTCTTCGCGGCTTGAACAGACTTCTTTGAAGGAGCTACATTGGAAGCTCTTAGGGAGACATACCTCAAACTTGGATCTCGAATATAGAAAACGGATTACATGTTTTCTTTTGTAAATTAAGTTCTCTGTAAGACTTCCGAAAGCAAACATTTGAGTAATTATGTTATTTAAATTACTTTTAATTCATTTTAAGAAAAAAATTGGGTTAGTTGAAAATTTATGAAAAACTCAAGAAATTTAATTTATTGATTTTCGTTACGCTTTTTTTCTGTGCACATGAAATTAAAATTTTATTTTAATTCAGATCTTTGGTCTGGATACCCAGAAATTAGTCTATCACTTCATATAAAGACAACTGCTGTAATTTAGAGAAAATTTCGTTAGAAATATTTATTACAATACTAGACCACTGAAACGTCATTCTAAGTAAACAATTTACTATAAATAAATATTTAATGATAAATTTCAGCAATTCGATTTCAAAAAAAGAATTAATCATTTCGTTTTAGAACACCACTTATAAAATGTCTCTATTCAAATGTATAGTGATGCACTTAATAAAAGCCTTAACATTTTTTTAAGTACCTTCATTCGAACAATAAATTTTAAAAAAATAATAAAAATTTGCTTCAATAATTATTCGGCAAATTTTGGAGAGACATCCCTCAGTATTATTAATTACAACGTTTTTTTCTAAAAAAATACAGAGTTTTATATAGTTTTCCAATTAATATATTTCAAAACAGAATGTTTTTCGCTGAAAATAAAAAACGTTTGAGTGAAAATAATCCAATTTCAATAATCATTTTAAACTTGATTAGATAAAAATTATGGTGTATAAGGTCTTAAAAGCAATAAATGTCGGAGTAAAAAAAAACATATTTGTTTTATAAATACTTGGATATACAGTTAAAATGTCCATAATTTCTTCTTAACAAAACTCTAGCATTCTTCTGTTAGGCTATATATTGATTAGACTTTTAAGAGTGTAAAAAAACAAACTAAAAACTGGTTTATTTGAAGTATTGAATGATGTTTTTCTTATAAATTCATTTATTTTTTTCATGTATTTTGATAAAAGTAGTACGAATCAGTCATTGATCAGTAATCGATTGCATCAACAATCGCCTGCTATTCTTAAAAAAACTAAAATAAAAGCAGAGAATTTTAATGTAAACTTAAAAGGACATAAAATGTTATCTCAGACAAAGACGAAAGAAATTATTTCTGGACATCTATGCTATTCCTTCTGTTCTTTAGGGAAATACAACCACGAGGTAGCCCATAATAAATTCGCCAAATGTATTCTTTCTCGATACACGCTCGCGCGAGGCGCGCACGCACACACATCTCTTCTTTCTCTTTTGCTCTCTCTCTATATATTCTATGTAATTGCGAACAAACATTTAACAAAAATTTCATGAAAATATTATTCTTTACCCTTGTGACCTTTTCAAAAATAATGATCTACAATTCATAATTGGGTTTAATTAGTACTACAGATCACTTACTCTGTGTAAATTTTTATCGAGTTTGCAAAAAAGAGGTAATTTATTTCATATTCAGTGGAATTAGGATGACAAATAGGTTGTTGTCTTTTCCAAATTTCCATTCAACTTTATAGAAGGACTTTGAGATCCAGACAAGTGTACCGAGCGTCATTTTTAATCGCTCAACCAAACAGTTTTTGATTTACATTAAATGGAGTTCTCTTTCTCTGCGAATGCGTTGTAGGAATCCAAAAGAAGTATACATATATTAACTTGCAATCAACGTTGAAGTATTCGATTCGATATGAAAAAATAATAATAATAAATTTGATGCAAAGGGAGTTTATGTTTAAAAATTAGTAATTAAAAATTAATTTAAATTTAAAACGATTCTATTAATTAATCAGCTTTTAATATAAGCATGTGTTTCTGAATTTATCACTTTCTTGATTGATAAAATTTTCCGTAAATTTCTTTGAGTATTATACAATGGAACCTTACGACGCATCTATATTACACTCCGTCGGCTCTCCAAAGCGAAACCCGAAAGAACCTAAACGTGTGAAGAGGAAGAGAAGCCACTTTGTCGGTGGGGGGTGGAGGTCAGGGAACACCAACCGATTCGTGCCATAATCCCATCACGAGTACGGAAGCGGGGAGGAGGGGTTGTCCATCAATGCGCTGATTCACGGCGGAAGTGAGGACAAATATCCTCTTGACACGGTCGCACACAGCAAGAAGACGATAACTATTACCCCAGAGCAGCTAATTCATTTAATGCATGTAAATATATTTTCGCCTAATAATTAGTTTTCGAAAGGGCCCGCAGTTGACCAATAATGGATTCTTAAGTGGAAAGGAAAGTTGTAAATATCTTCTGAGAGGGACTCGCCCTTGATTTGACTTGGTGATTTGGAACGAAATGTATCAGCTTGGAGAAAGACATTTTGGAGACGCAAATTTCCTCCCGGATTTCCTTTGTATATCCTTAGCATTTTACTTAAAATTTCGATGTCTATGAAGGGAGTTTAATCCAATTTATATAAATGGTTTTCAAAATTAAAAATTGAGAAAAGAAAATAATATACACATTGTATATTCAGTAAGACTTTAAAAATTTTTTTCATAAGAATTGCCTTTTTAGTTGAGCACTTCTTTTTCAATGAACTTTAATACTTATTTTATCTCATCGAAGATAATTTAATATAAGATGAAATTTATGAAATATAATTTCATAAATTACGTCTTTGTAGAAGAAAATATTGGGAGAATTTATTCAGAATGTATATCCTGCTGAATTGTAATAATTTAAAGCAAAGCAAAATTCAAAATCTGTAAAAATGACTTATAATTGATTGATTGTTAATTAGCTTGGCACTTGGAAGCAAAAAAGGGTTATTTATGATTTATAGAAGTTACACTAAAAGGTTAAAGATAGACGTTTGGATAACTCATAATATACTCTTATTACGTTTTAGTTTTAATGTTTAAATAAAACAAAGGCAAACCAAATGAAAAATATCAGAAAAAGCATTCCTTTTCATTACAATAAAAGTGCGATGAGTAACCCTGAAATCTTATTAAATAAAATTTGATAAAACTGTGAATGAATTTCGTTTTGGAACAGAATATGTTTTAAAAAAAAATGCAAAAAATATTTTTGAATTTGTATTGCTATCACAGCCTGAAAAATGATTTATTTTTGTAAAAGTGTTTTAATTGAAATTTGTTAATTAAAATAATTGATTTATTGACTAAAAACTGGAGATCATGTTTAAAGAGAAAATACATTTCTGTGGCTCATCAATAACACATTGTGTGATCAACATATATAAAAACATGACCCTTCTATGTCATATCGTTAGTATTTATTTTAGAATAAAAGCAAACCATTAGATATTTCTTCGTTAACTTATATTTCCAAAAAATTTAAGATTTTAAATATATACATAATAAATAAGCAAAAGCTGAATAGTACATGTTCTTATTTCTTTTTAATATTCTCCACGATTGATTAAAATAATTTGAGAGAAACACGTCATTCTTTAAATTAATTTCAATCCAATGAAACATCTTGTGAGAGTTAGATAATATTAAAAATAGTAGATGATTATTAATAAATATAGTAATTAAGTATAAAAAATAGATTATTAAATTAAATAATTTGTGATACAAATGAAAATTAATGAAAACGCTTTATGAAATGAGTGATCCAAATGTTACCTCTGCGGCCGAACTTTAAAACGTAAAGTATATTTTTTGCGATGTGTTGCAGAGTCCGTTCGTTGTGACTGTCGTCGGGGTAGGCGAGGCAGACGATAAAAAGAGCCGCTTTTTTCGTGAGGAATGGCATCACTGATTGTAGCCGGGGGCTTTCTCCTCTTAACAAGACACGTGATCTCATTTAGACCCTTTAATGATCCCATACGGGTGTCGGTAACGCACTTTGTGCCAAAAAACCTTCTTTTTTTATTATCCAGGAGTAGGTTTAGAGGATCTGCGGCAAGTCTACTTAACTGACAGGATTTTACTAAGACATAATTTAAAAGTCAGTTTTGGATGGACTCTGCAATACTATAACGTCTCCTACATATGTTTTTTAACATTCTTTTTGTGTTTGTGAGAAGTCAAATTTATTTCACAATTTCGAATAAGAATGTTTTGATTGTTTGTGAAACAACGAGATAGTTTACCTTAAAGAATCCAATTCATTAACATTATTCAAATTTTAAAAAAAATCAAAAAATATATTTCATCAGTATAATTCGTGGGAAGCCTGTACTAATTATTTATTACTGAAGCGATTGCGATATTTTCCTTTTTCCGCTTTAAAATGATATTTGTACATTTACAGTTATTTAAATCTTACACTTTACTTAGAAATGACAAAAATTGCAATGAAAATAATTATAAAAACATATTTTTTTTGTATTAAAGTTAATTGTTCACGTTCTGTTAATTACATTTTAGAACGCAATATACATATTGAGAATGTTTCTTTTTTAGTATTAACAATTAATTATTTGCATTGATTATTTTATTTCGTTAACATTCCAGATATAGTATATATAATATTCTATTGACTCATAGTAGAGTGCATAATACTTTATTATATATTCTTTTATAATGTTCACTAATTCACTCCTTTTAGAATTATTTACATGAAACATTTATTTTACGACACTATAAGTAAACAATTACGTTAATGACATTAAATTATCATTCGCAATAACTTTTGAGCCTTAAAATCACAAATTCAGATTTCTTGTAATATTGGTCTTCGAACAGTTAAATTTTAATTTTTCTCGTGTCAAGTTAATTTAATATTACTACATTGCATATAATTTGTAATATTAAGGAGAAAAAAAAACGACAGAAAATGATTTGTAGACATCCTTAGAGTTAACTATAAATTACAAGAAAATACATAATGTAAAATTAACATTAAAAGTTTTCGAATTAATTGTAAATTTTCTTTTCTATTTTATAAATACGGTAAAAAATCCAGTTTTAAGTAGTATATCAAAATTTTTCGAATAGCCTTTTCATAAAAAACGTCGAGAAATATGGTTAGAAAAAAAATGTTTCGGGAGTTTTGAAAACCTTGCGACATAAAAAAATTGTGGTCCACAGTTACTTAAAAAAATATGCATAGTTTCATTCTGTTTTGAGTTATCTTTTTCAAATCCTATATGCGCATAAATCAAAACTATATGTCAACTGACAAATTAAAATTGCTTAAAATGCATTTCATTAAAATTTTATGATAAATTTTTAAAAACTCAAGTATAATGTATTAAAAAACTATTACGAGGAATTGTTACACATGTCGCTGTAGTTGGACTATTCCTTTATAAACATATTTAATGATTAAAAATAAAATTTTTAAATAGCTCTAAAATATATAATCCTCATTTAACTGAATATTACTTTTTTAAGGGGCCTTTGTGTGTAAAAGGGACTTCTATATGTAATTCCGTACTTAATCTTTCACAGACTTAGCTACGACAATTACGACATTTATCGACGTCTATGAGTTAAAGAAGCTTTTATGCATACACGTCTTATTGTATAACTAATTAAATGCAATGAAAAGTCCGAGGTTTCAATTTAGGAGGAAATTTGAGCAGCGGTTCTCGAATTGTTATCCAAATGTATCTCCTAGGCCATAACCTTTTTCTTTTTGTACTTTTAATCGTAAATAATGTTTTAACGTAAACCGGAAATACAAAGGCTTCAAAATTTAATTATTTTTTTAATTCTTTTTCCTCTCTGACGATTTTTTCCCCCTTTGAAAACTTATAACTCTATTCAAATAATATAATTATAAATAATTATCTATGGATACGCTATGATCTGCCTTTTATGGTTGCGATCGCTTTGAATTGAATTCTAGATTATTTTAAGTACACTATTTCTCCTTTAAAGTTATTGTCTACATTCGGCTTTTGTAGTACTTTCTATTTATATTAATTTTCATAGAATTATTTTTTCATTTCTTGCTTTATCACATTCGAAATAAAAGAATTTCTAAAAGAGTATTATTTGCGACACAGACATTCTCTCTCTTTAGTTTTAACAAAACTAAATTTTTATATTTACAATCAGATATTTTTATTTTTCATACGAAAATTATGACGTGCATTTATTAAAATAGAGCTAAATAATATTTCCAATGAAGTTTGTTGCAACACAGCAATTTTCTTTAACTAGAAAGGGAAACATTATTTCGAAGATGCATTTCAATGCAGATGAATATTCCGAACTATTTTAGTTTATAGAAGAGCCATTACGAATATTCAAGAGCAATTTTGCCCCATAAACTTTTGGAAAGTTGTTTATCAAAAATATTTTTTTTCAGTTATGAAGGTCGTTCATATATCATTAAGGTTATATGCAACACAATGCGAAAGTCCTTAGAGTACGAGAATCCAGATAAAAAGAAGGAAAATCATGATTTTAATATTGGCTGCATTTCTCCTAAGCAATTTTCTGGAAAACATAATTGTACAAAGGTACGATATATTTTAAAGGTATAGTCGGACCCCGATCTAACGAATTCATTCATTAATTCGGGGTTATTCGTAATATCGGAATCCAAAAAAGAAAAGAAAAAAGTGCATATTTTTTGTACTTACCTTTAGGAAATTCTATAATAAGCAACTTCACAAAAAGTGGCCATAGTTATAATTACACAATTTTTATTTGATAGCCTAACATACTATTAAGGAATTATTACGACCCAGTTAATTGGAAATTTTAAAATACTGTCTAATAGATGTTTGACCAGCTTTTTGATTCCTGACTCGAAGGAGTTCTTTTTCGACTTAAGGCAGAGAAAAAAATATTGCGTTATTTACATCCTGCTACATGAGGTATGTTTTCATAGTTTCCAAGCAATGTAAAGCATTAGGAGACAGATAGGAGTTTCTTTATCTGCATCACAATCACCATTCATTGGCTCCGACAAATAAACAATTCATCCAGTTGCACAGATTGTTCGGCAAAACCGTACGTATAATAAAACTCTCAAAAAGATGGCAAATGGTAATAACTCTCAAAATATCTTTCGAATGGCGGATATAAACGAATATTTTCTGTCCTATTCAAAATTCACTCGATAGGTTATACTCGCGTCTCATCTGTTAAGTCTAATAATGGGATGCACCCATTCTCATCGAAAATGGGTTGCGCATAAAAAAAAGTCTTTTTCTGTGTAAGGATATGTCATTTAAAAAGAAATCCAACGGTTTCAAAACCAAACCAAAAAGAAAAATTTTTTTCGGGTGTTGAAACAATTTGTTGATTCGGGGATAATGATTCGTTAAGTAGGGGTTCGGTAAATCGGGGTCCGACTACAGTTATACTGTTATATTACCTTCCTTTTCTTGTGAGTCCTTCATATCTGATCTCTTAAAACCAAAAACCGATGAACTGATCTATGATTCATCTTCGAATAAGAAAATAGGGAAAGTGAGAGTTTCTGATGACTTTTACTAAGCAGGAGGGTAAATCCTTTAAATGCAATTCCGTATTCGTTAGAGGCGATAATTAAAAAAAAGGGAGACAATCTTAACATCGATTATAAAAAAGAGCAATAAAAGCTACAAAAAGAATTCAATAAATCGAAGGGGGAGAGGAACTGAAACCCGACACCTTTTGAACACACACAGCGCGGGAGTGAGGACTCTATTTTGTTCTTCGAACTAATGACCTCGTAATCTCTCATGTCAATCCCTCCACTTCCCCCGTGGTGGGAGATGGAGCACCCTCTTCTGGCAAGGGTTGCCGCAGGGGGAGGTGCTTATTCAACAATCCTTCCCCCTAACATCTCAATGAAGAGCTCCAATAATAATTCTGTCAACAATGAAGCGATACCATCGACTGTTTGCTGATATTGAGAGCTATCGAAAAATTTGTCAAGCCATCGATGCTTTGCTGTAAAGTAAAAATGGCTGTGTGAAGAGATTGTAGATAGGCTTTAGATACGTTTTTAAAGTCTGATAGATTGTGCTATTACGAAATTAGGCTTCGGGATTTTTTTGAAAGAAAGTTCATTTTTGAAATTATGTTCTTCTGTAAAAATAATTCTTCATTATATGTGTATTCAATCTTTTTTGTTAAATTATTATAATTATTATTTCAAATGTTTTGTTGATTTTTTTAAAAAAATTTCCAAGTCACACAAAATACTAATTTATTTCAATTTTAGATATTGAAATATTTAAGAATCTTCCTTATTTATATACTGTTTGAGTAAGAAGATTCTGAGTAACTTTTTAATTTTATGAAATACAACTGAAGTAATATACATACATTTGTTACATATGTGCATACATAGAGAGATAGAGATAGAGATATACTCACACGTACATATATACACATATACAAAATGAATTACAGTATTAAAATTCATTCACAAATTGTTATAATTTCTTTCAAGTTTTCTTGTTATCCGATTAAAATTTCTATTTTCAGAATTTTTTTGTTTATTCTGATTCAATGGTTTCTTTCTAATTTAATAATTTCACAGGAACAATGAGCAAATTTAGATGTATTTAAAGTGCTTTTTAATATAACTTTCAGATTAAAAACTTTTAAATTTACTATAATCCAAATAAAGAGAAGTAATTTTTTTTGAAAAAAAATTTGTTGTTTTGTATTTAATAAAGGAAATAATATGAACTAGTTTAAAATTCCTAATTAAAGAAATGTATGTGTTTTAAGACCCCGTATATAACAATAAGGATTACGAGTTGACACAGTAAATATCGAGGATACAAAATAAATATTCACTTTCAAAACAATTTAAAAAGTCGCAATAGACATAGTTCGATTACTGTTTGAATATTTTTAGAGTCAAATTTTTGTCAGAGATATCCCTTTATTTAAAAGCAAAATTTTGCTATAAATAGAAATTAAAAAATATATATACGAGACAAGCTTCACATTTTAAAATTATAAGAAAACTAGATTTCCGTTATTTGAAAACAATTAACACTTTTTTTCATTTCTTTGTTGTTTTATAAGTTATTTGATTTTAAACTAACTTATTTAGTTTTATATTTTAACAATAAACGAACATTACTCATAAGTAGTTGAATCAATCATAAAAATTTTCTCGCTGTAGATTTCTGTCATTTTTTTAAAATTTACTTTGTATTTTTATTCCTTATCAGAGTGATAATTGAACTTTTTAAAGGCAAAACTCTCTCACTACTGATATCAATCACAGAAAAAAAAATACTTCACACTTTAGTTTCAAAAAGCAGTACTATAAGTAACAGCTCTTATTTTGCGATATAGAATTGTATGAATTTATTCAAAATACTAACCATTTTATATCTTAATATAATGATATATCCTGAAATTTTCAATGATTCAAAATTATGAATTTATAGATATTTGTTACAAAATGCTCGTGAAAGTACACCGAATAACTTTTAATGTTAGAAAATTGTGACCTGTGGGGAGCGTTTCCATTAGAAAGTTAGGACTACATTTGGATCATAAGTAAAAAGAATGCATTGAGAAGCAGCTTTCGCAGATAACAGTTTAATCTTCTTAAAAAATATTTTGCACCCTAAAACTTTTCATTCACCTTAATTATAAATAAAGTTAAAAAGAATGTTTTTAATGGTATTGCAAGAATCAATTATCACTAAGTCCGATAAAAAAACTGATTAGTTTCTAAAAATATTCAGATAGGAAACGGTATTCGTAAAGAATTTTTTTAACAATTACAATTTCAAAAAAATTAAATTTTAAATATTAGTTGTAATTTAAAGAAACTGATTTAAAAGGTGTTAAAGACCAACTTTTCGTTCTATGAAACGAAAAAAATACAAGAACAAAAACATAAAAAAAAGAAAGAAAGGGGAAAAAAAGCATAAAAATTCATTGTATAATCTTTTAACACATCTCAAAGGGTATTTTAAAAACTCTTTCTTTTAAGTTCAATTTGAAATTAAATGCAAACGCGCTCAATTTACAAAGGGTAAGATAAAACCATTGGATAATATAAGGATCTTTAAGATAAAACTTATATTCAGGTCATTACAATACTATATCAATGTAATCAAATCCCCCACACTCTGTCATTCCTAAATCGAGCGTACGAACAAAACACCCAAATTTGATTCCGCCTCACGTGTTATTGCATCCCCCCTACCTTAAAAAATATGCTTAAGCAACGCCCGGTACACTCCATTTACAACTCACTCCTTTATGATGGCATTATCGTTATTCTATCGCCAGTGGTGACGCCACGCGTCCGCACGTGGCACCAAAATCACGAATAATCCTCTGGAAGCAGTGGTTGATTTTTCAGAGAAATGTCTACTCCCGATGCACTTCCGATGGAAGTTGTTCCTCCACCCCCAAAGTACAGGGAGCGTTTGTATAACAAAAGCTAACACCCCTTCTCCCAGAAGGGATATGGAGGGGTGAGTAGAGTAGTTTTTTGGTTTCAAAGGGGTGAAAGATTTTCAATTTGATTTGTGTTTGCAGGTGTTGCGTTTTGTGTGTGTTAGTTCTAAATATTAATAAACTGGAGTGATTTGTTGGAAGTGATATCCATTTTGATTTTTTTTTAAATTTGTGATCTTTCATCAAAGGAGTTATTTGTTGAAAATAAAGACTGTATTTTTTTAATACAAATTTTTTTTTGTGACTTGTTTTCTTTAATTAAAAATTCGTAAGTTAAATTTTATTTATCTTAAAAGGTAGGGAAAAAGAAGAATAGGCATTTTGTAGTGCATAATTTTTGATGTTGATAATGATGTGTCCACGATGCAGCGTTTCTCAAACTGTGGGGCACGCCCCCCTAAGGGGGTGTGATAATTCTACGAGGGGGGCGCAAGCATATTAAAAAATCAAAAACATGGCTTTTTTTAAAAAAAAAAAGTATTAATTTGTTGAAAGTAAACAAAACAGAATACATTCTGACATAATAAAAAAATAAAACACATTTACACTGTTATAAAACACTGATAAATGTATCAGTACTACATAATATATTTTAAAATTAATTTAACAATACTAAGTTAAAAGAACAAATTTAATAATTACTAGTGAACCCATGGGCTTGTCATGTATAAAATTATATACAAAAATTGACACTCATCTGGATAATTTGTACGGTTTATAATTAATACCTTAACAGCCGACTAAAAGTCACGCTGCCAACGTTTTCCACATAGGGGCGCGCATGTAATGTCTTGGCCGGGGGGGGGGGGGGGAATAAATAAGTAAATCCTTCACAAACACTGTCAATGTCCTTTTATTGCATTTCAAACCTTTGAAATGATTTTATATGTAGCAGTGCACAGAAAAGATAGTACTTCGGAAAGACGTATATATTGGTCCGGGGCAATTAAAGCTTTGGCTGAACACGGCGTTTATACACGCCGGTGGCACTTAAAAGGTTAAAGTCGTATGGAAGGGGGGGGGGGAGGCGATAAAAATTATGATAGAATATTGGGTCGCAAATATTGAAAGTTTGAGAAGCACTGCCGTGATGAATTAGATTGTGCCTTGGGCACCGATGACAACTCTTGCCAGACCTTCTATGTTTTCTTTATAGAGGTTTATGTCAGTGTCAAAAAGCACTCAAATGTCTTGTAGGCAAGGATGGCAGGACAAATAAAGATATGGAATGTCAGCTCGGTGTCATGAGAGTTGTCGCAGTTTCGATATGTTATCGTTCCATCAGGGTTAATTTTCATCCCCTTGTGTTGTCTTATTCTTAGTTTGGCGACGGATCACTTAATTTTGAACCATGGTCAAGTGACGTGGACGACATCTGAGCTGGCACCCCCCTCTCCTAACTACCACACCACACCAACGGGAGGACGCTTCAGCTCTCGACAGATTTAACGTGCATCTCTGCCCTACACGGCGGGTCTTTAGTGGTACTGGGCTCGAATTCATGACATGCCTGCCATGATCCGATACCTTGTCCACTGGGCTACCGCAGCCCCTTCTTAGTTTGGCAGTTGTTTTTATTGCTGATCGGTTTTTATTGATGTGGCAGATTTGTTGGGAGTATTGAGTTTCATTTAATTTGTATTTAGCCAAGGCATTGATGTCTAAAAGGGAAAGAGTTCTGGAGAGAGGTTTGCGCTTAGACGTGCTGCCCTATTGCA
The DNA here is from genome assembly GCA_019973955.1 of Trichonephila inaurata madagascariensis. Classification (NCBI taxonomy): domain Eukaryota; kingdom Metazoa; phylum Arthropoda; class Arachnida; order Araneae; family Nephilidae; genus Trichonephila; species Trichonephila inaurata. The sequence continues at coordinate 566,600 of BMAV01005850.1, read as the reverse complement.
CCAGTCTGTCTGCAGTTTTGCTTCCTGGGATGTTTACATGAGCTAGAAGCCATTGAAATATTCATTCTCATAATTTCTTTTTTATGTTTCATAATTTAAACTCAATTTCTGATAGTTGTGTTCAGTAATCCAGTATCTATAGCATTCTTCTCAGTTCCCCTCTGTTATTCCATGCACGTTATACAAAGGATTTATCGAAATGAAATTACGTGTAGTCTGTAAAGGAAAAGGAAGAATATGGAAAATAACTTATTTTGATCGATCTAAGCTTTTAAAAAAATCTATATATATAAAAATGGATGTTTTTATATATGAATTCGCTTCACTCTAACACCGTTTAACCGATCACTATGAAAATTGTCATATTTATGTATTTTTTTTGTGGAGAAGGTTTTTGTGCTGTCCTCTTTGTTTCAATTCTCCGCCAGGTGGTGCTACAGCATATCAACTTCTGTGCCGTTCAATCAATCGCCAAGTTGCCAACAGGGTCACCAAAAATGATACCAACTTGGCTCTATCCCCAACATTTCGCTACGTTTCCCCTAAATCGCCATTATAATGTAAGGAACGCCGTTTCTTTCAAATATAACAATTTTAACATAAAATAAATACAACAGAAATTAATATTAACGTATTACACAACCAGATATAAATTATTTACCCTATTTTATATTATTAAGTTACTATTTTTACACAGAATTTGTAACAATGTGTTACTTTTGCTGAGCAGCGATCAGCTTAGGAAGGTGTTTTCAAAAATTGACCCATAAGAGAGTTTCTGGGCGTTATAAATAAAAAAAATATTTTTATAAGACTTAAAGTTTAATAAAAATATGGTTTTTTGTTCAACTGAGGTATGAAAAAACCTTTATCTGGTTAATTTGAAATTCACGTAAAATTAACTCATTAAAAGCCTATTTATCCTTCAATATGTATTGTTTCATTTTTTAATTCACCCGTGCAAAGAACGGGTATACCAGCTAGTTCATTATAAATGAAAATTTTACTTAGTTAAAGTAACAAACTCATATAACTATATTTTGAAGCTGTAAAACAGTTTACTTACTTAGGAATTCTGATCAGATGTAGCAACGATCTGAAAATCGAAATAAACAATAGAATTTGTTTGGCTGATAGAAGTTTTCGTGGCCTCAGAAACCAACTCAAGTCTAAGTTTATTTTTTTGAACACCAAGTTGAACATATATAATAACGCAGAGGAAGAAAAGTTGCTCATTTTTGAAAGAAAAATCTTAAGGAAGATCTTAAAACCTATTCAAAAGAACAATGCGTGGAGAATTCTTTACAATCATGAAATTTACAGGAAATATGGCGAGAGTGACATTGGAAAAACTATAAAAGCATCACGTATTGTGTAGCTGGGCCATCTGTACAGATATGTCTATGCCTTTCGTACCAAAAAAGTATATTTTTCGAAAATTAAAGAGACCAGACGTAGAAGACGACCATTTACACAATGGTTAGACGATGTTGAAAAGGACCTCAAACTAATGGGAATCAACCGATGGCAGGCCATCGTGACTGATAGGGTCAACTGGAGGAGGATCAGCGAGTCAGCCTTGGTCTGCAAAAAGCTGTTGAGCTCATGAAAAAGAAGAATAAACTCATAATGAATAAGACGTTCCTCTCTTAAGAATTCCCTTTAAGTCCCTCTCATTTATCAATTTTTTAAAAAAAATTTTTGAGACAGATAGTATTTTTTTCACTCAGAATGTGCATTGGAAACGAATACACAGAAGTGATCTAATGCCCCTCGTGCAGTTTTTGACGTTAGTAAGCAATTGACCAATTACGTTGTAATAATGCAATCGGCATGGTCAAGAAGGATTTAGTCACTTAACAAATTATTTTTGAAGTGTAGGCTATCGTCATCCCTCTATCATTTTCAGTTCTTTTTATTGATATGAAATACTTTACAAAATGTATATTCTTAGCAACGAATGTAACTTATTATTAACATTTCTACTTGCGAGGTTAATATTCAGGGAATCTATGAAAATATTCTTGTACATATTTACTCTAACATTTTATACATAGTATGACTCCATTATTAGACATTATTAGAAAAAAGGCAGTATAGGTTAAACTTGCAATTTGCTGATTCAAATTATGCTGGAGCAGATTAGCAATTTTCTTAATTGTAATTAAGAGAAAGAGAGAGAGATTCCTGAAATGAAGTTCTCTATTAAATTAATTTTAGTGCTTGCGAGTAAATATTCCTATTTCTACTGAAAATATGATATTTTATCAAAAATAGTAAAAAACTATCGATATTTGTATCTCAAGCAACTCTTTTTGTACTTTTTAAAGTATCAGTTTGTTGAATACAGAGAGAGAGAGAGTTTGCTAAAATACAATAAAATTTATTCAAATTAAACAAATTAAAATAATAGGAAAGTAAAACATTAAAATAGTTGCATATATTTAATCAAAGGCTCAGTATTGTTTCAGAACATCTTAAATCCACGAAAGCTCTAGAAATTCACAGCAGAATCCAATAAAATAATTCTGTTCATTTATAAATTTTTCTCGTGTCTCATTACATGTATAAAAACTATTATTTCTCATTATCATTTTCATTACAAAAATCTAGCTTTCTGATTAAATTATTAATGCACGTTATTTTTTCGATTAATAATGCACGATAGTAAGTTTACAATTACTCTAAAAAATATGGTTTATGTAATATACAACGAAAATAAACTTTTTAGTTACAAATTTTAGAAATAATGGCTTTCTTTGTTTCTTTAGATAAAGTTAACAATATTTAATTTAAAATTCTCAGCAATTAATTTTAAAAATCATAATTGATAACATTTCTGTGCTCTTTTTTTCTGGCTGAGAATTCCCCGTCTATATCATAGGGATCATATTACACCATTTCCAGCATAAAAAAGGAATATATTTTTCAAATATTATATTTTTAAAATCTTTGTTCTTTTCAAATTTTATCAGATATAAGTTTATATCTTTTTTTAAAAAAAATTCTTAAAAATTTTCAGAATCTCTCACAAAATATTTCATTTTCATTATATAAAGAAGACTGAGCACAATCCTTATTATAGTACTTAACTCATTACATAAAACATTTTTATAGTTTCATTTACACACTATGTTTAACTGTAAAGAAACAATTCTCAAATTGTTTACACGAAAGCGTGTTATTTTTAAAAATTGCAGGTTAGTTTTTCGCAAAAGTACAATGCTATAGTATTTCTTTATAAAGCGAAATATATATATATATATATACACGCTCTCCCAACCCAGGTTTAGATATAAATTCTCTTAAACCTTAAATGTAAACAAAGTCTTGTGACATTTATAATATTGACACTCTGAAGTAAAAAAAAAAACTCTTTTTGATGTTTTTCAATTTCATTCCGAATATTTTGACGCTAAAATAACTTTATTCCTTTTTGACTAGAACATTCAGTACGTTCTGAAATTCGTTTCCTTCGGAAAATTCTATTTTGTGTACCAGTTGAACTAATAAAAGAATCACACACTGACTTCGATTCTTGGAAAATGTGACTTCATTTCATTTCACTTGATCTGCAGCGAAATTTTTCGTTTCCCTAAATAATTTATTTCACCGGGGGCTCCAAGCCTAGCTTGTACATTAGACACAAACACAAGATGGACACATTTGGCAAGTGTTCTTCGTGTACCTGAGCCATCTTTATTTTTTACTCTTCAATTGAGGAAGGAAAAAAATGAAAAGAGAAAAGGCAGAGGCAGGAAATTGAATTAGCAGCAGAAATATCTCGACGGATTGACTAATTCAATTTCGGGCCGTCTGTTCGTTTGTAATCAGGAAAATAAAGGATTTAGCTCTGTCCGTTAATTGAATTGCAGAAAGAAACATCCGGGGGTAATATGAAAAGATGTTTTATGGAGATATTTTCGCCCGTCGTAAAGGAAACTAATGTGTGTGAGATTTCCAGAGATGTAATTTCGCTACTTAAAAAGCCATTAAAAACACGAACGGGAATTGCTGATCGTAATGAAATAAGTAGCGCAATTGTAAAATGCAGACTTGTTTAAAGTGAACTCCGAAACAGAATACATTTTGACAAAAATATTCAATTACGTACGGAGCTTTTTGATAAGGATTCTAATAATTTTTATTCCTGTTAATTGTTTTAATTAGTACATTAAATTCCAACTTAAAAAGGGTTCTTCATTAGATTATTAATACCTGTGTATTAAGAAATGGTAATAATAAGAGATGTAAAGAAATGAATAGAATTTTTCCCCCTTTTAAAAACTGAATGGAAATTAGAGTAAAATGAATTAACTGAATTAGAGCGAGAGTTATATTTATACATACGTTTCACTATAAAGGTACACACAGGGGTGTCTTAAGACTTTTTGAACCCCTGGTTCCTTTGAAAAAGTAGGCCTTGGGCCTCTACGCAAAAGTAAGTCCTGGGTTCCTACGTAAAAGTAGGCCCCACCTGTGACACTTAAAAGTAGACAGTGCATAGCAACAAAACGAAACAAATAATTGTGCATGACTTACAATCGCACAACATCCACGAGTTAAGGGCAAGCAACGGGAATAATGAAAAGATAATGCATGCGTCGAATAATATTTATAATTCTATTTGATGAAAATAAAACAGTTAGAATGGATTTTAGAAATGTATTCCTATATATTAGTGTACAATACTTTGCCTTTAACAGCATCGAACTATGGATCATTGATTATCCTCTGATAAACGCAGCCCAAACATTCATTTAATTTTTGAGTCTGAACTCACATTTCGACCTGTCCCTTTATGTAACCGGATACAAAGATTTTGGAACAAAGATAGTTACTGTATATTACTAAAAAGTCATTTGAACGGAAATCTAATAAAGTCTTGAAAATCTTTATTAAGCAAGTAATTCTTTTACTAATATGCTTTTTTATGTAAATATCTCTGCTAGCATTTTTTTCATTTATGCTAGTAAAACGAATATTAATGGAGTAACGAATAATAAATTTTCCAATTTAGTGCTGTAATTAGAGCAGCAAAATAAATAAAAATAAATAATATCTTATGATTATTTCACGTAATTTACACTTTTGATCGCTTCACGTCTATGAAACATGCATTCGGATACTTTGTCAATATTTGTCTATCAGTTGGTATATAATTTTCTCTCTTAAACTAACATGTGGCATAGGGATATTCATTCAAAAACACCGTAAAATGAATATATCTCGATTTAAGTTGATTGTTTATTATCGTGCACGCAAACACTTTTTAACTACACTAGGGATATGGGTGACAAACCTCGTAATTCTGAACCTTCGTTAGTGGTTAGGACTGTTATGGTACTTCCTCCTCATGTTGGCTGAGGTGGAAAAAAAGCTCATTAACCAAATATTTGGAGGGATCTGAATGCAGTAGTGATTGAGACGCCATTTTGTAGGACATGAAATGATGACCAATGGATAATCACAATAATTCACTTTGATTAATCTATCGTTAAATATATTTACACAATATATTGTGCGAAAACAATATTATAATAATAACGGATACTTATCTTTAATTAGATGCAACCACTGAACTTCACCCCCGAGAAATCTTCAGCAAACTTCTAATAAGGACAGCAATTCAGGTAGTAATATCATATATATGTATATATATATATATGGCTATATTGTCCCTATAATATTTATTCTCTATCTCTTTGACTACTCTATATGCTATTTAGAAGTCACGTTCGTTTGCGAAGTAGAGTTCATCTATTTCAAAGAGACAATTTGGCTGGATGAAAAAAAAACCGAGTTAAAGATAACAGATCTCGCAAATAGTCCATTATTAGATTTGAGTTGACAACTCACTCTTCTGGATCTGCACCAGTTCAACGTGAGCCGTGACAGATTTAACGTGTATCAGCTCTCTGCACAAAATGAGTAGACTTTATTACAACGCACACAGTCTTTTGAATAACTATAAGATCTTAAAATACTAATGATTTTGTTATCTATTCTATATTTCTGACATAGTAAATGATAAATAATACTACACAAACAAAACTTATTTCAAGAAATTTCAGAAAACAGGAACTTGATATTGCATGTTATTTATCGATTAAATAGGATATATTCACTTTACAATAATATAGGTATTTTTTACTTCTGATATTCTGTCATGAAAAATGGAAGAAAACTTTCCCTGTTCTTCCCCCAGGTAAAAGGTAACCATAAAAACGTATCTGATATGCTTAGCTTTGTTATCTTTATTCGCACATCAGATATACTCATAATGATTCATGTGTATATAAAGTATAGACTTAATGAGTTCAAGGAAGGGTTGAGTTGAGTTGAGTTTGGTGTTTCATGGCGCAAGAGCCAGTTTTGGCTATACTGCGCCAAACATTCATAGGTCTGTGGTCTGAACGGGAAAAGAAGAAAAGAAGAAATTGGATGATAAGATGGAGGGTCAAAAATAGAGAAGGATCACTGGGGTACCCCGGGGTCGTGACACCCGTGTTTACCAAAGATAGTAAACCCCTTGGGAAAAGGAAAAGATCACTAGGGTACCTCGGGATTGTGACACCCGTACCCACCTAAAGAAGGTGAGCTCCCAGAGGGGAAGAGTTCAAAGAAGGACTGTCCTTTTTGTCTACGTACAATCGGATGGGTATTGTTGAAAAAATTGTATTTATAACATTATCTATAAGGTAGAATTTACATCTTGATTTCGCATCTTTTAAGACTTTAAAATAAACAAGATCTTTGATGCAATTTATTTGGTGATATCGACAAAAACAGTTAATTATTAAAAAAAATTAATAAAATAAACATTTAGAATTGATACAGTAAGTGTTTAGAGAAATTGCAGATATCTTTCGTTCATAATCATAAAATTAATATTTCTGGAGAGTGTAAAAGTAATGAAATGCTGAAAAAGGCTTATTACGATATCTCCCGAGTTTCAGTAGGGAAGCCATCGTTCAGTATGTTTACTTCTTGAAATATGATTTACAATTCATTAGATATTTTCTCTAAATTACCCAAATTATGAAAATTTTTGTACTTATTGTTTTTTTATTAGAAGAATCGAGTTCCCTCAAGAATTAAATAAAAACTTTTAAGGATATTTATAACCAAAAGCATCGGTTTTTGAAACATTTTCTAAAAGGTGAAAACATTTAATTTTTATTGCAGATAACTGTTATATGTATCTAAAAGGAAACATATATAAGAATTTACACGCGTGTGTCCTTTCTTTATATTTGTTCGAAAATGAAAAAAAAAAAGACATTCAGTTTTAAAGTTAATCAGAAATTAAAACAATATTTCTTTGTTATTTATAATCAGTTATTAATAACACAGATGTAGGGTTTATTTCTAGTATTATTAACCATGAAGTTTTTACATTATTTTTAAAAAATATAATCTTTTCTACTCTCAATTTAAATTTATTTTTACCAGAGAAAAAGTTGTTATATAGGTAATGGAATTGATGCAAATAGAAATATAAAATATCGCATACTAACAATTGGGATTCCATTCGATTTATGATGATTTTTAAACACTTTATCGTACAACGAATCCACATCAACAGAAGTTAGCTTAAAAATATATATAAAATAAATTCCAAGAAAGAAGTTACTCAACATTTTGAAATCCATTCTTTCTGAAATAAGTGAATAAAATAAAAGAATAAAAAAAGCTGTCTCGGGGTCCACGCAACGTGGCAGAAATTTATCTAATTTAGAATGAGTAAAAAGAGTTGGAAAAAAATGGACTGTTTTGTTCTCGGGAAGAATTTTTGAAGTCTATCCTTTAAAACAATTACTAGAAACTTCGTTTTCCTTATCCCATTCGCGAATTTCTGTTTTAAAACGCTGTTTTGCACCGGGGAAAAGAACTTGCAGCGTTCTTTTTTAATCCCACAGAAAGTTGGATATTTTCTGCAGATGTTAAAAAAATTTATTTCCACGTCAACATCAAGGCACTTCCATGTGTACTTTTGGAGGAAGCCTTTGGATAATGGGCATCGAAATTTGGAATTGTTTTGATGCGATTTATTTTTTTTTAAAAAAAATATTTTCTGTTTTTTTATATAATGTAACAAATGTCATGTATTTACATTTGTTGTTCTTTTTTAAATTTCAAATGAGTTCATATTTTATTATTAGTTTATCTCGATGAAAATAAAGTTGCGATTATAATTCAATTTTATTAAAAAAAAAGCTGGGTTATGGTGGAAAATAATTTTATGAAGAAGAATAGATTATACATGAGCTTTTCTTTTTAAAGTTATTTCGAATATTCTTTGAAAAATGAATAAATCCAGACGCAAAATTATTTCCTCTATTCGTATTTGGTTTTAATTTCTGTTTCTCAGCTTTTTGCATTCAGATCTTTGGTAGCCTAGTGGTCAAAAAACTCAAAACATAATCAAGTCGAAAAGATTTTAGTAATGAAAATTGAAGTTAATAACGATTTCACACTGAAAGAGCTCATTAAACTCAAAAATATTTTTAATTACTTCAATTTAAAAGGGGAAAAATGTTTTAAAATGAAACCGAAACTAAAAGCATAGCTCAGAAAACTTCAAATATCTTAAAAACTATTTTGTTATCCGGTTTGATATTTGGTGGCAAGCAGCACAATGTGTTATGGGCCACAAGAAAACGAAAAAAAAAAAATCGGTAAGAGTAAATTTTGGTAATTTTCGGTTTTGAAATTTGTGTCGCCTTCATTCAAGTATCACAACAAAATTCTCTTTCTTCTACGAGTTGTGGTAACCCAGAGATCACAATCGAGAAATACAGTGTTGATGTGTCGAAACTCTGATGCGCCTCAATCTCCATCACGCAGAAAAAAAATAAGGGATGATATTTTTAAAATATAATATGATTTAATAAATCTATATATAAATAATTTACTCGTGGAATTCAGGGGAAGTAGATAAAGTCTTAGATTTTAGCATCTTTGTAAATGATTGAGGTTTTATAGATTATGATATCCTTCCTCAAATACCCTGGTTCTGCTTGAAACGTTTTTATATATTTTCATTAACATTTTCTAAATGCTCTATTTATATAAAATATATATCAGCGTTTAAACGCTTTCTTAAGATTTATTTGGCATTATAAAGAAAAATTATGTTTTATAGGTAAATAATAGATCTCTTTTCCCCCCATTCTCTTGCAAAATTGTTACGTATAACTTAGAACAAAGCTTTAATGTAATGATAATACTTCAAAGCCTTTTTTTCTAAAGTTTATAATTTATTTATAATACTGCATGTGGTATATATTTTTTGTGGAATTAGAAATCATATATATTAACTTTCAGCATTTCAATGGTGTGGCGCAAGATTGACTTTTAAAATTTAATGTATTGACATCATAAACTTTCATCCAAAAAAAAAAAAAAAAACCTTATAATATCATGTAATTGTAATAAAATTGTAATTGAAGTAAAATGATGTTTCCACTCTTATTTATAAATATTAGTTTTTTTTTCTTTTTTTTTAAACTCTCCTTTTTTTAGTTTTTTAGAAACATATTTTACTGAAATGTGCAGATAGGAGTGTTTGAATATGATTACATTAAATATGTTTACAGTTTATGGTATCTCAAAATTGATTTCAATTTTAACTTAAAATCCGATTCCGATTTCAGTTTCGTCGTTTTTCTTCTTATTCATTAAAATGCTGAAATTTTATTTTTATTGCGATATTAGAAAATGCACTTAAATTATTTCTTAAGTTTCACAAGAAAAATAAACAAAATTAGTCAAATATATACAAATTACATGTATTTCGATTTGTTCGCTGTAGCACATGAAAATTTCAAATAGATATTTAAATCATTTTTTTTAAAAAATTGGTTTTTCTATCTCTTAAAAATATTTTATTTACTCTCTTCAAGTTTATATTTAAAAAAATTTCTATCATAGCAAATAAAAAAAAAAAAGACTTAGCAAAATTTATATTCCCATAATTGTACGGTGAAATACTTATTGGGATAATTTTAGTCATAAAATGCATTTATTGACGATATCGTGGGTCGCTCAGGGGTTAGAACATTGGTCTCCATACCGGAAGGCATGGGTTCGATGCCACCTAATACCCTCAGAGTACACACGGAGTACGTGCTCGTTAAATCAGTGGGTCCAAAATTCTTGTGTGCGGTCGCAGTAGAAACCATAGGTGCAGGGGGCTGGAGAATATTTCTCTCCCCTCCAGTTTTATGTCTAAATTGTGGAGGTGGAGATGAGTAGAGTCATCATCTATCGTGTAGAAGTCCTACCTGGCTCTGGCAACTTTCATTCCTTTCCGTCAGGAAGGACACGATAACAACAACATTGACGATATCAGAGTAATTTTTATTATTGTTTTTCAGAATTGAGTCAGTTATAATAGTTATAGCTATTGTGTATGATCTAATATAATGTTTATTTAATAACAGTGGAGTAACGAAAATTATTAGGGCCCCCCTGCAAAGTCAAGTTTTGGGCCTCGTAGAATCCTGCCCCCCCCCCTAATTCGGGGGTGTACGTTGCGCCACTGCTTAATAAGTTTACTTTTTCTTTCTTTCAATGAATTTAAAGGTTAATACTTTTTTGAACAGTTATATAAGAAGTTATTGAACCTTTGTCTCTATTCATACAAATATAAGAGACATATTTGTACTAAATTACTGTAACTTTAAGTTAAACGCAAGAATTGGCCAAAAAAAATATCAAGGCTACACAAGACGAAATAGGAAAACCACAGCAATGTAGCAGCACACACTTCTAGGCTTAGGACTATGTTTGCCGGGTTAAAGTTAAGTTAAAACTGAGAACCTTTTCCTTTAACTCAGTGCGCAATAGCCCTTGAGGGCCAAAGCCTACTGTGCCCAACTCAGTATACGCGACCTCGGGCCCTGAGGTGCATGAACAAATGTTCCGATCAGGTGGTCAATCTGACGCGAAACCTTCTTTATTCAGTTCCCAAGCAAGCTTGGTACTCATTTATCGACCCACCGAAGGCAGAAAAGACTGAGTCGACCTTTCCCAGTCCCGGGGTTTGAACCTCGGACCTGTGGCGAGGAAGTGCGGTGCAATAACCACTCAGCCACTGGGCTTAAACCTTTTCCTTTACTTACCTATGTTATCGGGCTGGTGATAGTCTTGCAAATGTTAAAAATGCTTACGTGCGTCAAAGGTACATGAAAGTATTTTTTAAACTATTTCATACTTTAGCTAACTGTATATTTTTTTCTTTTCTTTTCATCAGATTTCAGCTGTATTCCATTCGAATCTAAAAATAAATTTCTTTAATGGAAAAATCTCAAAACCAATATATCTTTAAAAAATAAGTTTTAAAATAATTGAAGCTCAATATTTTTTTGAAATACCTTTCGAACACACTCAGAAGATTTTTCTAGGTCCTTCAAACTCTATTAGTTTTCAGAATTTTGTTTTACTCAGTTCGAAAGCTATTTCACGAAATATTCTAAAATGTCAGAAGAGTTTCATTGTTTTCAAAAATATAAATACTGAATAACTGGATATAAGAAACTGAACAATGACTGCTATGTCTATTAGCTTAAGATATTTAGAAGATATGAGCTGCTTGTAGGTTGAGAGACTATTAGAAACCATTGTTAACAATCATTTTATGATTACTGAACTGAACGATTATAGAAAGTAAAGAAACAATATATAAGTATTCAATTAAATTTAATAGTTTTGTGTTATGGAAATAACTGATTCCTTTAATTAATCGTGCTAAATTTGTGCAAAGAAAATTTGTTAAATGAGCATATCATTACTTTTTACAGAACTTTTTAATTTCATGTCCATCAGAATTACAAAGCTCAATTTGAGTGGGTCTAGATCAGTGTTACTCAACCTGCGGCCCGCTGGCCTTTATTTGAGTGACCCGGGTTACGACCTTTTGCACCAAGAAATTCAATTATTCATAAGCAATCCACGAAAAATTTAGTGGGTAATTCTATCAATCAAATAAACAAACATGCCAATTTATTTATTTATTTATTTTTTGATAATAGAATATAAACGAGAGGTTCCCCATGGATAAAAGGAAATCGAAACTACACCATAACTCAGTAAAAAGTTCAAAAGTGTACATATTTGTGTGTGCGTGTTTGATAGAAAGGGATGCGTGTTTGATTAAAATAAAAGCCAAAAATAAGTTTTAATGTTATTTTGATCAATTTTACTTTGGTCTTTGAGTGTTTCCGCCCCATTATCCTTACGTTGTGGCCCGCGTGAAATACCGGTCATGTGTATGTGGCCCGCGTGAAATACCGGTCATGTGTATGTGGCCCGGCGGGAAAAAAAAATATTGAATAGATAGCTCAGTTCAAAAATTCATATGAAATGGTCGTAAGTTTATTGATATAATTTAATAATGCTGGGAGGCTTTTATTATTTTAGGACGAGGCTGAGTTAAAAAAAAAAAAGGCAGCATTGTTTATAATACAGCAGAATCTCTCTCTCTCTCTCTATATATATATAGGCCAATTCTCTACAAACAAGAGATAACATCCAAACAATAACATTCAACAAACACATAGACAGCAGGAAAATCCCACAATGAAGGACAAAAGAGTAATCGAGATTATAAATATAAAATGGATGCTGCAGTGTTATGAACATTACTGACTTAGGACAGCTATTATATAAAAAATAATTTATATAAAAGTGGGGTTGAACATGTTTTTTGGCCAGCCAACCTTCCCCCTTTTTTTGTAAATAACACTGATCAAAAACCAATAGGAAATAATGGATAGGAATATCTAAATCCATTACAAGATAGAGGTAACTTACCTAAAAATTGCACTTACAAATGCAAAGCCCGCGCTAAATCTGAGTGCAAACATTAATTTGTTGCCAGATTCTATACCCTAATACAGATTTAAATCAAAAGAATGGCTGAAATGTAGCACTTAACAAAAGAATGGAAATAAAAATTAATAAGAGTTGCATATTATAGCATAACTATAATAACACCAGAGTAAATATGAATAAAATAATAGTAAGTAATTTCTAATCTAATATTAGATTATGGAGATAACTATAACAATAAAATATTTAAGTTTATAGTAATAAACTATTATCAATCTCAGAATTTTAATCCTAACTATTTTGAATAGCTTTATTTATATAACTATTAATAAAATTAATTGGGTATTTCTGATTTAAGCAATATTTAGTAAAATGTTTATAGTTATTTATAATGTCTGATTTTTTTGACACAAGAAATTTATTACGTTGTATATAATTAATAACAATATTTCTGAATATAGAAACATGTACATTACTCTCCCAATGAGGAACTTTTATAATATTGAAATTAAATTCTTCTCTTTTATCATAAATATTAGAAACTATTACATTTTCATATAATTTGACATGTATGTCAAGAAAATTTGCTTCATTGTTGTTATTATTTGTCTGTATTAAATTAAGATATTGTGGATAAAAATTAATGTTAGGTATAAAATTGGCTTGTTTGCCAAAAATGATTATATCATCTATATAACGATAAATATAATATTTAGAATTATTAATGTAACTACTTTCAAAATAATGTAAGTATAAATTGGCAAGACAGTTGCTCGCAGGGCCACCTTTTAGCAATCCTTTAATCTGCTGATAATAGTTACCTTTATGATATATATAGTTCTCTTTAAATACAAACCTAAGTAGTGAACCAAATCTATCATAATTAACATTATTAAATAAATTGTCTTTATGTAAATTTACAAGTATATTAATCAAATCAAATCAAAATTTAATATATATATATATATATATTAAATTTTGATACCTGTTTTATATTTCAATTTCTATTTTTGTATGCTTCAGCCATAGTGTTATAATGTTTTCTGTTTTTATATAGTAGAGAAGAATATATATATCATATCATATACATTTATATTATATATAAATATATATATATTATATGTATATATTTATCTCTCTCTCTCTCTCTATATATATTATATTATATATACACACACATTATATATTTATTTATATTTATATACATATCAATTAATCTAATTTCCTAAATAAAGAAATTCGAAGTAAAATGAAAAAGTTAAACGTTGAAGAATCATTCCATACGATTTCGAATTCCTTTGTTTTCTACGAAAATTGTCTTAAAATTTGATTTACGCACACACCAAAGAGAAAGGATTGTGAAATATTTTTTTAAGAAAACGATCCAATTTTTTAATAAGAAATGCCGAAATTTCATTCTTAAAGGATCGCAGGCTCAGTTCTTTATATTCCCTCCAACAGAATCCTATTTAGTGTTATATTCTCGCAGGAACCAATGGTGTCGTTACCTACTCGCCTATCCATCGAAATGCAGCGGTACTTTATCAGCATAGTACATTGAACTGACGAATAAATGTTAATTAAAAGCAAATAAAAAAAACTAATCTTCAATTAGTTTTGTAAGTTAAGAGTTTTGATATCTAAAACTTATTTTTATAATAACTCAAAATTCCATATCGTTCCTATTTATTCTACTTCCTTATTCTATCATTAATTTATTACTTTTATTTTACAAACTTTATTATCCTGGTGAGAAGTTCTCAAAAGAAACTCTTCCCTCCCCCTCCCCCAAATTTTCCCCAATCACGTCCAAAAGATGCCTTAAATTTACTTTGAAGCCCACCTCCCCGTCCTAGTAATTAATTTTGTACAGTACGCGCGCGAGAAACAAAAGTAGCAAAGGACCCCCGCGGCGAAATCTACCAAACGATTCTCTCTGCGTTGCCATCGTTATATTTCTATCGTTAAATTCCATCTGGGAAAGGTATCGGAAGGAAGAAGTTTTCCCTCTCTCTCCTATTGGCTAAATTCCTCATGCTCATAACTGGATGGATGGAACACTCCCTGCATATATCTTCGTTCTAGAATTCGAAGCTTTTCTAATAGCTTTCCGTCGGACGATTCTTGTGTCCGGGGGGTCTTGAGAGGGGATGACTCGCAATTTGCGAAAAGTCGTCTGCTTTTGCCCCGCGGGTGGTCTGGCCCGCTAACAAGTGGAGTTGCTGGAAAGATCCTGCAGATGGCGCTGGGGAGCAACGTCGTTAGCCAGTGGTTGCCATTTTCTTTTTGCGCTCTCGGGCAGATTAATGAGAACGCTAAACGCATTAAGAGGAAGAGAAGGAGAGTTTTAACTGCGCGCTAATTAACCCGCCCTTCATTAACACATGATTAAATTCAAGGCTGACACTTTTCAGATTGGCCCCGATAAAATTTCGCCGAGAAAAACACCCCCGTCTTTCCACTACCCCCCAACCCCCTTTCTCTTTTCGGTTTTCTAACTTGTTGAAGTAATAATGACTTTGGATATTTTCCTCTATTTTCGAAGCGTGTGTATGTATTTTATTGACTGTAGGGAATAAAATAAAGCACATATATTTTATCTAAATTTTGATTATTTTAAGCACTTTTTTGCTTTTTTGTTTGAAAATTATCTTTCAGATGAAAGGTGCAAGCCGAAAATCTGAACTACAATAATGTCTTTTGGATTATTGTCAAAATAGGAAATTGTAGAATTTCTTTCATTTCAACTTCCCACTCTTTAAAAAATAAAACTTTTTCGAAATAATTATTAAATATTTTTAATAAAAAATTTGAATATACGCTCTAATTGTTGAAATAATTTGATTTGAATATTTATTCGCTCTAAAAATCAGTTATTTCCCTCTCGCACACACAGTGTTGATAAATTCTTTCAAAAATTTAATACTAAGTTATTAATGATAAAATATTAAAATGTTCCTCTCCCCCTCCCTCATAGTTAGGAGAGGGGGGTGCCAACTCAGGCGTCGTCCACGTCACTTGACCATGGTTCAAAATGACGTGGTCCGTCGCACGAAGCCCTCATGTAGCTGAACAGTGCGACGTTAATATTCAATCCATCAATCCCCCTCCCTCGTCAGGATAATCATTTGGAACTACAAATTGTTAAAAATGAAAAAGAAATAGTTTTACTTTAATATTCTTGGGCATCTTTTTTACTCACTTGTAAAAAATCTTGAAATTTAATATGAATTAACATGAAATTGAGAAGTATTAAGAGAATTTTTTGCGTTTTTTGAATCAGGAATAATAAATTAAGTACATGCAACCCGTTTCCAAAAATTATTATTTATATTTATCGTTATGAAATGGGGGAGGGGAACAGTATTATAAAACTAGAAAAATTGTAAAAAAACTCAAAACTGAAGATTGGATTTCTTAATCAATACGAATAAAAGAGAAAACGCTTATTATTGTTTTCAAAAAGTTGTTCTTAAGCATTCTCCTACATAAGCTTTGAATATCGGAGGTGTATAGCATGATCTATCTGAATTATTCTATTCATGATCTATCTGAAATTCCAAGAACCTAAATTGTTCAAAATTAATACCTAGAGAATTTATATATATATATATATAAATTTAAATTATAACACAATACGATATTATATATTCTTTCCTTAAGTCACTCCAAAAAACGGAACAATATTTAGATTGGTGATTTGATTCGTAGAACAACTGCTGCTAAAATTTCAGTAGAACCTATTTTGTTAAAGAATATGTAGTTTATTACTTTTAAATTAACTACCGGAAAGAAACTATACTTTTTTATGGAAATATCATTCTGGAACTCAGATGGTAAATATTTTGGGAAAGATTTAGCTTTTTATACAAGTTATTTCAGCTCTTATTAGAATGTATTTTCTCTTTCTTTTTAATTTTTTTTATTATAAAAACTTCTAAAAAAATAAACTTTTTAAGAGGTATATATTTTTTTAAAATTCCTTTACTTCTCTTTTAAAAATAAATTTTTCTCTCAGCTGTAATCGACATCATTAAATTTTTAAAGCTTATTATAAAATTAATTCTAGATTCGCAAATTCTAGTACGTGTTAAGTTCCGATATTGTTCCTCACAAAAAGTAATCAAATAATCCTACAGTTTCTTTTCTTTATGTTACGAAATTAGAGCAAACTCTGTCTCTCATCTCATAGTTATTATAAGCCATAAGATGTCCGAATGTGTTGAATACAAATGCCCGCTTGCAATATGGAACCTGAACTAGACTAATGAAAACAGTCAAAATGTATTTTATAATAGTTTTATTTTTAATTTTTCAAAATATAATCCTTAATTTTTCTTGTGGAATGTGTCGTCTGGAGCTGTCTTTTTTCTGTTTCAGATGTTCTGCTATCACTGTCCTCTGAGCGTGCCTCCGTCTTCAGTCGCCCCCCGCCCTCCACCTCTACCCTTCTCCGTCTATTCGGCCGTGTCACCTTGTGAGTAAAACAGACTTTTGTTTTTGGTAGAGCATTTTCTTAATCTTAAAAATACTGCACAGAAATTAAATTAACTATGCATAAGAATGATCCTCGAATGGGTTCGGACGCATGCCATCTATGTATTTCAATATGACTTTTGTAATGTATATGAAATAATGAATATCTTTTGCCAGATTGTCTTTGATATTACCGTTAGCATTCGAATCTAAGCCTCCATCGATTCTAAGCCCCATCCCGAATTCTTAATAAGTTTTTGCGAAAAAATAAAAAATAGTGTAAAATGATTTATCAATATCCGATAATTATGTGAATTTTTTTTAAAAAAAATTGAAATGAGAATTAATAAGAAGAGAATAACTCTTTTTAAATACGTACATGAACCTTTAATTGTTTTAACTGTAAGTATCATGCTTAATTTTCCTCCTCCAATGAGTTTTTCCGCCTTTGATTCTAAGCTGTGCATCCGAGTTTCAATAGCATCAGTATTGGGAAAAAAAGTGCGGCTTCGATTCGAATAAATACGGTATTTAGTTTAGATGCAAAAAAAAAAGTATAACTCTTAATCATTTCTGAAATTTTTATTGTAAACGGCTAAAAATTGCTATTGTTGTTTATGATGTTATTAATGGAAAAATTATTTAAAGTGTGTAATTAAGCGCGAATAAATTAGTTTCTATATAAAACCAATATTTTTCTATATGGAATCCGATTACTTTGCAGAAATAGGGAGAGAACGATCTCAATTGTTTTTGTTGCAGTTCTCATTTCAGTGCAATTATTAGTTCGGAAGATATTCGGAAGATACTATATTAGGGAGCCATGTATTAAAATTCTTCGTCGCAAATAATTTATTCTGTTTTCCCTTTTTTTTAACACTGCTCAGTAATTACTGCAATAATTCTGACTTATAAACTATTGTGCCCCCGGTTTTGTTTGTACAATCGGTGGCCCTCCGATTCATCTGGTGTGGCTGAACTCATGGTGCAGTGTCATTATGAATGACGTAATATTCCAGAGATAACATTTTTGCTTGTGATATTTCTGTTGCTTAAGATGTGCTATAAGTATTAGTCAATATCATAAAACTTGTTAATCATTTCTTACTTTTAAAAGGGGCGCGTAAGAAACGAGTTATAAATCATTTCTTTAAGTATTGTGATTTAACTCGACTCACAAATCAAATATCACCACTCTTCAAGTAATCGGTAGATGAATATTCTCTCTGTCATCCAAAATGGTTGAAAACCATGAAAATATTTTTGTTACTAACTACTTTATCCGATATATTAGGGTTTAAAGTAAAGAGCTCTGTCATTTTTTTCCTAGTTGATTGATTGAATATTAACGTCGCACTGTTCAGCTACTCGAGGGCTTTTGGCGATGGACCACGTCATTTTGAACCATGGTCAAGTGACGTGGACGACATTTGAGCTGGCACCCCCTCTCCTAACTCCCACATCACACCAACGGGAGGAATTTTTTTCCTAAAGAAAAAAAACTAATATATAAGATCCTTTGTTAGTTACAACTGCGTGCCAACGTTTTAGCAGCTTATCTATCTCCTTTAAAAGAAGTTCACTGTTTCAGAGACAAAGTATTCTTTTACTACCACTTTTGGACACCCTTATAATTTATGTATTCATTTCCACCAAGAAAGTTTTACTGCGTCCTGAACAGAGATGACAGTCTAGAGAACTACACCCTTTCTGTTGGTCAAACATCTACGTTTATGTTGAATTCTTTATTTAAAATATCAAATTGATAAAAAAGGAATGGCCATAACTTATAGTACACTATACCTTGCTGTCTCACATAAAACGCAACGTAACCTTCTTCAGGTACACGCCAGCTTTGGATGTGTTGATGGTGTCTCCCCTTTGTAAACATATGATTGTTTTCTAACCACGTGTTTATACACTGTCCACTTTTCATCTTCAGTCCCCTTGTGATCTAAAAAGTGTTCCGTTTTGTGACAAGAAAGATTTGAAGAACATATCGAAATTCTTTCCATTAAATTTTTTCGCTTAATTCGTGTTTCACCCAAACAGATCGTTTTGACACGAAACCAAGCATTTTAATGTAATACAAAACATTAGTCAGATGATTTTTAAGCTTGAAGCCCATTTCTGTGGGATTTGTCATGTGATCCTTTTGTGTAGCACTTCGTCAATGTCTTCTGATGGTTTCCTGATCTGGGTTCTTTCAAAGAAAAATCACTTAAGCGAAATTTCACAAACCATTTTTAGCATGTTCGAGCTGTTACTGCTTCCTCTCCAAATATGTCACATAAGTTTATTTTTGCCTCCATCGTGTTACTCCCTTTTTGGAAATGAAACAGCATACGTCTTTCGTGCACTTTTTCTTCACTGTGACGTTGACAGATTTACAAGTTAAAAAAAACCGATTAAATTGCGCAAAAAAAAAAAAAAAAAAAAAAAATGTGTATAAATCATCAATAGTATACTAATCTAACTGTTTAAACCGGTTTCAGTCGGATCCGAATTCTCACTAACGATCGACTACGCATAAAAGCACACGTGTTCAAAAACGACAGAACTTTCCCCTATATACCAAATACATTGAAAAAACCCTAGCATTTACAATATTTAGACAGCTAGAAAAAATTAAGTTTATTTTCTTATTACAATGGTGCATACTAAGTAAATGATTGAACATAGAAGATTAACATTTTCTTTGAGCACAGTTTATTCAAACAAATCCTTTATTTCAGTATCTTATGCTTTAAAAATTAGCTTTGATATGAAACTAAAATTGTATCTCAAAACAGAATACTCAATGTTTATTATTGTTATTATTTTTGTTACATAGTTGAGAAGCACATTCTCTATAGAAATTATAAGGGATAGCATTTCAATGGTATTATTGCAACCACTTGCTGCATTGATTTAACAAGAAATCATTTGCGAGTGCGGTTTATGTTTTGTGCATCATCATAATGTGATTATCACTATTACGCAGTTTTCATACTTTTACAGACCTTTTAAGTTCATTCATACTGAGATACCGTCTCGAAGAGGTATCCAATCAGAGGCTTTTGAGTGATAGTGCATAAGTGAGTGAACATTAACGTTGCACTGTTCAGCTACTCGATGGGGGTCATAATTTTGAACCATGTTCGATTAATGAGGACGACACCCGAGCTGGCACCCCTCTCTCCTCACTATCACACCAACGGAAGAACGTTTGAGACCTCTACAGATTTAACGTGCATCGCTTCCTTACATGACGGGTCTTATGTGATACTAAGATCGAACTCATGACACGCCGGCCACGAGTCACATCACTAGGCTTCTGCGGTCACGAGTGATAGCGCAAAGGACCCCCATTGGATACATTTTCGAAGCTCGCTATTTACTGCCTTGGTGTGATTGAGACTTAACTTGTTAGAAATGTAAGTAAAGAAAAAAATACTTGTAATATTTTTAAAGATCAATGTAGAATCTTTTCGGGAAAAAAGAGAAAAAAAAAAAAAAAAAACTCGAGTCAAATGTGTTAAGCCAGCTTTTTTCCCCCCATCTCATAACAGAATGAAATTCTTATTTAAAGGTCAGTAATAGTAATAATAATACAACATTATATTAATTATTATCAGTATTCAAGTAATACAAAACATAACGTGTGAAATCTATTTCGAATTTTTAATTCTGAATATTGTAGATTGAGAATCAATTATTCTGAAGCACTTTTACCTGTGTGTGTGAGTAAGTTTCGGCATTATTTTAAATCCAACGTTTTTCTTATCATGGTTAAAATTTTAACGCTTGGGATCTGACCATAATTTTTAATATACGTAATGCAGTTCAGAAATTCACTTTGTAGTAGAGCAAACTTACGCAAGATGTATTAAGATTTCAAACAGCTATTTTATTTAAAATGGCAAATTCACAATATTTTCAACTCAAAACCTACATGACTTTAAAATATTTTCTTTCCTACATAATGTGTGTTTCCTACTTAATTCTGTAAGCCCCGTATGATCCTTTGTGGTGCACGGTGATTTATAAATGTTTTCAATAAAAAAAAAAGGTACAAGTAATCATTTTTATTAATGAGCTGCATATTGGCTACTAAGCCTTTGCAGACACGGAAAATCCTCAAAAGCGAGAGCCCTTTTAGGGTGGCACCCTCTAATGGAGGCTCTTCACAACAAAATTTGACGCTTGAATTAATTTTTATCTATTTCGTATCCATCCGAGATCGAACGCACAAAATTGGGCTTAGGAAGCGGGCACGCTCTTTTTAAGCCTCCCAGCTGACACAAGTAAGCCTTTGACCAGGGGTGGCGAACCTTTAGAGAGCAACGTGCCATTTTTTCTTAAGAAATGTTGGATAGGTTATAGAAGTACCGTCAAATAATCTTGACTTGCGATTATTGGGAAAATATTAAAATTAAATACTAACAGCCCAAAACAATTGACTACGAAAAAATTAATTTTGCACTGCATATTAGTATGTTTCAGTTATACGTGTAATTAAATTAAAGTTACATTAGTGGGATTTCTGTTGTTGCAGATTAGATTACAAATAACTAAAATTAGGATTGTAAGATGCTACTTTTAGCAGAATGCAGGCTGAATTGGAGTCATCTGTCAAAGCGGTTTCAAAGTGAGTCTTTGATGTTGTTCATCTCTAAAAATAACGACTCACAGGCATAGGAAGATGAAAATATAATTAAAATAGCGTGAGCCAGTTTCTTCAAACAGCTAAATATGACTGGAATTAAAAATTCCAAGTTTCTAAAATTTCGTTATTGGAATTTTTACTTACATTTATTGTTAATCTTTCTGTTTCAGTCAACTCCGACTTTTTCCTTGTTTCAATAAGTTTCTCAACCTATGTTGAACAAGACAGGAAATTAATCAGTTGTGCGATTCAAATTCTTCCATTTCACACCAATCGAATTGGGACAAGTTCAGTTTATCAAATGAAGTCACATCAAGGTAGAAAATAAACTTAAGCGCTTCCGAGAATTCATGAAAAACTGAGAAAATCTTTCTCTGAAAACTCCTTGATTGAAGAATTGATTACGGAAATATAACACGTGAAATAATAAATATAACACAAATTTTTTAAAATACAATTGTATCAACGAAATTGACTATGCTGTGCGTAGACAAACTTTTCATCTTTTGCAATTGAAATCCGCGACGTAACTAAGGTAAGGCAATAACAAATGAGTGTGCTCCCCGCCGTCCCGCGACCGATCACTTAGGTTTGTTCGTAATACGTCATAGTGAACCTTGTTATTTTGAACTTAAATGCGCACCGTTATGATCAATGACGTGCCCAAAACATTGTGTCGCGTGCCACCAATGGCACGCGTACCACTGGTTTGCCATCCCTGCCTTAGATTAAAGGAATACTGTAATTAAACAGATAAAAGACCGCAACAGCATCATTTGAGAAGTAATTCATCGAAATGATCTCTCTCTATTATGGTAACATTATATTTGTAATTAAATCTTCGCGGCAGCAACAAACGTGTTGGGCAATTCTTTAGGAAGTAATGCAGTTCGAATAACTCAGTCCCTACTTCTGATGTCATTAGGAATGTCTTTAAAGACTTAGAAAGTGTGCTGTTCACTTCAGCCTCTTATGGTTTCTTAACTATACCTGAACTCGCTATTAGAAGTGGAATCGACGGAATATTATGAAATCATTCCTATAAATTAAAGGGGGAAACCACATTGTAGGAAGCTGTTTGACACTGAATTTTTGGGATTTTTTTTTTTTTTTTTTTGAGTGAGAAGAATTAATTAGAATTCAAACAAATTTTGGCATCATTTCATTTATATTGCGATAAGCTTTTGTGATTTTTTTCAAAACATTTCAACCAATAATAACAACATAACGCTGTGATGTCTGCTGAAGGTTATTAGTATAGTTCTCCAATTGTGTGTGCAGTGTAGCCATTCTGATTTTCATCTGAATTCAAAAAGGTTTTGATTTTACACTAACAACTTTTTTTCTAAGAATATGAACCTCATTGCAGGTAAAAATAATAAAAATTAAAACTTTTGCAGGCGTTGGAAAAATTTACTTCGATTTTCACGATTTTTCCCTCTAATTATGCAAAAATGCAAAGAAAAATACCTTTAAAATCAGGATATCATCTCACAAGTTGGTTCATATAATTTTTAATTTTATAAAGAATCATGCTATCAATTTTCATAATGATCGGTTCAATATTTTTTGAGTTAGACTGCACGCAAATATGAAGAAAGTCATTTCGAGATAAACGCATTTGAAAAATAAATTCTCAGAAACTAGAAATCCAAAGAAGAGTTCACTTCATGTCAAATGGTTACGATTTCATCGGCGATTCCAGCACCCTACAGCAATCCTTCTTCCTCATAGACTTCGTTTTGCGCTTGCAGCGGTGTATTCCGACCCCTTCCTTCGATTCCAATGAACTACGTCGATTCTGCCAGCTCACGCGCTGGTCATCCATTTGTTCGGCATAATTGAAGCTTTGCCTGCCTGCTACAATTCTTTCTTCGTTCATAACCATCAGAAGGGAAGAATTTGCTTCATTGAATAAGCCCGCTGCTAAATACGATGCCAATTCAATGATTTAGGAGCTAATCTCCAAATAGTGAAATTAAAACTTTCATTTGTATTTTGTGTGTGTGGCCACCTAAATATATATATCTCCAGTAAATCATCTCTTGATAAATCTTTATATTTGGAAGAATTTCCTTCTGTACGTCGGGGTGCAATGGAGAAAGGTGCAGTTCTATGCTCATAAAATCTAAACGAATGCGAATTTCGCTTTGAAATTTGGACAGCGGATAGTTAAGCTAACGATTTAGCAATAAAAATTCGGATTTTTCGAACTTCTTAATGTGGTTTTCCCCCTTAAAGATACTCTTTAAAGATAAGTGAAACTCACGTGCACGCATTCTAACGGCGCTTCTCAGATGGGGAATTGGGTCTAACACCATTTTTCTTTCCCTCTTTATTTTTTAAAGGAGGACGCTCTCTTTATTATTTGTTAAGGGTCCCATATTATTATTTTAGCGATGCAAGTATTTCAGATGCAATAAATAAATAAATATTAGTTACCATAAAATCTTTATTAGCTTTGATCTAATTTTGTAATTGAGAAATAATAAGATTGAAGTCTGAAATCGGACAATTAAGTTTATGATTTGCTCTTAAAGCTAAGATAAGATACACCTAGAAAGGGCTTTTATTACGTTCAAGATAAGTGGGTTGAGTTTGCCTTAGAAAATATGGATTATTATGGTATAAACTCCTTTAAAATAATTATGAAATCTATAACACATCAGTTTACTCAAAAATTTTATCTTAACTACATATTTATGTTTCGAAATAAAGTACTATTTATGAAGATCTTCCTTTCGATTACAAAATCTAATTAATATTACTATTACAAAATCTAATCCTAATCTAATTAACTGCATTGGTTACTTAAAGATATTTCTTAGTGATGTCTTCTTAATGAGAATGAACAGTTTGGTTATATATATAATTACTTTATTAATGATTTTTTTGCATACAAATATATATAATTATTGAATATTTATTTTGAGAACTTACATGGATTTCAAATTGAAATTATTTGTGTTATGCAGGTAGAAAATTTTCCTGTATAAAACAATTTTTTTTTTAAATTCATTCTCATCCATTTCTTCATCTATTGCTTTGCCAAATTTCAATAAACTCGTAAAACCCTTAAGGTAGCATGGGTTTTCTAACAAGATCCTTAGAGCATAAAGAGTTACAATATCTGTATTTCTTAATAGTTTTCAATTTAAAAAAAAAATTGAGAATTGAAGCTAGACAGGAATTGTAATCCAAGCTTTTTAAATAGTAAGGAATAGAGATTTTAGAGAATTGGACAATAG